>OX246739.1:41891187-42233687 GCA_945910005.1 Isoperla grammatica
ATCACAGAAAATAAGTAGTGCAACTACTTGTTTGCCGTTTGGGTATAAATATAAATTTACTTGTTAAATACTAAAATATGTATTTCCTGATTGCAATATGTTTAGATTGATGAGATGAGTGAGAGTTTAGCGGAACATCGTGAACTCGACAGAATTACCACGGCAGTGTTCATAAACGAGCAATTAAAACACTCAGGCCGCTAAAGATGCTGTGATAGCGGTGATCAGAAACACATTGGGTGAGCGAATTTTATCTGGCCTCTCTATATAACTTACTTTTTGAACATAAATCAAAGACGTTCCCAGAGGTCGACAGCGTGTACGTCGTATACAGTCATCCTACTTTGGTGTCTGAGTGGTAAAGGCCGCCAGACTGTTGACTGACACGACGTCTCAGCTTTGGTTGTCCACCCATATGACTATAAATTCAGTCTCTACGTACCCTGCTGGAACATGTTTAATAATGGTTTTAGTTGCAATTTTTTCAACCAAGTTGGCATCGCGAATACTATGTTTTTATAACACTCAGTGTAAAACGATTTTTTTTACTTATTACTGAACTCATTTTTCCGTTTACTTATAGGTTTAGAGCCTTCGCTGTTATCCGCCTTTTACTTCCTTGTATTCGTTAACGGCACTGGAGGATTGTATAACTTATTTAACAATCGACAGTATCAAATAAAGGTAAGTTTACGTTTAATGAATTTCACATTATGAGGTTTCTCATTCAGTTTAGGCTCCAGATAATAATAAGAGCATGATATAATACCTGCTTGTCGTATGAGGCGTTTCTCACAATAACCTCGTTGCCTCTTCTGGCTCGGAATAATAATGTGGTGCCGCTACCAGATTCCCCATATCATCCACTAACCCGAATTTACAGTGTTTTACACTTGTTTTTTTCTTAGCCTAACTATCATTTCTTTTTATTATGCATCATATCATTTTAAATATGCAAATGTATATATTAAACAATAGCGGTAACTTTGAGAACTTTTGTAGCTCGCTTGTCAACGCGTCACACACAGCGTTTTCCTATAGTAAACAAGTGAATTTCCTCTTCTAGGAAGGAACCGAAGCCTTGATGGAAGAACTAGACAAGCAAACTTTGTGCACAAAGTTGAATGAGAAAGTTCTGAACATTGAACAACGTCGTAATAGGGTTATTCTAACATCGTCGACGACACAAGTCTACCGGTAAGTTGAGGGGGTGGGGGTGGGGGTGGGGGGGGGGGGGGGGGGGGTACGTGGAACGACGCGTAAATTTGTGACTACGAACTCGATATAACTAGGCAATTGACGTCTGGAGGAACTAGACAAGGGACAAGCCTTCACGATATAACGAGAAACATATGGGGGCAATTATTAGACCCGCAAGGTCGCCGCCGCCAACCCATTCACTCTTACTACCACGGGAAGGTCTGTGCGATTAGCCCTTTGAGGCCTTCATTCATTCTTGACTTTAGAAAAAATTTTGAATGGCACCAATACAATTCTTGATTTATTTAAAAAAAGATTTCTATTTTTTTCACAAAGTTCTAGAGTTTTTTTCTTAAGGTTCGGGAAATGTTTTTGAGTTTTAATTATTTCCTAAAATAATTCACAAATTGATAGTTCTTGGACTTCCAACGGTTATATGAGTTACATGAACACATTTTGAAAATCGCATGCAAATTAGCAATGTTATTAGGATCTGAATATCCCGGAAAATGATCAAAAATTAGATAATATTAATTAATTAATTAATTAATTAATTTATGAATTGGTCACATAAAGCATTTGTATGCCATTTTTACAATGACCAGTATAACAAATGATGATTAACAAAGATGCATGATGATGATGATGAAGAAGGGAGGAAGGAAAATTTCGGCAATTTTGTCATTTTGCTTTAAACATCCCAGAAACCTCATCCCAACATAATCCTAGAACTAAGAAATTCAAATACTGTCGTTTACTATCTGCTGTCTAAAGCCAGGCTTTAGGCTACTCTCGGGCCGGGCCAGAAGTATCATTTCGGGCCGGGTTCGGGCCGGGCCGCAGTAGTTTTTGAACTTGTCGGGCCGGCGGCCCGGGCTGCAGCCTTTTCACATATTCGCATCTCATAATGATTTCAAATGGAATCGCCGGGCCTCAAAGGGTTAGGAAAATACAAAGATAATGTTCAATGTGACATGATATTATCTTTTAAAACGGGAAAGCCACTTAAGTCAGTGAAACGTAGTGTGCCAGATTTTGACTGTCGTGGAGATATAATCTTAAACTTGGCAGTTTGTGGACACGAGTTCTGTTTAATGCAGTATGGGAAAACAACTTCCTTATCAAATGTGCTGGACGTTATATGGTTCAGAAAGGAAGCGTGGCATTTGAAATCTAGTTTACAGAATGGAAAGAAACAAAAATACGGGCATTTGAAAAGAAGAAGCATATCGCCAGGGAGGCAAGTTTTTAAACACACGTTTGCAGTAACAACGTAACGTCAAAACGTGAATCCATCCCACTCGTTTTTGGTGGCTTGGAAAATATGCAAGTTTTTAAAACCAAAACGTACGTTGTGATCTAAATGTGTATTGCTGTTTATTCCCGTTGCAATTGTTCCATGGTGTTCATACTTTGTGATTGTAAACGTTCTGTGACCAATGAAAAACGAGCTTCGTTACGCCTAGCGCTAGCAACGACAACTAAACAAACTATTTACCAGCTGTCAGTTGTCAAACTTTTGTTATCCTCACAAGTGTCAAAAGGTAAGGTCTAGGCCTAGATTTCGTAAGTAAGGGCCTAGGCCTACCTCTAGAGCATGTTTTTATTAATAAATTTTGCATCCGAAAGTTGAAAAGAGTCTACGCGCTCCTTTAACCAATCTAAATCATTATTGTCTAAACCATTTTTGTCTCAATCATTATTGTCTCCTTCATCTGCTGCATTTTCAATCTCATCGCAAAACTACGTATTCAATTGTTTGTTGTTGTTCTGGTCACCACGGCTGTCTGAAAAGAAGCATTAACTGCCATCGAGTACAATTGTATCATGGGGGCAGTGATTTAAAACGTGAAAAATGATCAAACCACGAGTATTTCGATGGCGGGAGGAAACGTCACGTTTCGAGACGTGAATTCGTTGGCGTTGTGGTTTAAAAACTTGCATTCTGCGCAAAACGTACGTTTTGATCGTCACGTGACCCGCCAAGCCACCTTTTTTTAGGAAGTGACTGCAAACGTGTGTTTAAAAACTTGCCTCCCAGGGTATTTTCCAAAATACTTTTCTTTCATATCGTGGAACACAGTTAATTCAAAGATGTAGCATGAATTATGCATGTTCATGTTATGTTGACAATGTACGCTGAAGTCTTGCGGTTTTGCGTGTTTATTGAAAGCAGTTCATTCTCAGAAAACTGTAAGACAAAATAATTATTTTCTTTTGCCTCTGGGTTTAACGAAGTACTCGACATACTAGGTCATAATATGACGTAGGCAGGACAAAATATATAAACGCTGTTCTCATGAATAATGGCTTTATTATTTACAAATAATATCAATATATAGGCAATAATATAAAAACCTACAAATGATAATAAGAAGTTTCCTATTTTTCAGGTGCAAATATGCTATCATAGCTATACCGCCAGCTGCTGTTTTGAACATCGTCTTCGAACCAAGTCTTCCGCCAGAACGAGTGAGATTCCTTAGACAGTTTATCCCCGGGCATCTCTCAAAGTTTGTTGCTACCTACAATAAGGTATATTTGAAGTTTATTTTAATTCTTTTTTGAAATTTGTTAATTTTTTTAACTAGTTATAGTGTCATTTTGCGCCAGTGTTATGTTTTGTATATTTAGTAGAGTTTTAGGCCTATGTCATTTGAATTCATTTCATACAATATTAAATGACTATTTTAATGCTATGTCGTCAGCCAAGTCTTTTGATAACTTGATTCTTCGAGTATTTGGTGTTTAATTCATCACATATCGCCACGGCTATGTGCTTTCCAAAACACATTTACAAGTGAAAATACAACTGCATTTGGAGAACAAACTTTAAAGGTTTGTCAACTTGTCGTATGATAAGAGTTCTTTAGAAGCGTATTTTCTTATTTTTCTTATTTGGTGTTCATTCATCAACGTTTTTAACAAGACGAATTAAATAATGTGTATTATTGTCACAGAATTTTTGGCGCAAGGCTGGGGACAGCGGCGAAGTAGTCGGGGCCGGTGGTCCTTTTACCTTGTGTGAGACGGACGCTGTTCACATGACCTTTGACACGACGTCTCCTGATGGTCACCCGGCCATATGTGGTCAACTGGGGGGATGGCCGAGCATCGCATGGACCAGTTACGTGTCACAAGTAAGTTGGTCCGAAACTTGCCGTTGTATGCTAAAATATGTGTGTGGGCGGGGGGTTATACACTCACCCGGCCATATGTGGTCAACTGGGGGGATGGCCCAGCATCCATTGGATTGGATACGACTGTAATATACGACTGACGATAATTATTGATTATTTAAATTGAACGACGTACTCAACAACTATGATCATATGGCGTCTTGGGAAGGGGCAAGTAATGCCCTCTTGATGAAAGGGAACAAGGGTGGATGTGGAATGCATTCGTCTGACTTCTCCATCTCGACCTTTCCGGCTAGGGTGGCCCTTCCAGAAGCATACGCTTCCGTCTTCCGCTGGCATAGCTCTCGGGATCATCAAAATAACACAAACTTGTCCACTACGATAAGGTAGCAATCCCAGGGGTATGGGAATGGGAAATACCTAATTATGTTCGCAGCAACAAATTATTTGGTATAGATTCTTCTAGCATGTGACGCACTGTGATGCTGATAGGTGCATCACACCATGTGTCCGTGTCTCATCTAAAGACATACTTATCTCTATAGCAAGAAGATAGCCATAAGTCAAAAAGAAGAGCCAATTCGAAGACGTGCCAATACCACTTCTTTCCGGTGAAAAAGGCGGGAAGGGGGATGGTGAATTTTATGGTTCAAATGTGGGTATCACATTGTGCAACTTGTTATTGCACTTGGTCCCAGCAAAGATATAGGCAACCTAAGACTACCTTACACATGCTTTCGTCACAGGCGAGACACTCGCGTGACAACCAGCGAACCGCCTGAGACAAGCGCGCGCAAATAACGATCGCTGATTGGCTACGAACCCGTCGCCTGTGACGAAAGCATGTGTAAGATTGTCTTGGGACAACTATAGTAATGCCCTGTGTCCCAAGCAGCTTGTCATTCATCTAAAAGCAGCTGTTGTTTGAACCCACACTTGGCATCTGGAACGGGGGTCATGTCTTCATGTATGAATGTCTAAATCCAGGAGGATCGCAGGATGAAGCGTCTCCAACAGCTGGCGAGATACTGGGGTAACGACGCGTTGAAACCCTTCGACTACCAGGAGTATATTTGGGAGAATGGCGGAGGCGGAGTCACTCCGGGAGTCATGACGCAGTATGCATTAGTCGACAAACCAGTTGGCAAGTAAGTGACTCGCATCACACATTCTGTTCAAGAGCAAACCACTTGAAATTACAGTTTTATCTCAAGAATGCTGCATTGGTTATAGGCTAAGTAGGAACAACTACGTCATATGACGTCGGGGGTGACTGGAAAGGGGCAAAGAGCAAGTGGGACGTAACGGGAGAAAAAGGGAAGGGGTAGGGGAGGACCTGGACCTTGAGTTTGATTTATTTGACAACTACATGTCATATGACGTCGGGGGGTGACTGGAAAGGGACAAAGAGCATGTGGGACGTAACGGGAGAAAAAGGGAAGGGGGAGGGGAGGACCTGGACCTTGAGTTTGATTTATTTGACAACTACATGTCATATGACGTCGGGGGGTGACTGGAAAGGGGCAAAGAGCATGTGGGACGTAACGGGAGAAAAAGGGAAGGGGTAGGGGAGGACCTGGACCTTGAGTTTGATTTATTTGACAACTACATGTCATATGACGTCGGGGGGTGACTGGAAAGAGGCTAAGAGCATGTGGGACGTAACGGGAGAAAAAGAGAAGGGGTAGGGGAGGACCTGGACCTTGAGTTTGATTTATTTGACAACTACGTCATATGACGTCGGGGGGTGACTGGAAAGGGGCAAAGAGCAAGTGGGACGTAACGGGAGAAAAAGGGAAGGGGTAGGGGAGGACCTGGACCTTGAGTTTGATTTATTTGACAACTACATGTCATATGACGTCGGGGGGTGACTGGAAAGGGGCAAAGAGCAAGTGGGACGTAACGGGAGAAATAGGGAAGGGGTAGGGGAGGACCTGGACCTTGGGTTTGATTTATTTGACAACTACGTCATATGACGTCGGGGGGTGACTGGAAAGGGGCAAAGAGCAAGTGGGACGTAACGGGAGAAAAAGGGAAGGGGTAGGGGAGGACCTGGACCTTGAGTTTGATTTATTGGACAACTACATGTCATATGACGTCGGGGGGTGACTGGAAAGGGGCAAAGAGCAAGTGGGACGTAACGGGAGAAAAAGGGAAGGGGTAGGGGAGGACCTGGACCTTGGGTTTGATTTATTTGACAACTACATGTCATATGACGTCGGGGGGTGACTGGAAAGGGGCAAAGAGCAAGTGGGACGTAACGAGAGAAAAAGGGAAGGGGTAGGGGAGGACCTGGACCTTGGGTTTGATTTATTTGACAACTACATGTCATATGACGTCGGGGGGTGACCAGTGGTGTATTCCTAAAATATAAGGTGCCTGGGCGGTCGAATTTACGTGTGTACGGAGGGGGTGGGGTAGGGGGGGGGGGGGAAACGATGTTACAGAAATTGAACGGGGTTAAAGAACTTGAGGGGACGTTTTTGAGCAAAAATTCTGATGCCATACATGTATTTAGATTTTTTTTTAGCCCTATAGTGTAGTCTGTCAGATAGAACAATAAAATCGGACGAGGAGTCCTAACAAACTGTCAAATTTAATGCCTGGAAAAAAAATTATTTCTTCTGTCTATCGTTTCGAAGCTATATGTATATTTGGTCATGCGTATTTTTGCTACTACAATTATAGAAAACTTTTTTTCCTTACGCCTGGCTGTTCTTTGTTTAGCAATGTAGGGCTTCGTGTATGTATTGTAATGGTATAATATGGGCTGTTGGCTGTTAAAAAGCACCTGGGCTAGCCCAGCCTCCAAATAAAAGTGCCTGGGCGGCGCCCAGGCCCGCCCAGGCTCGAATACACCACTGGGGGTGACTGGAAAGGGGCAAAGAGCAAGTGGGACGTAACGGGAGAAAAAGAGAAGGGGTAGGGGAGGACCTGGACCTTGAGTTTGATTTATTTGACAACTACATGTCATATGACGTCGGGGGGTGACTGGAAAGGGGCAACGAGCAAGTGGGACGTAACGGGAGAAAAAGGGAAGGGGTAGGGGAGGACCTGGACCTTGAGTTTGATTTATTTGACAACTACATGTCATATGACGTTGGGGGGTGACTGGAAAGGGGCAAAGAGCAAGTGGGACGTAACGGGAGAAAAAGGGAAGGGGTAGGGGAGGACCTGGACCTTGAGTTTGATTTATTTGACAACTACATGTCATATGACGTCGGGGGGTGACTGGAAAGGGGCAAAGAGCAAGTGGGACGTAACGGGAGAAAAAGGGAAGGGGTAGGGGAGGACATGGACCTTGAGTTTGATTTATTTGACAACTACGTCATATGACGTCGGGGGGTGACTGGAAAGGGGCAAAGAGCAAGTGGGACGTAACGGGAGAAACAGAGAAGGGGTAGGGGAGGACCTGGACCTTGAGTTTGATTTATTTGACAACTACATGTCATATGACGTCGGGGGGTGACTGGAAAGGGGCAAAGAGCAAGTGGGACGTAACGGGAGAAAAAGGGAAGGGGTAGGGGAGGACCTGGACCTTGAGTTTGATTTATTTGACAACTACATGTCATATGACGTCGGGGGGTGACTGGAAAGGGGCAAAGAGCAAGTGGGACGTAACGGGAGAAAAAGGGAAGGGGTAGGGGAGGACCTGGACCTTGAGTTTGATTTATTTGACGACTACATGTCATATGACGTCGGAGGGTGACTGGAAAGGGGCAAAGAGCAAGTAGGACGTAACGGGAGAAAAAGAGAAGGGGTAGGGGAGGACCTGGACCTTGAGTTTGATTTATTTGACAACTACATGTCATATGACGTCGGGGGGTGACTGGAAAGGGGCAAAGAGCAAGTGGGACGTAACGGGAGAAAAAGGGAAGGGGTAGGGGAGGACATGGACCTTGAGTTTGATTTATTTGACAACTACGTCATATGACGTCGGGGGGTGACTGGAAAGGGGCAAAGAGCAAGTGGGACGTAACGGGAGAAACAGAGAAGGGGTAGGGGAGGACCTGGACCTTGAGTTTGATTTATTTGACAACTACGTCATATGACGTCGGGGGGTGACTGGAAAGGGGCAAAGAGCAAGTGGGACGTAACGGGAGAAAAAGGGAAGGGGTAGGGGAGGACCTGGACCTTGAGTTTGATTTATTTGACAACTACATGTCATATGACGTCGGGGGGTGACTGGAAAGGGGCAAAGAGCAAGTGGGACGTAACGGGAGAAAAAGGGAAGGGGTAGGGGAGGACCTGGACCTTGAGTTTGATTTATTTGACAACTACATGTCATATGACGTCGGAGGGTGACTGGAAAGGGGCAAAGAGCAAGTGGGACGTAACGGGAGAAAAAGAGAAGGGGTAGGGGAGGACCTGGACCTTGGGTTTGATTTATTTGACAACTACATGTCATATGACGTCGGGGGGTGACTGGAAAGGGGCAAAGAGCAAGTGGGACGTAACGGGAGAAAAAGGGAAGGGGTAGGGGAGGATCTGGACCTTGGGTTTGATTTATTTGACAACTACATGTCATATGACGTCGGGGGGTGACTGGAAAGGGGCAAAAGGCAAGTGGGACGTAACGGGAGAAAAAGAGAAGGGGTAGGGGAGGACCTGGACCTTGAGTTTGATTTATTTGACAACTACATGTCATATGACGTCGGAGGGTGACTGGAAAGGGGCAAAGAGCAAGTGGGACGTAACGGGAGAAAAAGGAAAGGGGTAGGGGAGGACCTGGACCTTGGGTTTGATTAATTTGACAACTACATGTCATATGACGTCGGGGGGTGACTGGAAAGGGGCAAAGAGCAAGTGGGACGTAACGGGAGAAAAAGGGAAGGGGTAGGGGAGGACCTGGACCTTGGGTTTGATTTTTTTGACATCTACATGTCATATGACGTCGGGGGGTGACTGGAAAGGGGCAAAGAGCAAGTGGGACGTAACGGGAGAAAAAGGGAAGGGGTAGGGGAGGACCTGGACCTTGTGGGTTTGATTTATTTGACTACTACATGGCATATGACGTCGGGGGGTGATTGGAGGAAAGGTACAGTTATTATAGTTTGTTTTTGTTTACGATGTACTCGAGAGCTCGGTCATACGACGTCGGTCTTTAAGTCTCCTCTTACGACAGGCAGAGCCATCTCGGACCAATTCTACCCCGGGCCCAGCAGGGGAGGAAAGAGACACGTAGGAGGGCAAAGGGCATCAAGCATTAATTTTATATGTAAATAGTAAAAAATATTATAAAGTTGTAATGCTTTATAGAAACTCTTAAATAAAAAGTAAATACAAATAGAATAGTAAAACGGGGTTTAGGGGAGGGAAAGGGAAGGGTGAGAGTCTAATCTTTTGACTCTTAAGATTGTCAGTGGTCTACGACCCTGTGCTTTATTCTACCCCGGGCCCGGACGGGGTTGTAGTCAGGGACCAACTGACTCAGTGATTCCTTGCAGCATCTACTGGGCTGGGACGGAGGTGTCAAGCCGATGGCCAGGATACATGAATGGGGCAGTTCATTCCGGGCTCAAGGCTTCGCTTGAGGTCATCATGAACCTCCGACCGCAGAGTACTACCTGGCGAGACTTTGCCGTGGTCGGGTGAGTGTATTATGCTGTTTTCACAATAAGCAAACACCATGTTGTTCTAAGCGTGCGGCATTTTGCGCCACCGACCCATTTTAATGTGATTTAAGTTTATTTGATAATACTAGTAATGAAAACTATTTCGAAATTTCTAATTCTTTACTCCTAGCAGAGTCGTAGCTGTTCCCGGTCCAAGACGGGGAAGAAGTTAGTATTACATTAGATTATTTATTGTTTAACGACGTACTCGATTACCATGATCACAGATAACTAATTACCTACGCAAGTTAATTAGTTATCTGTGCCATGATCATATGACATCGGAGGGTGTTTGGAGGAAAGGGACAAGTAGGATGTAAGGGGGAGGGAAAAGGAAAGTGGAGGACGTGGACTGCCTTTCGCATGGCCCCTCCATCTCGACCTGTAATTCAATTCAGGGGAGTTATTTTTGTTGTGTTTAACGACGTTCTCGACAAGTCATATGACGCCGGAGGTGATTGGAGGAAAGGGATTATGGGATGTTATGAGGACTAATATTCAGAGTAGTTGAGGGGTTGGTAAGAGAAGAGGGGAGGGGGGGGGGGGGGGGGAGACTTAATTTTCTCGTCTCTTATGATCGGTAGAGGTATTCCCTGGGAATTATACCCCGGGACCAAACGGGGAGTGAGTCGATTGGAGGAAAGGGACAAGCGGAATGACTTGTAAGACAACGAATATTCAAAGGAGTTAAAGGAGGGCTAGGGAAAGGGGGGTTTATTCTTCACTTATACGTTTGGCAGAGGTATACCCTGTTCCTATACTCTACCCCGGGCCCAGGCGCGGTCATTGCGTGCATGCGAATTACCATTCACACATCTCGAACGTCTTGTGATAACATTTATTTTTGAGTTGTCACACAAGCTCACGATCCGTAGATGGGAATAGATTGATATTAACATTATTATTATTAACATTATTTTAAAAACATTTATTTTTGTTTCTAGGGAAAAGTTCCCACCCACTGAGCATTATAAAGGGACTGCACGGGCGTCCAGTGCCATCAAACTGGGCCTGAAAGCTGCCGTAGTTGTTTCCGTGGGCTACGTGGCATGGAAGGTGTTTAACAACTGGAAGTGATACAACTACTTCTTTTAAGTAAGTGGTTGACTGTCTTGTCTGCTGGGCTCGAACAATAATATAAACAATTATTCTCATTTCGTTTATCTTTTAGAACGCACCTATATTTGATTCTTTCAATTATTTTGTACTCGACAACTAGGTCATGTGACGTCGTGAGTGATTGGAGGAAAGGGACAAGTAGGAGGACAAGTAGGAGGACATGTTGAAAGAGAAAGGCCATCTAATCGTCTCGCATCTTACGATGGGCAGAGGTATAAAACCTTTGGCAAATTATACCCCGACCCCAGACGGGGGATTTACTTGTGGTTTTAGAACGTAGGTACTCGACATGTTAGGTTATACGACGTCTAGCTTTAAGTCGTCTCTTACGATATGCAGAGCTACCCAGGACCATAATTCTACTCCGAGCCCAGACAGGGAAGATTATTTGGTGTTAAACGACGTATAGGCCTACTCGACGGATGAAGGAGGCAGAGGCCTACTCGACGGATAAATTAATGACGTTGGAAGGTGATTCGAGGAAAGGGACAAGTAGGAGGACGACTAGGGGAACTAATATTCAAAGGAGCTAAAGGGGAGAAAGGGTTATAGTTTGTTTATTTGGTGTTTAATTAACGATGACGATGTAGGCCTACTCGATAACTAGGTCAAAGTTTCTCCACGAATTCCTCTCAGCCCCAACACAATGTGCCATGGATACTTTGGTCTAGTTTATTTAGTTTAGGTACTTTAGTTTATTTGTAGCCCGTCTTATTTCTTATTTATTTCTACCTATACATGTATAGGTACACTAATTTCCATATGTGCACTTTGAATAAATCAACGAAGGAATCGGGGGATGAGACTAGTAGGACCATTGTGTGACATTCAAATTTTGAGAGCCGATCATTGCAAAAATCGATGCTAGAGAATCGATTCTACGATTAAATCGAATAAAAAGAATCGATCGATTAATAGAAAGAATCGAAAGGAAAGAATCGATTACTCGACTTTACCGAAACCACAACAACACGTTCGTAAAATGGAAGTGGCAGAATGGCACGTGTTGTAAGCCGATACATTGAAAACTGTTCATCAGAATAAGTATCCGTTGAAACTACATATTGTTACTAGACCACAATGAAGAATAAACCGACAAGACGGCAGCCTACCCGAACAAGATTAAAAAATTACGTAAAATGGATTTGGGTAATTTTAGGATTCGGGTACCCGATATCATCCCTAATCAATAATAGGGTTGCCGTTTGATAATCGATATATTGATCAATACGATTATTTTCCAAAACGATCGATGATCGATTGAGTCTTCCCAGATCGATTATCGATGACGATATTATAGATACTCGAATCATTGGGTTTGAAATTTCAAACCCAATGCTCGAATAGCTCGCCCGCCCTAGATTTCAAACTTACCGCTTGTTACGTCTATGGGCCCACGCTGCCTCGACCTTCGATCATTCACCGCTCGTCAATTCATCAATTCATCGAATTCAATACACACTATTGTACCATCTTGACATCTGCTGATATTGACTCAAAACTTTGTGTTTTTGTTAGGCATGCCATATCAAAAGAACATGTGTCCATTAATACTTATAAGTTTGCTCTTGGTCCCAATCATTATTTTTTCTGTTTTCAGGTTGGTTGTAGCATGGCGTTATCTTCAGCAGGACTTCTACCCATTTTTTTATGATCTCATTCATTGGTCCCTCTTCAGTCTGCTTGGCAGCGGAATTAGTGTCCGCTACTAGAGTTTTCAGCTACACAAATTAGTCTTTCCAAGAACCCTCATTTCAACAAAGTCCCTTTACAATACCTGCTTGGAGTAATGTGTGTCAACATTCAATTGCTGTGGGAGCCAAACCAGTTTGCTGATTGCTTCACACGCACAAGGGATGAGAAAGAACGAGTTTTGGGGCTTGTTCCCGGAGCAGCTTCAAGCTGCCCGCCAACACGTTCGAGGGGCAACCCCTCATCCTCCCTGTCTTGCACTGAAGATGCTTCGTTCTTAGCAGAGCTTTACACATCTATGCACAAGTTTACCGATAAGCCAGATTACGTCAATTATCGTATCCTACTCTGGAAAGCAATAGGCCTATGTGTGCTTATAGCAAAAACAAAAGACGTGTCTCTTTTGTTTTTAAAATTTCTCGAAGAAGAGTATCTGAGATCTAATACAGGTGTTGCAAACACCTGGAATGTGAAACTTGCAGATCTGGATGAGACGGAAATGGAAACCGATCCAAATAACTTGGACGAATCAAATGATACGAGCACTTTTTTTATCGAAAAGAAATTGCTGAAAAAACCTCCCAAATCGGTCCACAATCTTGGCTCTAGAACGGGAAAATCTCTACTTGCACATAGCCTATGGCAATTTTCTCGTAATTTGAAAATCCCAGGGCTGTATGCTGTGAGCCAGAATTAAAGAAAATCTACTTTAATTTCTTATCAAACAAAAATCCCGACGTACAAAAGCTTGCACTCGACTGTATTATGACGTACAAATATCCATATTTGCTGCCATACCGAGAACACCTTTACGGCTTATTGGACGAGAAAACGTTCAAGTCGGAACTCACGCTGTTTCGAGTGGACACGGAAAGCAAACTAATCCAGGAGATGCACCGATCAGAGTTGATGCCTGTGATCATGCGCATCATGTACAGCAAGATGATGCCTAGGGTCAGGACACAGAGAGGAGGCAATTCGGCCGGACAGTTCAAACGCTCCATCGTCCTGCGTTTCCTGGCCGGATGTCACGAGGACGAGCTGATAACTTTCGTCGAGATGGCCTTCCGACTGTACACCGAACATTGGGCGGACGTCCTCTCGATGGTGGACACGATCATGAACTCGGTCGACTTGGAGAACGTGATTCCTCCTAAACGACTGCAGAGTTCCATTAATCTGCTCGGCGTCATCTTTGACCAGTTTGGCAGACTGATGGGCAAACGATTGCTGTCGTACCTGTTTTGCATCCTGCTGTGGATATCGGTGAACGTGGCCGGCATCTTGTCCCGTCGCGAGTCTGTCCACGGGGGATATCTGCCCGTCTTGAGGTCGGTGCGAACTCTCTGTCTGGAAACGGCCGCCAGATTCTTCGACCGATACAACAGGTTCGAGTGGACGAGTGCCGACGTCGACGCGACGTTCAACGCGCTCGTGTTTCCGTCGCTGGATAAGCTTGCGATCGAGGGATCCACAGCCCGACTGCGTTGCTAACACTGTTTCTCGTCTGAAGCGAATACCCCAGGTAATAACACAATTACAATAAATGTGTTTTTATTTGATCACTAGCACTGCACTCATAGCACCTGGCACGTCGGACACCGGACGTGCCAGGCAGGGCCGGGTGAGGGAGGGATGCGGGGCCATGAGTGAAGGAATGATGACGTAGGGGACTGGGAGTGGTGTGATAAGGGAGGAGGGAGAGTTGATGTCTACCGAGGGGGAGGAGGATGGAGAGGGTAGGACGTTGTCTGATGGGGAAAGGACGTCGGGCTCCTTTTCGGATAGTGGCTCCTCAATGGGCAGGAGGGAGGGGGGAGCTATGAAGGTGAGGGAGATAGGATGGATGAAAGGGGGGCGTGAAATGCGGGAAGACACCGGAGTGCAGGACAAAGGAGGGAAAACGAGGGGGATGGAGGGCTCAGGATGGATGGGGGGTTTAAACTGGACCAGGGCTGCTAGGGGTGGGGGGGTTGCTAGGGGGAGGGGTAGGGCCAGGGAGTCTCCCAACGGCTGGCACAGGGGCAGTCAGGGACCAGTGGGTGGGAGAAGAAGGATGACGGTTGCGACGCAAGGACTCTTCTCGGGATTAGGTTAAGATAGGGAGGTTGAATGGGATCTGGGTGCCGGGAGGGGGAATGGTGCATGGGGAGGTAGTTGGTCTGGAGGTAGGGCAGAGAGAGTTAAGGAGGCAGGGATATGGAAAGGTGATAGCAGGCCAAATGAAGAAGGAGTAAGAAGGGAAGAAGGGGCAGTCGGAGGCAGGACGGAGGGGTCAAGGGTCCAGAGTGAATCTGGGGCAGAGAGGGAGAAGGGACCGGGAAGTGTGAGTCGGCAGATGGGTGGTAGCGGGAGAGTTAGGGAAGGAGAGGGGTGGGGGTATGGAGGAGGAAAGGGGGGAGCGTTGGTGGTGGGTGACTCCATGATAAGAGGGGCGACGGACTTCTGTGAGAGAAGGGGAGTAGAGGTTTGGGCGTACCCCTGGGTCACGACCAGGACCCTGGCGGAATTATTAGTGGGAAGAGGTCGGGGGCGGTTGCGGTCATTGTAATGGTGGGAACCAATGATATTAGGAGAGTGAAGCGGAGAAGGTACAGGGAGGAGGCAGATGAGGACATGTCAAGATTATTAAGGGAGATCGGAGGGGCGACGTTGAATAGGGCTGAGGTGGTGGTGCTGGGTGTGTTGAACAGGAATGATACAAAGAGGTGGGTGGTGGAGGAGGTGAACAAGGGTATAGAGGACGCGTGCCGGGCAGGGGGGGCAGGATTCGTGGATACAAGGGAACACATAGGCCTGGAGGACCTGGCTAGGGACGGGCTTCACCTGTCGCGGGAGGGGGAAATGAAGCTCGGGGAGCTCACAGTCAAGGAGGTCAGAAGGGTTGGGAGGAGGGAGGGAGAGCGGGGACAAAGGACGTGAGGGGGACTGGGGACCGTAGGAATGGACGGGAGGAGGGAAGTAGGTGGTCGGGCTATGGGAGGTATGAAGGGCAGAAGAGGGGTGAAAACAAGGAAGAGGAGGTGATAGGTAGGATTAAGGGTGGATGTGGCAGAGGACTAGGACGAGGGGAGGTTACGGTTGGAGGAGGGGGGACGGCGAGGACTTGGATGGTGGGCGGGGCTTTACACGGGAAGGTAAATGAGAGGGTTAGGGCCGGAGTGGATAGGACGAGGGGCATGCTGAGAGTCCTGCTGGTAAACTGTAGGAGTATCAGAGCCAAGTTAGTTCCCTTCTGGACAATGGTGGAACTACAGGAACCGGACATTATCATTGCAACAGAAACATGGTTGGATGAGGGGGTAACGGATGAGGAAATATGTCATCCTGACTATAACATTTTCAGGCGAGACAGGGGAAGGAGGGGGGGGGGGGAGTAATGATAGGATGTAAAAAGGAACTTAAGGGGAGGTTGCTATGGAAGGAGGAAGAGTGTGAGATAATGGGAGTACGCATTCTGATGGGAGGGGACAGCGCCGAGGTAATTGGGGCTTATAGGCCTACTGATAACTTGGAGATGGACATTATGAGGAGGCTAAGGCAAAGGGTGGAGGGGGAGGGTAGAATAATTGTAGGGGTCGATCTAAACCTGCCGGGGGTCAGCTGGGAAGGAGAAGGAGGTGGAAGATGAGGGCTAAGGCAGCAACTTGGTAATGACGTGCTAAATGAGGGAATGGTACAGATTGTGAGGGGTCATACTCGAAGGCAAGGGGATAAGGGAAACCTTTTGGATGTAATGTTGGTAAGGGGGGATGAGGAATGGTGGGATTGCAGGGTGGAGGCAGGTATAAGCGACCATGATGTAGTAATAGCCACGCTAAAGGGTAGGGGAAGGGGAGTAGAGAAAGAAAAATATGGGGGGGGGGAATAGAAAGAGGTGGATGTACAGTAGGGCGGCGGGGGAAAGGATAAGGGATGATATTGGAAATAAATTCAGAGAATGGAGAGATAAAGGGGGAGGAAAAATCAACTGTGGAGGGGATTTGTAGGGATTTGTAAGGAGGCCAGGGAGAGATTGGTTCCTTGCAAACTGGAAGGGTTGATCCACATTATTACACCAAGGAAATAAGAAGGCTAAAGGGGAAGGGGAGGAAAGCCTAGCGCAAGTATAGAATGACGGGAGATATACTGGACAAGGAGGCCGCGAAGGAGATTGAGAGGGAGCTGAATGGGCAAAAAAGAGGAAATGGGAGGAGCGTATGAAGGGGATGTTGGTGGAAGGGGATCGACAGGGGAGTTGGAACAGAATGTTTAGATATGTGAGGGGAAAAAAGGGGGCTAGGGGGGAGTTACCGGTGCTGGAGGGGCTTGATGGGAAGCTGCTGGTGGAGAATAGAGAGAAAGCGGAGGAACTAAACAAGCACTACTCTGGGGTCTTCCAGGTGGCGGAAAGGAGGGGGGATTGGAAAAAGGAGGGTCGTGGGAAAAATCCAATTGATATTAATGTGGATAAGGTAGCCAGGGTAATAGCCGGACTAAAGAACGGAAAGGCTCCGGGTAGGGATGGTCTGATAGGGGATTTCCTGAAACTGGCGGTCGGGGAAGCGGCAAGATTCATGGAAGTATTAATGATCGCTTCACTGAGGGAAGGGGTGGTGCCGGATGACTGGAAGGAAGCGTTGGTTAACCCCATCCACAAAGGTGAGGAGAAGGGGAAGATGAAGAATTATAGGCTTATCTCATTAACATCCATTGGTTCAAAAATTATGATAAGGGTAGTGGGGGATTATGTGAAGGCGGAAATTAAAAAGATGGGGTGGATGACAGAAGGACAGCATGGATTCAGGAAGGGATACTCTTGTGAAACGCAACTGCTGGGGATGACAGAGGACATTGCAGGGGTACTGGACAGGGGGGGAGAGGTGGATGCGGTATTTATAGATTTTGAGAAGGCATTCGATAAGGTCCCACATCAGATAGGCTATTGGGGAAGATTGGTGGAGTAATTGAGGACGGCTGGGTAGTAAGATGGATGGGCGACTTCCTGGAGGGAAGAAGTCAGAGGGTGAGGGTGGGGGACGTTTGGTCATCAGAGGTGAAGGTGACTTCTGGGGTGCCTCAGGGGAGTGTTCTCGGGCCTCTGATGTTCGCAATCTATATCAACGACATAGCGGAGGGGATGGGGGCAAGGGTGAGATTATTTGCATCTACAGGGAGATAAAGGACAGGGGGGGACTAGGTTTTATTGAGAGAAGACATGGAAAAGCTGGGGGAGTGGGTGAGGGTTAATATGATGAGTCTAAATGCGGGCAAGTGCAAGTGGGTAAGGTTCACAAGAAGGTAGCAGGGGAAGAGGGTTGGACTGACGTATGAGATCCAGGGGCAAATTTTGGAGTGAGTGGAGGTGATTAGGTACCTAGGAGTGTGGCTGGCAGATACGCTGGAATGGGGAGAACAGATAGCAGGATGGTTGGGAAGGGCGTAAGGAATCTAAACTTTGTGATGAGGGTGCTGAGGGGAGCAAGCAGGGAAATAAGGGAGCATGCGTACAGAGCTCTGGTGAGGCCAGGCCTGGAGTATGCAGGCGCGGTGTGGGACCCGCATGACATCCAGGGGAGGGATGCTCTGGAAGGGGTTCAAAAGAGAGCGGCGAGAAGGGTGCTTAGAAGGGCGAATAGATGGGTGGAAATAGACATGGGGGATGGTAGGAAGAGGAGAGAGTATGAGAGCGTAACGAAATTGGTCAGGGAACTAGGATGGGAGACGCTTGAGGACAGAAGACGGAGGGATAGGCTGGGTAAAATGTACAGGGTGGTAAGGAAGCATGAGGGGTGGGGGGAATGAAGTAGGGCGGTTGAAGGAGCCAGTTACATGGGCAGGGGGGGTCATCAGTGGAAAATAGAAAGATGGACATGGAGGACAGATATAGGTAAGTTCTCCTTCCTGGGAAGGGCGACCGTTGAGTGGAATCAGCTAGAAGGGGAAGTTGTGGGGCTAGGAAAGGTGAAGGCTTTTGCCAACAGGCTGAGGCCTAAACCCGAACCCATGGTGGATGGAGAAGGAGAAAGGCGATGGCCATGGAGAAGGAAGAGGGTTGGATGCAAGAGGAGACATGGAAGGGAAGAGATCAAGGAAAACTGAGAAAAATGGGAAGAAACAGCAATTGAGGAAGTTGGAGGAAGGGGGGAATATAAATACAATACAATACAATATGCAAAGGATGGGATAGGAGGAAGGAAGGAAGTAGAGAGACTCTCACCACCGGCGCCCAGCCAACTGTGAAGAGGAGAGAGAACAACAACAAATAGATTTACCAGCAGGGAATATGGTACCGGCGTGGTACCGGCCACGTACTGACCTTAAAATACTCTTTGTTGCAGATCTTTCGAGCGTCATTCGTGCATTGTTTGCGGCTAGCTGCGAAATTTTCTGCCAAGTCGAACCAGCAAAGTGAGGTCCACGTCGTCCACCAACCACCTCACTTACAACTGGCCGACTCGTGTTTGTGCGATTTAAAAAAGAAGAATGGCCCGGCTGGGTTCAGTCAATTTGTTAATTGCTTGTCATTATAATTTGGCGATCATTCGATCGTATTGTTAAAATACTGAGATTAAAAACATTTGTCTCCGCCAGTGAAAAGACATTTATTTGCAGTTTATTTGGCGTTTTTGTTAAAAACTAAAGTGTCAGCGTTGGCAATCGTTGGTGATTTTTCTACACTGAAACCGACAGATCAGTACAAAGTGAGGTTAGAAACCCCGTGGCAAACCTAATAAGCCTAGGAGGCGTAGGCCCCTAGCGAAAATTCTGGACCTACTAGGCCCTACCCTATTAGAATTGCATGTTTAGAAAGGGCCTTGGCCCTAGCTGCTGCAATAAATCTCTACAAATTTAACACCCTGTTCAACGAACAAAAACAATGGTCGCCTTCGGGCGACAACATAGGCGTAAGCCAACTTGCAAAGGCCTTGGTTACACATCTTGCTGGAATGAAAATGCCAGACCCCGACCCAAAGAAATTGGCGGCCTTCACAGATCAAGTCGACCACATGGCATCCTTCCTTGCAAAACTCTGGTGCCAGTCAGACAACCCCGAGAACTTGATGTTTATTTGCCTCATGTTGGTTTACGAAGCCATCGCACAGTCAGGTAAGCATGCCGAGGCCTAAAGCAGGCTAGGCCCCTATACAATACCCGGGAACGAGAACGAAGACGAGAACGGTAAACATCGAGGTACTAGGCCTATCTATACTGAAGAAGTACAGCGGTAACCAGGTGAGATCCTGGTGCTTATAAAGTTGGCAGTGATGACTGAATAGGTTCCGAGAAGAAGAAAATATATAACTTGGTAATTTTTCCCGTTTCCGTCCCTGGGGCCCAGAAAAAAGTTTGTCGTGCATGACAATCTATTTGAACACACAGCTTAACGTAATCGGTTTTTCATTCCCGTTCCCGGGCTAGTGTGTGATGTAGCCTGCTTAAAGCTCGATGGCAATAGCCTGGGAATGACGATTAATGGTAACGAGAAGCCGGGAATATTAGGTTATGTGTGTAAGCACGTATGGCCATGGACAGTAAATAGACCTACCTTTCTTGTTACCTGGCCCTGGGAAAGAAAACGGGAATGATGAGCATTTAGTTCATCTCTTCCTTTTGCCGGGAGCTTCCCAGAGGTAGTCGACTAGATTCACATTTAGAATACACTAGGCCCTACCACAGGTCCTGCCTATCCAATTTAAAATCGCTGACATAGGCCCACTATCACATGTCAAGCAACAGCTGCACAAATTAAGACATTACAATTGACAACATTTATTTATTGGTTGCTATTACCAAGATTATCATCTGAAATTCCTTGTAATTCTTGGGTTCTGTGCATACCCACAATATTCCTGTTTCTGTTCCTGGGCTATTGTGCATTAATCTTAAGTTCTGTCCTAGTTTCTTAATTTCATGTATTATAATATTGTATACTTGGAGAGGCCAAAAGGCTGAGTTAATTGGAACTCAGAACAAGATAAAACATGTTCTAGTGAGGGAAAAGTTACAGAAGGATGACAGCTTACCTGAGAAAGTAGATAGGTCGCTTAGAAACATATAGATGAGAAGACAAATAAACTGAGACGTGTCGACCAACTAGTGGTCTTAATCACTCAGCGTGAGTAAAAGAACTAAACTAAACTTAAGACAGCACCTGCATCATGTAAATTCACCCTAGTCTTAAGTTTAGTTTAGTTCTTGTACTCACGCTGAGTGATCAAGACCACTAGTTGGCCAAAACGTCTCAGTTTATTTGTCTTCTCACCTATATGTTTCTAAGCGACCTATCTACTTTCTCAGGTAAGCTGTTGTCCTTCTGTACCTTTCCCCTCACTAGAACATGTTTTATCTTGTTCTGAGTTCCAATTTACATTATAATTAGTGATGACATCGAGGCCCAAAATTTCGTATCGGTTCCTCCGCTCCGGAACCGGTTCGGAACCGGTTCCGGAGCGGGAAAAAGTTTGTCCAAGTAATCTTAATTTTTCCGTTTTATTTTTGTTTTTTTTAAGCTACAATTTACAATCAGCAGGTCAAAAGTGCCCTTTTTATAACTCTTCAAAGCTGGAACAATGCGCGCGTCCTTGAACACGCGTGGCCTATTGTGCGATCTTCTAATGGGATGGGCCTAGTATATAGCTGACTGTGAGTGAGAAAAGAAGAAGGTGCTGATATGTATTTACACAGAACCGGTGAGAAAAGTCGGAACCGGTTTCCGGGTACCCGATGTCATCACTAATTATAATATTTCATATTTTTATACGATACCGGTACGTAGGTCTACTAGTCTATCTACTCACTACATTTAATTATAATTTAATAGGCCTACTAACTAAGTTAAATAACTACCTAACTTTAAACCAGTGGCATAACTAATTCAAAGCCAAACGCGATTCAAGTAACTTTAGATTCTAGGTCAAGTAAACAACATTTAAACGCACATTTAATACACACAACGATAAAGCAATGGAAAATTAATAGGAGGCTTAAACAGAGCTGCCAAGCAACCTCCTCACAATTAAACAATAATAAACACTTGACAGCTTGACTCCTCCTTTCATAACAGTTTATTTTCTTGCCACCAGAATGCATCTAGAATCTATTTTGGAGTGGCCAATAATACGAACTAGACGAGATTTTCTTAGTTTGATGCTCCTCTGTTGCTCCCCTCCATCGATCTATGTGACCACCCCTTACCCCCTTGACAACCCGACAATCATGTATCATAGGCATATTTATTCATTTCATATTATAATTATTTATAACCACTATTATTTGTTATGCTGGGCTGGGCGATGGTCACATAATTAGGGGGTGTATCTTTTAAGTTATGTTAAACTTAAAATATCAGGGCCCAGATTCACAATGGTGCCAAAGTGCTAAGACGTCCTAGTTTAGGCTAAGGTCCACTAGATCGCTAGTAGCGCGCGTGCAGTGCGCGCAAAGTAAGGTCAACTGACCTATTTCTATAATGTTACAAAATCACATGTTATTCAAATGGGAGAATCATTCAGAAAAACAAACGAATTGATCTGTCAAAACAAATTATGGGCCAAAAAGGCAAAATAACAATCTGTAATGAGATTTTGTCTTCACATTCTATATATTTTCAAAGGAAATACTTTACGCGTAAGTTCACATTATTGGTGAGGATCATTTAAATAATAAAGCGATTTTTGTAGTTGGATCCAAAATGGCGATTTTGGATCTCATTCAATGACCTTACTTTGCGCTTCGCAATTACTCCGCTGGGAGTAAATCCAACAGATCTTGAGTTTAAGCAGTCTTGGTGATATAAATCCTACATGTGTGGTTCTGCTATGTCATATAAAGTATAGTTAATATCAATAATTTAACTAATAATATTTTATTTGTGAATGTGGCCTATTAATACCCAGAGATATTTATCTTGATTTTTCTAGCTAGTATTTGCCTAACTTAGGAATATAGGCATCTTTGTGAATCCAGGCCCTGTACTCTATGAAATTTAAATAGCAGTAAATAGTAAGTAAGTAGACTGATTAAGACATTGGCGTGTCAGATTCCCCGAGTCCGGCTCTGGCGGCCGTACTCCAGAAGGTCCCCGAGCAACTGGTGGCTCCGATTGCGCGCGGCCTCGTGGCCGAGCCTGGGGTGACCCCGGCCGGCCTGTCGCACACGCTGCGCGTACTGTGCGACTGGTTGCGTCTGCGGCCGCAGGCTACGCGCCTGTCTTCGTGGGTGGTCGCGCTCGTCGACGCGCTCTGCGGCACGGGCAGGACGGACCTGTTGGCACCTGTCGCGTCGGCCGCCGTTCCCCGGCTGATGACGGCCCTGTGTGTCCCCGTGATGCGGCCCGGAGTCATGGCCGTGCTGAGACATCTGCTCAGGTTCTCTGACCGGACAGTCAACAAGGTGGGGCTCGTTCGTTTTCCTACTTTGGGCTGTGCTGTACGAGACTAGATATTTTGAGCGAGCGTCGAGCAGGAATGTCTGCTCGACGTTCCCTCGAGTTGTTCCCAGACGATTTTGAAAATTCCAGCCTTGAAAAGTCAGAGTCTTGGGAATTTCGAGTCTAGAGATTGGATTTGAGGTAGGCTACTAACTTTTGAGCTAACTATAAAACGTGTGCAATTGTAGGCCTATACTAAATTAAGAATTATGCGATTAACTTGATATTTTTTATACTCGTCAATATTTACTTTTACAAAACATGAGCGAGGTTGGCAGAGGTTTAGGAATGTAAAAACAATAAACATAATCACTAATATAACAAAAATAACTTTGGAAATCGCATTTCTTAATACCATTGACATTGTTCAGTTAAAGTTTGTCTCGGTGGCTTTAAGTAGTAATAGTAATTAGTACATACTTAATTCGTTCATTAAAAATAGGAATATGTCATGTAGGCCTATGATGAAATGTCATATTTATCAGGCAAACTTTACCACGTCATATATCTAATCTCGCTTGATCTCGAGACTTGCTCGATCTCGTCTTGCTCGATCTTGAATTTTGCTCGAAATTCAAGTAGAAGTTCTTATTTCTGTTCGATCTCCCTCGATTTAAAAAATCACTGCTCCCACAGCCCTACCTTATAGCCTACTCTTTTCATAGAATATCTGTTAATGTGAAGGTATGTTAACTGCTAGTGTCGTGTTCAGGAATTGAACCGTCCCTGTAAGCTTACATGACCAAACACTAGATGTTGCAGAGTCTAGGATCTGTAAACTACCAAGATATTTTTGTGTTGTAGCTCTACTGCTCTATTGTACTCAACTTGAGCTAAAAATTAATGCTAGGTTGGGGTTAAGTGTATAGTTATTAGTTACCAAAGAAAATTGGCCAGTCCTATGATAGTTTGGCTATTTAAAAAATAAACAGTACTTGTAGCAAAGAATCAAAGCAAAATTAGGCCTACTTGTAAATTAAATAAGTTCAATGGCATTTACCATTTATCTTTCGCTGGTAATGAAAATGTAATTTCATTGCAATAACTCCCTAGTACCTATCCTTGATCATATTGCAATTCTTCCATTAAATCTACAATAAATTGCAGCTAACTGGGTGTTTTTTCCACAGGTCTCTGTGTTGGACAGAATTCCCAGTATCTTGATACAACTGAAGAAAGAGAACTCCGTATCCAGTAGTGCTTGTGTCCAGTGGTTGGTAACATTGAAGCAGGTATGTCAGGTTCACCATTTTCTATGATTAACTGTGGGCGTAGCCTACGTAGTAATTATAAATTCATTGATAACAAGTATTGAAAGTATTGCAGAGTTTGTGGTTCAGTGTATAAATAGAAACATGTTGTGTTCCTTTCATGAATTTGTTTGGCAATGACATTCTTCTAGCTATGTATTAAAATTTAAAATTCTCATTTTCTATGATTGCAGGAATGTCCAGTTTATACACCGGGCAAAGTTGGACTAACAAATCTTGGAAATACATGTTACATGAACAGTGTTCTACAAGCACTTTTCATGACCGAACAGTAAGTAAGAATTATATTTAGGGCCTATGTAGGGGGCCTACTGTATCAAATCAAGCAATTCCAATTTTGTTCACTGTTGACCAATCAATGTAATTGTTGCATGCCATTCTTTTATTCAAACAGTTTACAATATATCAGTAAAATTATCAAGAGATAGCACAGCTTACCTGTATCATTATCTGCATCATTGTAGTTTTAGGAATAAAAAAACAACATGACATGACAGCTAAAAATGTAGACCTGGCAGCAAAAGTAGACTTGCGGTTTTCTTGGTTTGATGCTCCGCTCCCACTCCCCCTCGTCGTTTTGTGACCACTCCTTACCTCCGTGACAACCCGACAATCATATCATGCCTATTAATTTCTTATTATAATAGAATGTGAAGATAGGATCCAACAGCTTACCTTCAAATGTAAGATAACGAAGTCGAGAGTTGAAAGTGAAGATATATAGGCCTAGCCATCTTCTTCTTGAGTGATCAAGACCTCGTATCGAAACGTCTCGCTATTTTTGTATTACCGGTATGTATTTGTTCACTTTCAACTCTCTAATTCGCCATCTTACGTGAAGGTAGGCCTCAGCCTCTTAGATCCATCCTCACATTCTATACTATTCCAGCTGATTGGCATCTACTATTATTCATAACCTAACCAACTCATTTCATATTATATTATTTATAATGACTCATATTTGTTATGCTGGGCGGTCGATGGTCACACAACTAGGGGGTGGAGCTTCACACTATGTTGTCTGCAGGTTCTGTCAGGCGGTACTGTGCGAGGACAGGGTGGCCATGCGGCCAGTGCTTCGACGTCTCCAGGAGTTGTTTGCGCTGCTGTGTCACTCTCAGCGTCCGACGCTGGCACCGCGCGACGTCCTCAACGCCTGCCGTCCAGCCAGCTTCCAGCCGGGCGACCAACAGGACGGCTCAGAGTTCTTGATGTGGGTTTGCCTTTAGTTCTTCCCTCCACCACCACCCATGAGTATGACAGTGCCTGTATCATCATTCACCCTTGTTTTAGGTTTAGATTAGTTTTTCTACTCACGCTGAGTGATCAAGACCACAAGTTAGCCGAAACGTCTCAGTTTATTTATTTAACTTCTCATCTATATGTTTCTAGAAGCGACCTTTCATTTTCTCAGATAAGCTGTCGTCCTTCTGTACCTTTTCCCTCACTAGAACATGTTTATCTTGTTCTCAGTTCCAATTAATTGAGATACAGATAGGGATGATTATGATTAGGAAATTCTAGAGATGAGGCCTTAAGGCTAGTACACATGAGTGAGAAAGAAGGATAGGTGCCAATGTCTTACCTGAAACCATTAAGCAGGCCGCGTAGCAAAGAAAACACGAATAACATAAACATTGAGATGAATTGGGTGAGGAATTCTTATTTGTCCCACTTGTTCCTTTCGTCCGACCTCCTGCCCCAATGTCATATGATATGACCTAAACGGTTGAGCACATCGTTACACATCACTATAGGGTGTACGTAAATTTCCGAACTTACTTTCCAGAAATTTGAAATCTCTAGACAACCTGTAGGCCTATGCATTCGAATGATATCATTTCCAAAATCATCATTGTCATTATCATTATCAAAATCTATTATCGATATTGTCGAGCAATATTGTATCGATAGTTTCCTGCCCATTTTTAATGAATAATATAGTTGTCTTGACAGTTTCCCCTGACATGTGCATCATACCACTGACATGCCCATTGAATGGCACGTGGTGCACAGCTGTAGATGAATGAAGTTGGGTTCTACTTCTATTGTGCTTGCTAACAAACCATTTTGCCGTTGACTGAATACTGATATATAAATTTTTACAAAATTATATCAAAATTAGGTATAAAGAAGGACCTAGTTCATAAAAAGATAAAAAAATACATTTTAGGCAAAATAAAATATGCATTTTTGGTATCAGCAACTTTTGAAACATATTTAAAACTACTTTCTACACATGAATATGCCAATTAAAAAAAATAAGGTCAATACAATCCTTCCCTAATTAGGCCTACAAAAATACTACTAGGCCTGAAATCAGCATGAATAACACATTTGTACAAATATGCTGCTTGACATTCTGCTTAAATTGGCATTTTTTCTTACAGACATTTGTTAGACAAGCTGCATGAGGAAGAAAAGCTTTTGGTTGGTCCACGACTCGCAGTCTCTAGTGCAAAAAGTGTCTACAATCAAGTGCGGAATCGAGCAAAATCATTGTCTCACACAACTGTTGGTAAGTGATTTTATCTGGTTAGATATTTCAGCCTTATTAGACCTAACATGATTAAAACAAAAACAATAGTTGTACGTAAGAACAATTTGGCTAATTGCTACTTTAACTCTTCTTCCCTTACTCCTCTTGGATAAGATATTCATTTATCTATAATTTACAGAGCTTTTTAAAGAGTAACAACAATGATAGTAGTTTTCCAAATTGTTGCAGGTATTGTTGAAACAGATTTGAATGTCCCTAAACCACGTTGTCGGTCTGCAGACGGGAGGCTATATTTGCCCGTCCCTGTGCAGACCAGTTGCGCATCCAACTTCAGCACCATCGTTCAGAGATCTTTTGCGGGCCAAATGCAAACGAGGATCCACTGCCTCTCGTGCCTTTCGATATCGACGAGCACGGACTCGTTCACGGATATTCCCCTGTCGTTCCCCGGTACGGAAGGCGAGGTCGCATCCAACGAAACGGAACTGGAGCTACAAGACCTGGTCGACTTTTATTTCAAGTCGGAAAAGTTGTGCGGCGAAAACCGTTACAAGTGCGACAAGTGCGGTCGTCTCCGGGAGGCGCTGCGGACGCTCCAAGTGCGCGAATATCCGGCAAACCTGATCGTGACCGTGAAACACTTTCGCGGCAACCCCGCCAAAAAGCTGTTCCGGCGTCTGCGCTACACGGAGCACCTCACGCTGCCGGGCGGCCGCAAATACCGCCTGTACGCCGCAGTGATCCACGCGGGTCACTCGCTGCACGCCGGACACTACCTCACGTACGCCAGGGATCCCGAGGGCTCCTGGCACGCGTACGATGATGACGTGGTGCGGCCGGCGCGACTTGCCGACCTGGCAGAGTGTCGCGCCCCGTACGCGCCCTACGTCCTCTTCCTGTCGCGCCTGCCCGAGGGCCTGGCCGCTCCCAAGCCGTCCATTGCGCTCCTACAGCCGCGCCTTAGAGAACTCGTCATCCGAGATAACGCCGAGTTCGTCCAAGAGCTGAGAGACGAGAGGGAGAGGCGGAGACGCAAGACCAAGGTGGCGTTTGCGGACGACGGCCGGGATGACAGCGACGACAACAACCCCCCCAGCAGCTGCGGCGGGGGGATGGGGACCGGCGTGCCCCCCGTACGGTTCACGTACTGATGACGGGGATGTCCAACCTTCTTTGTAATGTTGAATTGTTTGTTCGTGTCAGAGTAAAGCAAGTTGTGCGATTTCCTTGGGCCTCATCCGAAAGTGTGTTGAATGTCGGCAGAGGGATTGGTGGCACTGTTGAAAGTAAAGCAAGTTGTGCAATACTAGGGCCTCATCCGAAAGTGTGTTGAATGTCGGCAGAGGGATTGGCGGCACTATTGAAAGTAAAGCAAGTTGTGCAATACTAGGGCCTCATCCGAAAGTGTGTTGAATGTCTGCAGAGGGATTGGCTGCACTATGTTTTAATAATACAGTTTATAAATTGTATATAAATAAATTGTACATACTTATGTATTTAAAACACCAAAGTAAATATTTGTAAATTGGCCTAAGTAGTAATGCCCATTGTCCATCAAATGTTAAACATGACTTTTAAGTGAGATTTTATAATGTCAATGCAAGCAAGTCTTTCTATCCAAGCTTGATTACTTCCTTTTTAGCTATTATGCACAAAATACTTTCAAATTATTAAAAACATGTGGTATAGTCATATATTAATTTGAATTTCAGTTACATTGTAGGCCTATAATTAATTGATCATGTGCAACATATATTTTCCTAGGTCATAGTTTGAATTTGGCACAAACTTGCACTTTATTAAAAGTTGCCATCCTCTTTCATGTTGATTGACTTTTAAGTTTTATTAGATATATATTTTGTATTTAGTAATACTGTACCACTTTAGTAGTATCATTAATGCTAATTACTTCAAGTTCACCATTACGAAGCAGCGTAATGTGGACCCAAATGTAATTTTTGAAAATATTTCTTCTTTGTACAGTATCACTGAATATGCTAGGCAAAATTATGGTTTTGAGATAGATGAGACCATGCATCTAGTTTTGAATCAAGTTGATTTATTTTTGCTTGATTTTTTCTGCTTTGCTTCGATGTCAAACACAGTATTAAACGGGCAGTGGGTTTAATGTAGGTACCTACGAATTCTAGAAAGAACTAAACCTAAACCAAAGATTACTGACGAGGGGAAGATATCTCTTCGCAGTGTTAAAATATCTGCTAGGAGTTTTGTCCAGCATTTCAAAGTGTTACAATTTATGAAATCTCACTGCAAGAAGTTTTAGCTCTCTACATCCAGTTACCCTCTGGTGGATTTGAGTTTGGTTCTGGGATCGCATGGAATGTGCCTGGCAAACTCCCTAGTCCCTCCCCCGACAAGAAAGCAGTCGCCGAGTCGAATGACCTTGCTATTCATCTCCCTCACACTCGTCTCATCCGTTCCTGTCTGTCTCTCGCCAACACTATGGCAACACTGTTCATCCTACAACACAGCAGACTGAGAAGACACATTGGACTCTAGGTCGCGCCTCCCGTTGGGCCACTTGTGCGCTACGCTACCCAGCTGATGGGTGCACGGTTGTCATTTACACTTCTTCTTTGAATAAAATATTTATTTCTATGTTTATTTCGTTGTATTTGTTTATTTTATTTTATTTATTTATTTACTTGAACTTTATTGATGACGGAACCATGGCACTACAGTACAAATAAAGTACAAATACGCTACGCTAAAGTACGTACAAATAAATATACTACACGTATAAATTAAAAGCATATTCTAATGTTTATTATTATTATTATTGTTATTCTACTATTTGAATGTCAAATAATAATATGAAATACATATTATAAATAATAAAATGAGAAATTAAATAAAAATTAATGAGAGGCAAATATATCATTTTGGAGAGATTTAGATAGCTGTTTGGGTCAACAATGCACTTGCAGAACTCCATAGCAAAGCGTGCAGGAATTTCTTATAGGTAAGTACATTTACACTCATCAGTTTATCAAAATGTGGACACACAAAAACATTACTGCAAATGTATGTAGTTTGCTGCATTCTATGGGTAATTATTTAAAGAGATCCATACAGCTTTTGAAATATGAAAAGTATCATGATTGCACTTGGATCTTAACTTAAGGGTACTTTATATAGTAATATTGAAAAAAAATGTTTCTCGAGTTTTGACTAACAAGATAAAATAATTAAAGATACTAGCCTTTGTGTATGTCAGGAAGCCCCTTTCATTAACACGTATATCGTCTAGATTAGACAATTTATAAAAATTATGTAAAGCCCTTGTATTATTATTCACCAATCTAGCCATTTCAAACCCCACGAGCTGCCACTGAACAGTAGTAGTCAACAAGAAGACCCACTTGTCTTGTCTGCGAAGGACAACTCTTAAGACATTAGAACCGCCTAGTGTCATGTTACAGACGTCCGAGAACCTGTGTTGTGAATACGGATAATGCCATTCTTGCAGACATGTCTTGTTGGAAATAAAATTTCGATTATTATTGGTTAGTTGTATAGATAGATTTTCAAAGTACTGACAAAAATTTAAAAAAATGTCCCAATTTACGGGTGTACCGACCGTTTAGTATTCGCATTCCCTCCCGCTCTCATTCCGAAACTCGATCCAGTCGCTCGGCCGCAGCGTCTGAGTGAAGCGTATGATTATGCAGCTCTAACATTACGGAACGGGTGTAGCGTTTGAAACATGGCTGACAATGGTTGCGTTCCGTTACATGCTGGGACTGCTGGGACCCAGTGAGCGCCGGCGTGAGCCAGCGCGAGCCAGTAGGCTTAAGAAACGGAACGAGCATCCACCTGCAGAGCACTGAGCACAGTATGGAAGACGGCGCGAAAATAGTTGTAAGCTATAACTGTCAGCCTAGGCCTACACTAATTGCACCCTGCCAAGAGAAATATACGTCCAATAGCATATACAAAACATTCTTACCTTTCTCCAGACGCTCCTTTTCATTGTCGTTCACTACTAATTTCACTACTTCGTTTTTTTCTGGACAAACCAGCGATATTTCGTGCCACTGGTATGTTATAGTTTGGTGCGACGCCATGACAGTTCCAAGTTTTACTGGGGCTACTGCGTGAAAAAGGGCCAGTACTTCCAGTGCACTGGAGATGCTGGGATAGCAAGTAAGGGAACGCTCAGTAGTCGCTGGCAGCATGTTTCGGAATGCATCCAGTAAGCTGGCGCACTGGATCAGTACATCCAGCATGTAACGGAACGCAACCCGTGTAGTTATCAGATAGGCCATAGTGATTGGCGATTTATGCTTTTGTTGACTATTATAACGCCGACGACGAACAGCGAACGATGATGTGCAGAGAATAGATAATTTTGTAGAGAATGTGGTCCCGTTGTATTCCGCGACCAAATACCTGTTTCCAATCTTCGTATCTCGTAGAAAGGAAGTCTTACGTCGTAGGCGAAATTTGTGTCGCCGTCCACCAAAGTTATCCGTTGCAAATACGACATCTTATGTTTTGGCGCGGTTTTCTGACAGCTGCTGCTGATTTTTAATTTCAGCCATTTTGAATACCCACAAAACGCTCCTAGTGCCGGGCCAAAAACCTCCAGCGTTCGCAGCGCGCTGAGAACGCTCCAGTAGCGAGTTTCGGAATACAAGGCGGGGCGTTTGGAGCTAGTTACGGAATTTTTTAATGTGCTGGCGTTGGACCCAGATATTGATGTATTTTTTGAAGTACTAATGTGGTTAGTATAATACAGAAAATCTCATTATAAATGTGTTAGCATCGTAGTACAGCATTCTTGTGTATAACTCCGTTTACCAATTTTGATTTGAGTACATAGTTTGTGAGATGAACTTGAAGTAGTAAGCTGTTGCAAATGTTAAAAAATAGCTGTAGATCAGATACGGCGCGAGAGTAGTTTGTATGACTGGAGCGCTCTGCGGTTTTTGTGCAACCGTTTCAACGTTTACCTTGGTTTTTGGGATTTTGGGTTTGAGGCTGACGGCAGCGCAGAGTAGTGAGAAAACTTGTCACTCCCTCTCTCAACACCCGAGACCTAGATGAAGACCACAACCCCCAAATCGAATATTTATAACTCGAGTGGTGTAAAAAAGCGTACCAGGAACTGGCCCAAGAGCTGCAGAGGAAATCATATTGCCAATACAAACTACTTATCCACACTGTTGTATTTCCAGTCTTCTAACTTCTAAATCAGTCGTGTTGAAGGAGGCAAACATTTTTCTAGAAGTGTATAGCGGTATAGCTAGAACAGCTTTCTGTCTGATTCCCTCGGGGAAATAAATTTGTATGAGGTGTTCCACCGTCAGAGATGGATATGGTTCAGTGCGTAGCACACGAGGCTATAATTCGGTAGGTCACCGGTTCGAACCCCACTAACGGCAATGCTGACTGAAGGTTTTCCGAGGTTTTCCTCAAACAGTAGACGAATGTTGGGTTTGAGTCATACTACAGCCCTCGGACATTCCTTCCCAAATCCTAACTATTCAAAATACCACATTAGTAGCCTGAAGAGGAACATGAATAAATGTCCTGTCCGTAGGCAGGTTTCACAAGAAAAAACTTACAATTCAAATAAATTTATGAAGAACTTCAAGTAAAAGTTTCTATTTTCAAGCGAGCGAAGCGAGCGTCTCCATTTGACCTTTATGGCACTTCGTTCTTTTTTTTATTTATTTATTTTTTTTTTTTTTATGGCTGTCGATAGCGGTCGAACGGAAAGTCCGATCAACTTGAAATTTAGACCATTTACAAGTCTCGATGTGAATTAAAGGTGTATAGTTTTGAGGCAAAATCGTTCGAAAAGTTACAAAGTTACACCATAGTTACTGCAAAATATTTTTCTGAAACAAAATTGCGGCAAAATGTGAGATAGCCAGATTTTTCTACAGATTTTTCCGGTCACGAATATGTTTATTTTATGGCGATCTGATAAATATTGGCAAAGTTACACAAAAGTCACTAGAAAATATTTTTCTGAAACACTGCAACAGCAAAATGTGAGGTGGCTATCTTATAGTAAATTTTTGCCTGGTCACGAATAACTAACGTAAACGCGATCTGATACGTATTTGAGGCAGAAATTACACTTCAAATGCTGTCAATAACTGATAGTAACGGTGGCGGACCGCGGCGAAAACTCTAGACAGAATGACAACGAAAATTCTTAGCAACGCACATTACACTGCATTCAACAATATCGGGAATTATAATATAGCTATGGAAATTGTATTAGCTTTGAGATCTTTTCGCCAGAACGTTCGTAGATATTGACGCGCTCGCTTATCAACGCGTCAAACAGAGCGTTTTCCTAGGTTTTTCTTACGATACTTGAAACACTGATATGGCTTGAGTCACTGGCTACTTCGTTAATATATAAAATGTGTTAATTACTTACAACAATATCTTAATTTAAAATACTTTAAATACCGCTTTAAAAAGTGACAAGTTTCCGTGACTGATATTTTTAAACAGTACAAAGCTTGAAAATAGCTTTCACATTTAACTTCAAAGGTTCACGTTTTTGACACCTAGCTAAGCTTTTTTTAATGCTGAGCTTTTCATATGAAATGCTTGCGATTCTGTTTTTAATAGGGACCACGCGTAAATAATTATTAATTTAAGAGAGTTTGTAAAATATAAAAATTCTTTCTATATTAACATTCTATATTAACATAGTTTTTCAATTTCAAAAGTTAGTTTGTCATTTTCCCTCTCCCGCTCTTTTGTTTAGAAACAGCATTACGTCGTAACATTGCTTTCTCTCTTAAAACTATCCACATAAGTTGGATATTGCTTTAAATATATTATATTAGAGATACAGAGACAGGAGCGAGAGCGCGCACGCACGCGCGCGCGCGCGAGAGAGAGAGAGAGAGAGAGATAGATAGATAGATAGATAATGGTCTTTATTGAAGGCGGGATTAAGGCCAGTTGGGCCTTCTCTTACATCCAACCTACTTATACATTAACAAAAATCAACGTCTCATTCATCCATCCCATTCACTCTATTTATTTTCCATTGACATTATTAAGGGAAGCATGGTCACATTACAACTACCAACGAGTACATTCTGCCATAATTGGTATTTAACATAAGTGGTAATTTTTATTAAAATAGTGATTGTGAGTGAGAGAGAGAGAGAGAGAGAGAGAGAGAGAGAGAGAGAGAGAGAGAGAGAGAGGGAGGACAGTGAAAACTTACGATAGTGTAAAGTTAATACTGTTAACGATATCATAATATGCGATACCAATGATCAATCAATAACTAATTAACTCAGACCTATATATGATGTCATACAAAAACCGAGACTTGTTTGAAAGGGTAAATCGTTCCTGCGTACAGATAGATGGTTCGAGCACACACGACACGGTACAACCTTTCCACTGTAAGCTAGCATTCATTGATGATAACATTTTCACAGACTTCAGTTGGTGCGACGCTTGTATAGAATGCCAATCAGATATATATACCACCACTTAATCAGTTCAATTCACTGAACACTGAACAGCCAACTCAACATGAATTCTACACCATGTCTTTCAACATTTTGTGTCACGAAATGCTTTATTCGACTGGCTTGTCTACTTAAAGCATCTTTCAATTTTCTGCAATTCCATGGGGCTTTTCTTCGGCGTAATAAGTTACTTTGCTTGAATTCTAGATAAATAGAGAGAATCTACGCAAAAAAGTTGTAAATGGAAAAAGAAAACCTAGTTGGCAATAAGTTGTGAGCAGATTGAATAGAAAACTGTCTTCATAGAACCTAGAGGGATGGGATGATGTAATTGTTCAGTGAGCTAGACAAGATAGTGGCCGTACAAACCGAACTATGAATACGTCCCGTTTTATCAAAGCGTGACTCGTTGGTCGGCTGGGTTGTCTGAAAACAACGCAAAAGGTCTCGGATCTCTTTCCGGGTAAAGTATAGTTTTCTAGACATTGTAGAATATGTAGAGCATTAAACGAAGTCGAAATCTGCATAGAGAAAATTATCTATCTATAACAGTTCTTGCTGACAGTATTTTGATATTTTAGCAAGATTTCCGGTGAATTTTGCAGAACATTTTAATCGAAACCGAATAACACATTCTAACTAACAAACAATAAAAAGAGCATAACAAAATGTCATGCTAGCAGATAAAAAGCAAGCATTCAGGTGAATTTAGCTGAATAAGTGTTCTAAAACAGCAATATAATGGTTCTGCTAATACAAAAATAAAAATATGTAGCATAATAGTTTGCTACAACAGCTGAATATCATGGTAGTAGATATTTAACAAACATTCAGCTGATCTAGCAAAACGAATTGCTATTTTTTTTCTTAGGACTTGCAAATCATTCTGCTAAATGTACCGAACGTTTCGCTGACTCAAATAACGCGGGAAAGTATAAAATAACGTTTTGCTGACCTTGGGGGCGATGCGAGACTTGCACTAGATTTGACTCGATATGCACAATAGTCAATAATGAAGACTGTGCGCAGAGCACATCAGACAGTAATATAATTTCTACCTCCAATACCTTATCGGACAAATTTACTGTAATACGGTATGGCTATCTCACATTTTGCCACCTATCTATATTTGGAAAAAATGTTTCGAGTAATTGGAATATATAACTTTTAACTTCTCTCCCCTGTCTGGGCCCGAGGTAGAATTGGTCCAGGGTAGCTCTGCCAGTCGTAAGAGGTCAGCGGGTGGCTAACCCGACGTCGTATGATCTAGTGTCGTAGTCGAGTATATCGTAAACCAACAGATAATGATAATAATTTACCGATTTTTCCATAATACGAATAGCGTTTCAATCCACATCGAGGCTTGTGGATGTACCAAATTTTTAACTTGATCGGACTCCGTGTTCGAGCGCTAACGCGAGACATAAAAACAAACAAAACGAGTGCCATAAAAGTAGAATGGAAACGCTAGCTTAACTATTTTTCTTTGAGTAGTTCTACAAACTTTCAGAAAGTAGGTTGTGCGGTTTTAATCTCTTTAATGTGCCGTCTATTTTTATACTATTCACAACCCTTCTTTCTGCTGCAGAAAACAATATGGAGACTACCTCACTATCTTCGCCGTTGATAATTTAATAATAATAAAGCAACAATGAAAAATGTACAGCTGAAGTCCCGCAACTGACCTCACATCCGGACTACAACAATGAAACAAATGAATTGAACTGATGGACAAACAATCAGCTGTCAAAATAATAAAATTGCAACCATACAAATAAAAACAAGGCCAGTGTAGCAATAGTAACTGCTCGCCATTTAAAACTTTTAATGATGGACAACAACTAAGTTAAAGTTTTGTGTGTATTTGTTTGTTTTTTGTTTTGTTTTCCAAAATCAGAAGAAATTATTTTTTGACAGCTTGGTGTTTGTCCATCGATTCAATTCAATTGTTTCATTGTTGTCTTTTGGTGTTGCTAGTAGGCCTAGCCTATAGTTTATTTTCTTGCTCCCAGAATGCGTCTAGTACATTTTGAGTGGCCACTTCACCTGCTTCGCCCTCATTTTTCTAGTATTGTCTCTAGCGTTTTTTGAGTAAAGCATTCTTATTCCAGTACATCTTTCCACACTTTCAATAACGAGAATTAAACAATTTGTTTTACTTTTTCGTAAATATAGGTATGATGTAGGTCTTGAGGACTTGTTTCTGTTTCCTTTGGTGTTTTGTATACAGTTGGAACGGTTTAAACACGTACTGGGGCATTTTTAATTTAATTTGATTCAACTTAAAACTTCAAAATTCATTATTTTATGTAACTGTCAGCCATTTTTAGAGTTATAAGATTACGTACAAGAAAACTGGTTGATTATATTGTACAAGGGCGTTACTTATTTATATAGAAAGACTGCAATCGTGTAATTCTGTAGGAAGTACAAAATAGCTCCTCTTCTGTATTTCTTGAATGTCAAAGAGCCCCCTTCATTTCTACGAAACAGGAACATTGAAATGAAATCGGCTATCTATCAATATTGTTAGCGTCAGAATTCTAACAATAAAACGAATTTCTATAATCCGAGTTGACGCTGAGGAATGAATAGATAGGAAATTGCGAGCAAAGACTCGATGGTGTCTCGCGAATCAGATGATTGATGCAAATGCGCAGTATCTCGAGTGGATGTGACTAGAGTGCGTGCAAGTGTGACCTAAGTGAGGCACCTATAGCTAGAGGGCGCCACTCTGTCGAGTAGGATGCAGACGATGAGCATACACCGCTCAATGCTCGTCAGACTGTTTGAGTTCGATGCACAAAATTCTATCAACTCGAAGCAAATATAGACGCAAGTCAGTTCGTGATCATTTTCCACGAGGCTTGAGGTTTCATTCACGTAACATAACGGTAGGTTTTAACAAAATTAAACATGAATTTGGAAAAGCAAATCACATATTTATTTATTATTTTTTATAAAAAAATTATTATAATAAAAAAAAAAATAATACAAGCACGTAAAACTGTTCTACGCAAACTCTCCTTTTAAGCACTAGAGATTACACAATAAAATACATACTTCCAGAACAGAACCACAGAAAACTTCTTAGTAACTATGAGGAAATAAGTTTGAAAGATGGAAGTATTCAGGTAACAGGGTTATTCTGCAATGCCGAATGTCTTGTGTTCGACTCCCAGCGGAGTAGAATTTTTTATATTCGTATTTCTCTCACATCCCTTGTTTTATTTTGTATGAGATAAAAGAATCGAGGGCGTCCCAATTCGTGTTTTCTCTCCCGAAGTCGCATACCTTATTTAGAGGTTTTCATCCTTTCACTCGCTTTTATTAGATCCCCGTAGGCCGTAGTTATGTCGACATATGTCTCTTGTGCCTCTCTGCGTGTTACCCTCTTTTCAGTCGCTTCTTTTGTTTCCTGACTTTTTACTCGACGGGACATTTGTATGCACCTTCGTGTGGATGATTTTCTGTTAGAACACAATTCAAACACGTGAATCAGCCAAAATAAATCCACGAGGATGCATGTGTGGTAACTTAAGCTGGATTACAATATTATGTAATAATAACAATTACGCATTACGCGGAGCAGACGTTGGGGGACGAGGGTGGCAACCCTGGAACCAGAACCGACGCTACAACGAAGCAGCCAAGACGTTGACAGAAGGAACGTCAGTTAGCCTTGTGGCGGCTTGCCAGGCGGTGGGTCCGCAACAATCGAGGAAGAACAAATAAAATGTTTTGCTAATCAGTTTGTAACCAGGGGCTGATATAAAGACACGATAATAAATTTAGTTAAATTTGGTTCTTTATAATTTATCTTATAAAAACCATATTGGTGACCCCGACGTGATCTGATTTGAATAAGACTAATACCTTCTGATCTGTCGATAATCAATTTTAAATGGAAGCACCTACAAACGACACAAGAGTGGACCGAGTGAGTTTGAGGCTGCCGCCGTTCTGGCCAGAGAAACCGGCGCTGTGGTTCGCCCAATTGGAAGCACAATTCGCGCTAAGTGGCATCACTCAGGACACTACCCAGTTTTACCATGTGCTAGCCCAATTGGACAGCAAATATGCGGCAGAAGTGGAGGACATAATAATCAATCCACCCGCGACAAGCAAGTACAGCACCTTAAAGTCGGAGCTGATCTCGCGGCTATCGGCTACACAGAGCTCACGCATGCGCCAATTGCTAGAACGGGAGGAGCTCGGTGACCGTACACCATCACAGTTTTTAAGACATTTACGGGCATTTAGCGAAACGGCACTTCCAGACGAGCTACTACGGACATTGTGGCTCGGCCGCCTTCCATTAAGAATGCAGGACATATTAGCCGCATCGCCGACAACTGAGCTGGGAGCCCTTGCGAAGTTAGCTGATAAGATTTGTGACAACTCTACTGGACCGCGGGTCGCCGCTGTGGCTACCGAGGCAGATGTTCGAATTCAAGAGTTGTCACAACAGTTGGAGTCCCTGACTACCAGTGTCGCCGCGCTCAGTGATGATCGATTCCAGGGCCGTCGTCAGCGTTCAAGGTCACGCAACAGGGCCCAATCACCAGCAGGCACGACCACTGACAGAGGATTTTGTTGGTACCACGCTACTTTCGGAAACCTCGCTCGCCACTGTATACCTCCATGTAAGTACCAGGAAAACAGTCGGGGCGGTCAGTAATGGCGGCTGGCTATGGCCCCACTGCAAATCGCCTTTTTGTAACCGACAGGTTGACGCGCACAGAGTTCCTTATTGATACTGGGTCCGACCTTTGTGTTTACCCGAAAAGCAAAGTTTTCGGTCATCCCGGGAAAACCGACTACACATTGTTCGCTGCAAATGGATCCCCAATTTGCACATACGGTCCTCTGACTTTATCTCTGGATCTTGGTTTGCGCCGAGATTTCACATGGCGTTTCATTGTCGCCGACGTCGATCAGCCTATCATCGGTGTAGATTTTTTGGCGCATTACAGTCTACTCATTGACGTACGCCGACGGCAATTGGTTGACAACGTCACTACATTAACAACTCCAGGAAAACTATCTACTGGCGCGCTAGTACACGTCAAGGTAATTTCGCGCAACAACGATCTTCAGTCCCCCTTTCACGCGTTACTCGCACAGTTTCCGGAAGTCACACGCCCAAGTGGCAATCCTACAATGCCAAAACACCAAACGCAACACCACATCAATACGACGCCCGGGCCACCGGTTTCGTGCAGGCCCAGACGTCTTGCGCCAGACCGCCTAAAAATCGCGAAACGGGAGTTTGACAGTATGATGAAAACAGGCGTCGCGCGACGGTCATCTAGCAGTTGGTCCGCAGCTCTCCACCTTGTTCCCAAGAAAGGTGATCAGTGGAGGCCTTGTGGAGATTACCGCCCTTTGAACGCCAGGACTATTCCGGACCGGTATCCAGTTCCACACATCCAGGATTTCACGCAGAATCTTTCAGGCAAGTGTATCTTTTCAACCATTGACTTAGTGCGAGCGTACAATCAAATTCCTGTTGCTGCTGAAGACATTCCCAAGACGGCGATCACTACTCCCTTCGGATTATTTGAATTTCCGTTTATGAGTTTTGGCCTACGAAACGCGGCTCAGACATTTCAACGTTTTATCGATGAGGTATTACGGGACCTCGATTTTTGCTACGTCTATATCGACGACATCCTTGTCGCTTCCTCCAACCCAACACAACATGAAGAACATCTTCGCCTCCTGTTCACGCGACTTTCAGAATACGGCGTTTTGATCAACTCCTCCAAATGTGTATTCGGTGTTCCAGAAGTCAAGTTTCTAGGGTACACAGTCAGCGCCAGTGGCACCTGCCCTCTTTCGGAGAAGGTTGAGGCCATCCTCTCTTTCCCCTTACCTGCCAACGTCAAGCAGCTTCGCCAATTCCTTGGAATGATAAACTTTTACCGCCGTTTTCTTCCGTCTGCAGCTAGGATACAGGCCCCCCTTAACAACCTCCTCGCCGGTGACGAAACTTCAGCCAAAACAATCATTGTTTGGACACCGGAACTCCAGGCTGCGTTTCAAGAATGCAAAAACAGCCTCTCCCAGGCTACGCTTCTGGCGCACCCAGATATCAACGCAGAATTAGCAATCATCACCGACGCCTCTGATACCAGCATTGGAGCCGCACTCCAGCAGCGTACGAGCCGTGGATGGGAACCTCTCGCTTTTTTCTCACGAAAATTAAATACCGCACAGCGTAACTACGGTGCGTACGACCGTGAACTTCTTGCAGTGTACGACACCATAATTTTCTTTCGCCATATGTTGGAAGCGCGCACTTTCACTGTGTACACCGACCACAAACCGTTGACTTTCGCATTTACACAGCGCCCTGAAAAATGTTCACCTAGACAGTTTCGCCACCTCGATTTAATCGGGCAATTCACAACAGACATACGTCATATTCCTGGTAAAGACAACGTCGTAGCCGATGCCCTGTCTCGTGTTGACGCCATCTCTTTTCCAGTCGGCTACGCTGATATTGCCCGTGCTCAACTGGACAACGCTGAGCTACGTGATCTCTTACATGCTAACTCTACCCTGCAGTTGCACCCACAGCAGCTTAATGACACAGATTTGCCTCTCTACTGTGACATGTCACAATCACTTCCGCGGCCATTCGTACCACAGACTTTACGTCGACAAGTTTTCGATAGCCTGCACAGTTTGTCTCATCCAGGTGTCAAAGCAACGACCAAACTCGTCACTCAACGTTTTGTATGGCCCTCTATAAATAAAGATTGCCGTGATTGGGCCCGCGCATGTATCACGTGTCAGCGTTCCAAAGTTACGCGTCACACCACAGCACCACTTGCACGTTTTTCTCCAACCGCCACCAGGTTCGAACACATACACCTCGACTTGGTCGGGCCACTACCAATTTCCGATGGTTTCCGATATCTCCTCACTTGCGTGGACCGTTTCACGAGGTGGGCGGAAGCCATACCGCTTTCCGATATCACTGCCGAGACGGTGGCTACCGCACTCGTCACAGGCTGGATCTCACGGTTCGGAACACCGCTTAAGGTTACAACGGACTTGGGCCGCCAGTTCGAGTCCCACCTCTTCCGTGCACTCAGTAACATTACTGGCATGACTCACCTCCGGACCGCAGCCTACCACCCTCAATCCAACGGTATGGTGGAACGACTTCACCGTCAGCTGAAGGCAGCACTTCGATGCCATGGAGATGACCGCTGGACGGACGCTTTGCCATGGGTAATGCTCGGCATCCGTGCCTCATGGAAGGAGGACCTCAAGGCCACCCCCGCTGAGCTCGTGTACGGCACAACACTCCGTCTACCGGGCGAATATCTCTCGCCCCCGCCAGCGACGCCAGAATCCACATCAGCATACGTTGACCGCCTTCGACGTCGCCTTTCACAGTTGCGTCCGGTTCAACCGTCTCACCACGGCCAACACGCGGTCTTTGTTTTTCGAGATCTTGCAACCTGCTCGCATGTATTCGTGCGTCATGATGCGGTCCGTACTCCTCTTCAACAACCGTATGATGGCCCATACGAAGTCATTTCACGTAACGATAAATTTTTCACCATCCACCGTGCCGGCAAGAGTGTAGTGGTCTCCATCGACCGGCTCAAACCTGCATATGTGGATGCAGACAGCATCTTGGCTGTCAACGCACCTTCCAAACCGACGCCAGGCCACACTTTTCCTGGCAACGTATTGCCTATTGCAGCCCACTACAACAACAACAGCAACAACAACAACAACAACAACAACAACAACAACAACAACAACAACAACAACAACAACAACAACAACAACAACAACAACAGCAACAACAACAACAACAACAACAACAACAACAACAACAACAACAACATCACACCCTCATCAACCACCATCATCGGTACACCCACCGCTCCGTTGAATGCAAAAGCATCCGTCAAGCGCGTTCACTTTTCCGCCCAGCTGGTTCACACTTCTCCGTATCGTCACAACCCTCCGATACTGGGGGGAGGTACTGTGGCGGCTTGCCAGGCGGTGGGTCCGCAACAATCGAGGAAGAACAAATAAAATGTTTTGCTAATCAGTTTGTAACCAGGGGCTGATATAAAGACACGATAATAAATTTAGTTAAATTTGGTTCTTTATAATTTATCTTATAAAAACCATAGCCTCGAACCAGAAGCTATTCTACCGCAGAGTCGAAGAAGGCAACCCATTGAGTCCTTGGTGCGATCAACGATCGACGACCTTGAAGGGTTGTGGGGTGGCCTTAAATTACCTTAGAAATACCTTAGTTACTAAACACGGAAGCCGTATGTATGGTTAGATGGAAGAGCGAACTGTTTGTTTGAACCTCGCCATTTTGTGAAACTTGTACTAATTTCGAAATAAAGCACATTTTATTATTATTATTATTATTATTATTATTATTATTATTATTATTATTATTATTATTATTATTATTATTATTATTATCTTTATTTATCACATCACCAGATGGCAGGTACATTATTAGTCTACAGCACCAAAGGTGATCCTCACCTCTTAGGTGCTGCAACCACACAGTATAAAAAATGACATTACAAAGATTTTACACATTACAAAAATAATTACATTTTAAAAAGATTTTACATATCACAAAGATTATTATATTACACATAAATCAAATATAGTTGAATTCATGACACCGCGTGGCCCTGCGGTGCGACGCAGTACGAACCCGGGCCAACCCAAAACACCCGCACCGCATCGCAGGACCACGCAATGTCATAAATTCTACATAAAACAATTATATAAACATAACATAAAGACTTCAATATAAAAACTGATATCAAAATATTATAGAACCTTTCTCAAAATGCGAGCAGTACCCAGAATGGCTGTCTTCTGTAGTTCCCTTGTGTTATGTTGTCCTGGTATATCTTCTAAATAATTTTGAAATGTTTTGCTGATGGCACCTGTCGCTCCAATTATGATCGGGATTACCTTTGTCCGCATCCCCCACATTCTCTGGGTTTCAATTTGTAAGTCTTTGTATTTGGTTTTCTTTTGCGCCTCCTTAGTTGTGATGTTATTGTCAGAGGGCACCGCTACATCCACCATAATACATTGTCTATTCTCATGATCTTTAATAATTATGTCTGGCTTATTATGCTGAATATATCGATCTGTGTAGACTTGACTATCCCAGAGTAATGTTAGTGAGCCTTGATGTATTGTATTTATTGGATGATGCTCGTACCAATTAGTACAAACATCTATATTATAGAAACGACATATATCCCAGTGCAGACGTGCACAAACCCGATTATGTCGCTCTATATACTCATGTTTGGCCAAAATTGGGCAACCTGATACAATGTGGTCCACTGTCTCATTAAATTGTTTACAAAGACGACAATGTGCATCAGTTCGGGTCTTATAAATTTTTTTCTCAATATATCTGGTTTTCAATGCTTGGTCTTGGGCTGCAATCAGAAGGCTTTCAGTCTCTCCTTTAAGATCTCCTTGCTTGAGCCAAGTGAATGTATCCATCTTACTGTAATCTTCTTGTTCAATTTTTCGGAGAAACTGTCCATGCATCATTTTGGATTTCCATTTCTCCGTACCAAGAAGTTGCAGTTGATGTTTAACATTCATTCTCAAACATCGGATTTGTTCTTTTAGGGATTGATTGTTATGTTGAAGTGAGCACTGAAGTTCTTCTTGAAATTTGATCGCTCTTTTAGTAATGGATGTTGTGTTTGGTTTCTCGTGATCATAATCATTCATAATCTCAACATATCTATCATTTTCTTTATTTTCCAGGTATGCTCGTAATCCGATGATAGCTATTTTAAACATAGATTCAATCTTTAAGAGTCCCCTTCCGCCTTCTGATCTAGAAATGTACAGCCTCTCAGTTTCAGCACGGGGATGATGCATTCCATACATAGTTAGAAGCTTTCTGGTTTTACGATCTATATTAAGAATCTCCTCTAATCTCCAATCTATGATACCAAAACTGTAGTGTAACACAGGTACTGCATAGGCTCCTATGGCCAACATTTTGTTACGCGCATTCAATTCGGATTTTAAAATTAATCTTATTCTTTTCCGATATTCAAGAATCAATTTGTTTTTCATGGTGTTGTGTTGAATTCCTTGTGACTCTTCTACTCCCAAATATTTATATGAATTATCGCCAAGGTCTTGGATAATAGTTTGATCGTCCAATTCAATATTATTACTTGATGTTAACTTCCCAGCCTTGAATGTTGCTATTGCACACTTTTCAATTCCAAATTCCATTTTAATGTCATCACTAAAGATTTTTACTGTACTTAACAATTTTTCAATATCCTTTTCATTTTTTGCAAATAATTTAAGATCATCCATATATAGAAGATGTTCAATTTTCCCTTTTCCTTTGATTAATGTATATCCAAGTCCAGTCTTATTAAGTTCCGTACTTAGTGGTATCAAACACATACAAAATAGTAATGGTGATAAAGAGTCTCCTTGAAAAATGCCCTTTTTAATTTTAACTTTGTTAGAGACGACGGTTTCTTGTTCACTGTTTAGTCTCATTGTTGTGCTCCACTGACTCATCATCTGCTTACAAAAGTTGACTAATGTTGGATTAATATGATACATCTGAAGCACGGCAAGAATCCAGCTGTGAGGCACGCTGTCGTAAGCTTTCTTGTAATCTATCCACGCCATGCTAAGGTTTTTCTCCTTCCTTTTACTATCTTCCATAATTGTTTTGCTTACTAATAAATGATCTTTGCTCCCATATGTTCCTGTACAATATCCTTTCTGTTCTAGAGGTAATATTTTGTTGTCATTAAGAAAATTTGCCATACGTTTGGTAATGATAGATGATAATAATTTGTAAGTTGTTGGAAGGCAGGTGATTGGTCTATAGTTCTTTGGTAGGGTAGTTTCTTCTGTCTTTGGTAACAAAGAGGTGACACCTTCAGTTAGCCACTGAGGCACTTCTTCTGGGTGGGTAATCATTGAGTTGAATATATCAGCAAGAATAGTATGAGTGCAAGTAAACCTTTTAAGCCAAAAATTCTGGATTCCATCTATTCCTGGTGATTTCCAATTAGCAGTTTTCTTCACATTGACAGTAACTTCTTCTGCAGTTATTAACCCCCATTCCATAATAGGAAGGTCCTCACATTCCCTTTCACATCTACGTATCCATTCAGCTTTCGTATTATGCTCTTGTTCGTTTTCCCATATTCCCTTCCAAAAATGTTCAATATCTTCCTTCGCTGGGGGAATCTTAACTGTAATCGTCCGTTTACCCAATTCTCTATAGAATCTACCCGTGTCTTCTCTAAACATCTTGTTTTGTCTGTACTGCAACGTCCTTTTCTCGTATCGGCGTATTCGTTGAGCCTTTGCAAGTATCTTTTGCTTTAACATTTCTTCTACATCTGCAATACCTTCATAACTTAATATGTTATATTTTTTATACAAATATATTTTCTTTCGCTCTAGCTTACTGGTTAAAATATCAAATTTTATTTCATTCAATAAAGACAAGTCTGCCCTCCATTCGGCTATTTGAATTTGAATCCTTTCTTTCCATTTTGGCAATGTGGCTATCTTAAAAACATTATTTTGTTGGTCTTGAATTTCTAAATGGTCTGCTATGACTAATACAGATGCATACATTATATTATTTAGCTGCCTCAAGTCTAATGATTTTCCTGCAATTACTTTGCTAAGGGCTTTATTGACGGTTTGTACAACACCATTAGCTTTCCGGTTACTGTTGATCTTCGGTAGCTTTCTTCTTTCAATCATATCAATGTCTCTAACTAGATCCAACTTATCAAGGATCTCATGGATAATTACAGTTATCTCATCCTCATCCTCTAACAAGTTACCATCCGGTCGTACTAAGTTGTTATCATATATGGTGTTGCTCTGTGTATTTACTGTATTGTCCTCGCCATTAATGATGTTGCTCTCATCCAATCTTTCTTGTTCGTTTCCATCTTCTGCTATGCCCCTATTATTATTATTATTATTATTATTATTATTATTATTATTATTATTATTATTATTATTATTATTATCATTATTATTATTATTATTATTATTATTATTATGAGAGGAGGAGGATTACTTTTATTTTTTAGATCTACTTTAAAATTAGAAAATATTAAGTTTGCTTTTGTTTCTTTTGAAGGTATCGCAGGTGTTATTACTTAAGATAATGTAACTAAGATTGACATGCTCTGCGTATATAGACCCCCTGATAATAATGCAAAAAATGATTTTATTGATGAAATAGACCGCCACATAAAAGGTAACCATAAAAACAAATTCGGGCTCTTCATGGGAGGTATTAATTTAAATCTCCTCGACGTAAATAATCCGTATGTACAGTCTTATGAAAGTGTTTTAGCATTAAATGGATACTTAAAATGTATACACGTTCCGACAAGAGAAGAATTTGTCCGAGACGAATTAAAAGTTAGCTGTATTGATCACATCTATATCCGTGGAATAATAAAAGGAAAAGTTAAAGCTGCGGTAATAACATCGAAAATTTCAGATCACTATCTTACACTCGCATCACTTGGCGTTGGAACCATAAGTAACAGAGACGATTTGTTGACAGAAAACATAACTGTACGTTTAAATGAACATAAACTATTAAAATAATTGGAATATGTTAATTGGGTAAACTTGTTGCACATAAACCGCTGTGAAGAGCTTTATGATCGAGTATGTAACGAATTTGACAGTTGTTACAAAAGGTCACATGTGTGTAGTAGAAATAAAACTCCAAAATCATGGTTAACACCCGCGTTACTCCAAAATATGAAAAACAGAGACAAATTATTTAATCAGTGGAAGAGCTATAATCCATTAAATCCAAATAAAAGATTATATAGAGACAATTACAAAATATCTTGGAACAAGGTCAATAAAAGTATACAATTTCTCCAGTTATTGCGCATTTGATTAACTTGTCAATCAAAGAGGGGAAGGTTCCACAAAAAATGAAAGTGGCCATAGTAAGGCCAATTTATAAAAAGAATGACCATATGTGCTTTTCAAATTACCGTCCAATTGCAATATTATCAGTAATAGAGAAGATCTTAGAACGTTATATAGCTGACCGTCTCATAAATTATTTAACTAAATTTAAAATAATAAATAATAAGCAGTTTGGGTATCAGAAAGGAAAAAGTACTGAAGAACTCCTGCTTCAATTCACAAATTTAATAAATACAAAGCTTAATGAAAACTTACATGTTATTGCAATGTTTGTTGATTTTACGAAAGCCTTTGACACCATAAGTCACGTAAAACTTTTGGAATCATTAGAAAAAATTGGAGTTAGAGGCAACGTTTTGAAATGGTTCAATAGTTATCTTAGCAACCGAACATTAACAGTGAAAATAGGGAAAACTTTTAGTAACATTAAAAACGTTCAATCAGGAGTTCCCCAAGGTTCTATTCTGGGACCACAGTTTTACATAATTTACGTAAATGAAATTTGGAATATAATTAAAAAGTGTGCAGCTTTTTTCTTTGCTGACGATTCAGCAATTGTTGCAGTGCACAGAGATCTCGCGACAGCTACAATCTATATTAATGATGATTTCCGTAACTTACAATGCTGGACACATGATAAATCTTTAGTTGTCAATTCGTCAAAAACTAAATTCGTGCATATTTGTATGCCACTTAATAAAGATAGGAACACAGAAATAAAGATAAAGTTTAATTCAATAGATTGTATTCATAATATGGCACTAAAATCGAAATCTGGTAATATTTGCAATTGTCAAAAACAAATTGAATCGGTGCTTGAACATAAGTACCTAGGAGTTTTAGTAGACAAGGATTTTTCTTGGAAGTCTCATATTAATATGCTATGTAAAAAACTTCGTTTTTGTGCATACCAGTTATATAATTTAAAATCAATATTACCTTTTGGTTTGATCCGTGTCGTTTATATTGCTCTGGTGGAGGCAACCATATCGTATGCTATTCTGTCTTGGGGAAACGCGTCAAGGTATATTTTAAATAACTTACTAAATTTACAGAAAAGTATACTCTTATTGATTTACCCCCGCAGTACATATTACATTCAACCAGACTTTCCGTTCATCAACAGCTTCTATTCTATTTTACCTGTTGATTTACAATATAATTACCGTTTAATAATTAAGCATTTCTTTGACTCAACCTACAAACGACCCTACATACATTCGAAAATCACCCGATCAGCGACAAAGGGACATTACATTGTGCCTTTGTCACACAATAAGTACGGCGATCGTCGTCTGCAGTCTGTGGTACCACGAGTATTTAATTCACTGCCAGGAGGTCTATTATACGCAGACAAATGGTCAACTATTAAACAGCAATGTAGATTATATTATTTGAATTATTTAGAGAATTAGTCATGTTAATTAATATTTGTATATATAATTATGATTGAACGAACCACTTAATGTATTTATGCTATTCTTGTATTTCACTACTCTCTTTGTATTTCTAATTAACCATAAATTATATTTAAATTACATAAACTATATATCAGAAATTATATCTTTTGTGTGTCACGACCAGTCCGCATACTGCACTTTAATTATATATGATTGTCCCACTGACAAACCACTATGTGGTTTAGTGGGAATTAAAACAAGTTCTCATATTGTACGTATGTGTGAAACGATTTAATACAAAAATAATAAAAAAAAAAAATTATTATTATTTTTTTTATTATTACTATTATTATTAATTATTATTATTATTATTATTATTATTATTATTATTATTATTATTATTATTATTATTATTATTATTTTTATTATTATTTATTATTATTAATTATTATAATTATTATTATTATTATTATAATCATCATTATTATTAATTATTATTATTATTATTATTATTATTATTATTATTATTTTATTGAATGTATCACAATCATACAATCTCGGTCAAAACCGGCGTTTACATGTTATACGGACGTAATGTCAAGTATTTCCATGTGTCTACCTTATTTAACTTCACTAATCACATGTTACTAGTTTAATTATTATTATTATTATTATTATTACTATTATTATTACTATTATTATTAATTATTATTATTAATTATTTTTAATTAGTATTATTATTTTTATTATTATTATTATTATTATTATTATTATTATTATTATTATTATTATTATTATTATTATTATTATTATTATTATTATTATTACTACAGGCGCGCCGCATGGATAAAATATTATTATTTTCTATTTGTTTATATTGTACTTAGATCATGATCATTAAGTGCATTGATATAAGTAGTCGTCAACCAAGCATCAACCGTGTTATGTAACTTATGACAAAGACTTATTCGTTTTCACGCTTCGCTTTCCTTGTTTCATATTACAATTTATTTTTCAAACAAGAAACCGAATAAGATATTCGGTAAAACAAGGCGTCCCCACTTATTTTTAACAGCTATATTTCTTACCATCTAATATTGACAATACAAATAAACGAGCTAGCGGGAATAATTATACTGAAACTTTTATATACGACTTGGATTGTATACCTAAATAAATCTTAGGAATTTACCTGTTTCCAAATTAAAATATCTACGAAAAAGACTGCAACTTCACTTAAATTGATGAAAATGTAGATTTATGGAAATTTATTCCCGTAATTAAAATACGAACCATTTTGGGGCGACCAACGAAACTCGGCGCATAATTTACGCCTACCTTATATCTAAAGTTGTTCTTTCTTCATGATTGAGTAGACATTGAGTAGAAGCAGCGATATTCTTAAGTAAAATTTCATAAATCAAATTACAACGCAAAAATAGAAGGGTTGAGATTGAGACAGATTTCAACGAAAATAAGAAGGGTGGAGACAAATTTCATTATAAAGAAGACAGAAATTAACTCTTGGGATGATAATGAATTAACATTTATCGGAAAGAGGTGAATAGATCAAAATGTTGTACAATTGTACATAGCTGTATTACAGTTTATACGAATGTTTTGTGATAGTTAACGTATTATACACACTTAAAATTTAGAGAAATCACTCACTTTAACTTAAATCGTGTTACTAATAGGTTGTGTAAGCAGAATCATATCGAATCAACATCAACAAGGTTAATATGTATAATGCAAATCAGCTGTACAAAAACATCACTGTCGGTGGTAATGAAAGTGTTCAACAACTAGACATAATTTATAATGTTTCGTAGGAATACCTGTTACAGGATGAACTACAGCTTTATCTGATGTGCCCCTCTTCAAGTGACTCACTAGGCATATTAGGGTGTTTGGATAGTTGGGAAGGAAGGTCCGAGGGCTGCTAGTAGGACTCAATCCTAGTATTCGCTTTTACGACCGAGGAAAACCTTCAGTCAGGACTGCCGGTGGTCGGAATCGAACCGGCGACCTGTCGAGTTAGAGTCTCGCGTCTTACTGCTGAGCTACCTCCTCCGGTAACCTACACATAATGTTGTCGCACCCTCTCATTGAATTATGTGTTATTCTCATTTCTATACCGTACTTCCCGTTACAAGTGAAGTAGTGACCTGAAAGCATCCGTCTCCCGTGCTAAGCATACTTACAGGAGGTATCATATATCACCAAGCAAGTGCTTTACCCTAAGTAGTCGCATTACTCATCCTCACATTTCTTATCTAGGTCAATCAGTAAGACGGAGGGTGGTTAGACTTCCCAGCCATGTGCTCTAATTCGTTACGAAATATGCACGGAAAGCAGCAAAAATATGTTCGAGTCTCAATGAGAACCGGTGTTTTAAAATTAAAATTTATAGCTAAATAAAAAACATACTATCCATGTTTACGAACGTTATAGAGTTAAATAATGTGGCTGTCAGACCTCCTTATTTTCCAATTTATCGATGAAGCAACACTCGTGGTACACCAGTGGGCTATCTTTGTCATGCAGGTATAGTAAGTCATCTTTCTGAACGTACAGTTCTGCTTTAAACAGGCTGGGTAGAATAGCCTTATATATTAGGTAGAAAAGGTAGGTACTGTGATTGGTGTGATGTATGTACGAGGTTTAGGTAATGAGGAAAAATCAGGTGTGTATTGCAGGTAAAAAAAATAGACGTATTGTTGAGAAATTATGTTTATGCTTATGCTTGCTCCACTCGTCCGAACCGCTTAAGGTGAATCTACCCCCATATTATTTTTTTTAAATATGCATAAAGAACACATATATGGAGTTAGTATATTAGAGACGCTCATTTGAGAAGATCAAAACTAATTTTCAAGCCCATTTTGGAGGAGCCGTATGGTATTTACAACGGGTTTTATGACGAATACGGCTAACAACTACGTTTAAACCACATACGCGTTTAGTATGCGATTTTTTGTTTACAACTTACCCTCACTATTGGCTATGAGGATTTAGTGTTTTGAAATAAGTGTTTTCAATATTTGGTTTACTAAGATTTATTTTGCTCGCCGGTACAAATACAATTTCCGTACCGGAGAACAAAATAAATCGTAGAAAACCAAATATTGAAAACACTTATTTCAAAACACTAAATCCTCATAGCCAATAGTGAGGGTAAGGTGTAAACAAAAAATCGCATACCAAACGCGTATGTGGTTAAAACGTAGTTGTTAACCGTATTTTTCATAAAACCCGTTGTAAATACCATATGGCTCCTCCAAAATGGGCTTGAAAATTAGTTTTGATATTTTCAAATGAGCGTATTTCATATACTAACCCATATGTTGTCTTTATGCATATTTAAAAAAATAAAATAAATTGGGGGTAGATTAAATAGTCATTTTGGCGCTAGTCGACTAGTTAGCAGACGTTTTTCAATCTTTTTGATTGCTAGTTTGCAGCCATGTATTTGCTATCAGAGATGGTACGTAAAAATTCTAAAAGTGTAGTATACTAAAGGAATTAATATTCTTTTAAACAATATAAACATATTTGGGTCGGTTGCTAAAATGGGTACTGAGTGAGAGTTTAGGGTGTCGATAAGACTACAAATCCAGACGGAAGTGGTTTAACCCGCCTTATTGTTGTACCAGCTTATATAATGAGCCTGACATAATATATGGAAAATAAAGAGAAGTATAGTAAGTATAGTAACCAGAATTATACATCAAATAAGTATAACATCCTACACAACGTACAGAGTACAGAATAAAAAAAGTGTACGTCAACAACTCTTCGTTGGCTTTTGGAAGATATTGCAAGCAACATTATTCTCGATTAGCTTCCGACTTTTGATATTCCCCCGGAAAAGTGAAATGCCAACCAAACCACTCGACTTCCGAGTTGCTAAAACCGATGGCGTGTGAATTCCTCTTCAGCCAGGAAATTTGATATTGCCAAGTTGGTAGGGCATCCAATCCAAGCTTTATCGACAAGGAGAAAACTTTAAAATAGGGTTGTAGTTTCTTTACATGAATAGTTCAGCAGCTACGTTGGTGAAAAGACAGCGCATAAACCCGTTACATAAATTTATTCAATGGGCCGTTTTCGCATTCAGTGGAGTGAATTTCGAAGAGCGATTGCCGAGTAATTTCGTTTTAGTGTTATGTGGTGGCAATGTCAGGGGGAAGAGGCTGCTACTATTTTACTCCCCATTACTCTTGCTTGGGATTTGCTCACGGTCATAAGAGGGTCCCAATACATTAAAACCATATACGGGGATGACCGCCAGTGAGGTGTGATATATACTCGTATATAAAGACATGATGCCCATTTACCGATGTTGATGTGGAGCAACATTAATCCTTGGTATCTGTGTGGTAGAACCCTACTATAGTGGACCCAAGATTACTTTACACCTGCTTTCGTCACATCCGGGGCAGATAGCCAACCAGCGAACCGCCCGAGACACACCAGCGCCAATACCGATCGCTGATTGGCTACGAACCAGTCGCCTGTGACGAAAGCATGTGTAAGGTAGTCTTGGGACAACTATAGTGCCCCTACCAAACAAATCGAAGTGCGACCGGGAACTAACTTCCTATTTCCTTCCAAACGTAATACATTCCACCCTCGAGTAAATACACGGTGTGGTCGCAACATCATTTTCTTTTATCCTTATATAAAATAACGTCACTTTTTTCATTTTGCCAAATACCCTTGAAAATCGTCCATCGAACATCGAGACCAACCAGTCGTGCGAGATGAGAGAACGTAGCAAGTTGACCACCTGTTGAATTTCCTGCTGTTGTGTAGCTTCATTGCCCAGTCGATCTGACCAAGGGAAAAATGTACAATTACCACACGTGCTTCATTGTACTTGAATGAAAGGTTGGAAGTCATTCAAGCACGTGGCTGGAATACAAAATACAAAACCACCCCTCCATAAACTATGTATTGAGTTTAATACCCTTTTTGTGTACAATAAACTGAATCCTTAATCTAAATAAATTCGTGTTACAATGTAACATTAGTTTTAATTGACACGAACTCTGGGTCACTGGTTCACACGTACAATGAACTAAATTATATTGCATGAAGTGTATTATTTTTTTCTATAGATTGTAAATTGAAAATTAAATTAAATTAAATTAAATCAAATCAATTCAGTTTTAAGTAACTGACTGACATTGATGAAGTAGTCAAGGAATGTGTCAGCTACGCTATACGTCCTTTGTTGTTATCTTCTTTATTAGATTAGTTTATTTCCATTTCGCCCTGTTTTGTTTTGTTCGCTATTTCCTTGACTATGTCCAATACTTTTTTGTCTGCAATTTTCCACTTGTAATGTTCGATTTTGGTTTTCTTCATGAAAACGTTGAATTGGTTGAGATACATTTTACATAGATTGTTAGTTCTGTGGCCTCAGGGGTTTCAATTTGTTCATCTCTCTCTCTCCCTCTTTCTCTCTCTCTCTCGTTATTTCTTTACCCTATTTGTTTGTGTTGACAAGTTACAGTAGTCATATTTACTTTTCTTCTGTGTACGCTATTATGGTTTGTATTTCTAACATTTGAATAACCATTTCATTTTCTTACTAATGACGTTTTCTTTTTTCTATTCTTTTTCATTTAATTACTGATATTTTCTAGTTCAACATTTGATTTTATGTGTACATTTATATTAAATTCTATTTGCAGTTGCATTATTGTTACGTTGTAAAGATGCGTATAGAGCGTATAGATGCGTTTATTGTTCTAATTTGTAAATTAGTTTTATTTAATAAGAACTATGTATAATATGACATTGCATATTTATGAATAATGTAAATTACAGCATATTGGTGTAAAATATTAGTACCTATCAATTGCCACTCCTAAACGTCCAAAAGCAATTGATATAACTTAAATTGATAGTGTATTCTCTGTCATGATTCTACTCAACGAAGCTCTATCGATGCTCAGCTGTTTTAGGATTTATTAATACCGCCTTACAGCTAAATAATATTTCGTTTGTTATAACATCGTTATGGTGTATCTCACCCCCCCCCCCCAAATGCAATGACGTATTCATTAAACAACCTCTTAGTGTTACTCTGCGAGGCTGCGATGACAATGTGGCTTTAATGTACCTAAGGTTTAGATCCCTTTGGATTTGCCACAACAAAACACAGTCAACAGAACTCTGCCTGGCCTGTTGTTGTCATCAAGACGCAGTCATTTAACTAAGTGCGGTCGTCGCCAGGTCCCTTGCCGCTTGTAGAATTAAGGGGTCTTGGCGCCGGTTTTCATGGAGCTCGTTAAGTCCGCTTGACCACCATATTTGTGTACAGACCAGGCATTAGTGATAATGTTCTACACACTTCTCTGCCTGTTGAGGTAGTTAAAGTTGATAGTTCGTGATATCTATATTATTGATATGGGAGGAACAATAAAATATACTCTCATTGCAAAGAAAATATACGATTGGATGAACTAATAACAGACGTCATTACCTAATAACTAACTCAGGCATTTTTTTAAAAACAATATTTACTGTTTGCATTGTGTGGGCTTGGTAAGATTACTTAACTGGTAAGGTATTTGTAGCGGGAGTTTTGTTTGTGTAATATAAACGCTCTCTAGCTCTTCCGAGACTGTTGTGAGTTGAATGGGACATCGATGAGGATAAATACTACTACCTGAACTATAATGCCACCTGAAGAAACTCGTCCTGAAAACGATTTTTTGTTTGCGTTTTATAGCATTAGTGTGCAATGTGCATGTAGCCGTTTCTATAAGTTAATTCATCCATATCCCGCTGCCGCTGGTATACTAAAAAATTAACAGCTGAAATGTCACAGGTCGTTGATGAGTAAACAAGTACAAATTTGAAGAAAAAATACCCAGCGCACACTTCAATATTAAGTTTTGGTCGTCGATTACACGCAAATTATTTCGTTTACAATTTCTTCAAACGTGGACATGAATAACTTTCCCGTTTTCAATTTACTATTAAAACAGTGCGAGAGTGGTGTTACAACTGCACACAATCTAACATGTGTGCCACCGGTTGTTAGCCGTAGTGTGCGTAGGTAACGCGCATTAAACATTTAAAATTGCGAAGAATACTTTTATAATTATAGCTGAGCTCAAATAGAGCTATGTCAACACCACAAGAATGAGTAATCACTAATCAGTTGTTGATTCAGACTCATTGCAATTTCCATTTTTGTTTCACTTTCGTAACAGGACAGTAGTTAAATTTAAAAAAAATTAACGTAGAAAGTTATATCATACATTAAGCTGTTTTGTATTTGAAACTCTTTTAAGAACACTTGCTTCAGAAAATGTACATATATAAGTGGACCCAAGATTACTTTACACCTGCTTTCGTCACATCCGGAGCAATCGTAGCCAACCAGCGAACCGCCCGAGACACATCCGGGCCAATACCGATCGCTGATTGGCTACGAACCAGTCGCCTATGACGAAAGCATGTGTAAGGTAGTCTTGGGACAACTATTTTATTTACACAAAGATCAGCCTTAATCAAAGAACCACATACTATAAAAGTTGTTGTCCCAGCCATGTTACGTTATAACTTCATCGTAGACAATTTTGACGTCTTCTTTAATGTAGAAGAGTAAAAGTGTTTTTTTGGAGACCCAGTCCATCCTAGAATTCATGAAAGCCGGATTGATTAGCCTATGTATGTGTACTCGGCGAGACCGCTACTTTTCCCATATTTAACGGTTACTTCTCTTGAAGTGAACTCATCGAGGCAAAAAGTTGTTTCCTACTCGCGATGTGTGGGTTAAGCATCCAATTACATGTTTACTGAAAACCGATTCCCATTTGAAGAGTTACAATTAAGAACAGTGAGATAGTGAGAAACAACCAACTGGTTTTCACAAATCACAACAGTTACCTTATTTCAGTAGTCAAGCCAGAGCTTTAATTAGTAATTACTTTAATTGACGACATCAACAACAGAATGTCGAGTATACCACTGTTTTGTTTTGACTGCCGTAGTAGGCTTTCTCTTCTATTCTTCTGCGTTCTGATAGGTTCATCGTAAGGTCCATCATGGGATGTTGAAATAAGAAATTGAATTGATTTATTTCTTATGACTTTTTCAAAACATTGTGACGGATGTGTAACACAACGTTCTATGTACCTACATGTTTCAATTCGCTTAAGGCTTATTGATATTTCACTAAACCAACCCTTGTTTCAATCGGTTTTCGAACGTTACGAGATTAATAACCGTTCCCTTGTTTGCATCGCCTGCAAACTTTGAAACGAGAAACTTTCCAGAGTTTCGGAGAAGAAACAAAATGGACCTTTTACCCCAGGCTAACTAAGATGTTGCGAACATTGAAGTTTTTCTTCATATATCGTTGTCAAAATATTCTTTTAGAAAAATGAATGGGTGAGTGTTTCTTTCCAAAAGCTCTTACAATTGAACAGCTGTTTCAAACAATCCTTTGCGTCTGCACAAATGAGCTCGATAGTACCTTCAGGTAGCACAGAGCTGCTAAATGTATATTGTTCTAAAGAAATATTTTTCGCCCATTCCATTGTCCTGCTTGACTGCAGTAATTCTGTTTTAATTGCTACAAGCAACAATATCTCCTGTTTGTTTTCTGAATTCTTGTAAATGTACCATTTTAGTATCCTCTGTCATTCATTTGTTTATTTGTTTATTTATTTGCTTCCCAGCGAGTTTCCTCGTTGTAGGGAACCTACAGTTTGCAATACATGGAAGGGCATTATATTAATTTAATTTTTTTAATTGTTCATAGAGTGATTAATTTATTTAAAGATAAATTCACATAAAGACAAAATAGGAAATACAATTCATATTAAACAGAAAGTAGGACATAGATTTGTTGTTTGGACATTTTGTTTCATTGCGCCAAATACCCTTTAAAGCCTTCCACGAACTTTGAGACCTGCCAGTCGTACGGGACCAGCCGGCAGCCATGGTTCCACTAGAAAGCAAGACAAGGCGCCGCGACGCTGGTCCCGAGGTGTCGTGACACTAGTAGGCCTCCTACTTCTTAAATTGAAGTTCGACAGGGTACTATCTACCTGGCTACCACCTTCCCATACCTTCTTAAAGACACATCCTGCGAGTGCGTTTACGATGTACACGCAAACAATAGTTAATTATATTTGCTCGACATTCACTTTGCTACGCATTAGGTTCAATAATAATGTTGCAGAGCACCAATCCATCATAACAGTTAACCTAAAAGGAACAAGCATGGAGGTTGGACTTGGAGGCTATACCTTTATTGAATAAGACCATTTTCAAATCGCTGCAGAGATTCCGCTGGGTAGATAAAATACTAAGTAACCAACCCTTTCTTAATCAATGTTATCTTTGTAGCTGCAAGGACTTGAGCTAATATTGAACGTGTTCGATTCGTTGCATTTGTAATGAAATCTTGTAATAAGTGTAACGAAGAGATGGGACGTGTAAATAACAGGGAATATTCACAAACCTAGGAAAACGCAGTTTATACAATTACTGAGAAATATATCTCTAGGGTAACGTAAAATGAGATAAAAGTGGAAGAAAAATAGTACTCCTTAAAGAGTTCTGAAGTGTTTTTTGTTTTTATTCTCAGTCTCCAATAACTCAGGCGTCAGGATGCAAGCGTAACTGCAGTGAGTAGGTTTGAGTTATCAGTGGTAGAAGATTTGACATCTCATATGTTCGGGCTTGCATAAATAGGTGTGAAACATTTGGATGCAAAGTTGTGGCTTTTCAAGGGTGGCCCATCTCTTCTTATACCCACAGCAAATGTTCGAATGCTCTACAGACACTCAAGTGTGGAGTCGAATGTTAAAGTCGGGGCTCGTATGTTGATGTGGAGCGATGGTTTATTAGATGACGGTGAGTCTAATTTGAAGTACTCTTCTGTGAAGTGAGTTTCCGTGTACCAAACGTAAACAAAGATGGCTTCTAGCTTGAGTTCTGTCGATACAATTATGACGTAATGCGAAGCTACTGAACCAATCAAATTCAGCAAACGTGTAAACCCTGGAGTAGGAAAGAACTGACTCAAACATGGCGAATGCAAATATTTAGTTTCCATGCTTTTTAATGTTTTCTTTGCATTTCTGTTCTTTATTTATTTCTGATGATGACAATAAAAACAAAAATCCTAATAACACACCCTAATAACATGAAGAGGGGAACATCAGGTAAAGCTGCTCTACAACGAGTATTCCTTCGAAAAATTATCATTTGTGTGTGTGTGTGAGTGTACGTGTACAGATGTGTGCGTGTACACGTGTGTGGGTTGACTGGTAAATTAAATCGACAATCGACAAACACATTGATTTTGAAGTATAATACAACATTGTGTATGGATGGATATCATGTTTTTAATTCACAGTACTAATAATGAAGGAATTATTTAGATGAAATACCAGCTATAAGTGAACTAAAAGTAGACGTAAGCAATTTATCGGATATGTTGTTAAAGCAGACACGAGTTTATTAAGAAACGTTGCTCCGCTCACTAATCTTGTTTACTTGAACGCAGTTTTAATAAGGTCGAGTATTTAGCCACAACAAAGGACGATCACACAAAGAAGGTAAATGCTTTACATCTTGTTGCCTTTTCTACACGCTGCTCTCTTCTACACGCTCTCTTCTACAATATTAGATGCGACAGTTTTTAATTGTGTTTAATGTGAAGTGGTTACGATTAGAATGTGATTTCAATCGCTTGCTGTTTTTAGGCTGATGACGGAAATGTTGTCTTTCAACATCTGTTTTTGTTTTGATGAAAGTGATAGTAGTACTTTTATATTATTAATTGCCAATTACCAGAAGCAATAGATTGCATTTCACAATTAATTATGCTGATACGTCTTTTTATAATATGTCAGCACGACAACGCAGTTTTTAAAACTCAATCCAGCTTTAGGGGTATGGTGTAGTGAGATATAATTATCAGAAATATTTTCCATACTGCTAATAGAACCTAGGTGCTCTGCTATTTTAGTTACCGTCGTCACATGACAAACTTAACCTGTTGTTGGTCACATGATAAAGTAAATTACTCCATGTTGATTACTTCGTGTAGGTTGTATTTACACAAGAATATGTTTAATCACGTATTTCTGTCAATAACTGACTGCGCTACCATGAGGTAGGCAGTACACAAGTTTGTAGACACAATGTCTTCAAAATAAAAGCTTTCTACATTAGAGATAAGATTGTGAATAGATTTCCTCAAGTGTTAACTTGTAATGGTAACATTATTTCTAGAGTATTTGAATTTAAGTATCTTGGTGTTTATTTAGACTGTAGTCTTACTTTTAAAAGGCACTATGAATATGTTTGTAATAGGGTGTCTTCAGCAATAGGTAGGCTATGATTGTAAGAATGAAGAGATTTGTGACTGAGAGAATGCTGAGATTACTTGTTGATTCGTATGTTCACTCTATAATTGATTATTGTTAAGTTGTGTGGGCTGTTCGACCATCTGCTGATTATATTGTGCTGCAGAGAAGAATAGACCATTTATTTGATGAACTTCCTTTCCACCAAGACTTGCAGGACAATTTTTTGACAATTGATGAGCGAATGAAGTTCCATGTGCTGGTAAATACTTTTAAGATGTTGAAAGGTATGTATTTTGATGTTGTGCCAGCTATGTTTAATTTTGTTGAGCGTACTCGTGATTCTATATTAACTTTTACTTTACAGGTTCCTATAATTAATTCCGAGTCGTTCCGCAGGTCATTCTTGTACAGAGGTGTACACTTCTAGAATTCACTTCCGCATGATCTTCGAAGCCAGTTTGTGAGATTGCGGCTCCTAGAATTTAGGAATAAGATTGAATCTTTAATTCCTAAGAAGAGAGTTAGGCGTGTTTAAGTTAAGATTGTTCTACTGTAAGTGGTTTTTCATCTGTTTTAGATAGTTGGTTTGTTGGTCTGCTGGGAATCTACATCCGGTTTCCTGAATTCTCTTGATTCAGTTTGATCTCTACTTATAAATGGTTCTCGGATCAAGATTTTCAAGACCATCTGACTGTCAAGATTCGAAGTGAAGATAGAAGGCGTGTGCGGTTTCCCGGGTTGCTTTTACGTGAAATTTTAATTTTCCCAGATTGCAGTTTCTGATTTTTTGCAATCCTCATTTCGTTTGAGCTGGGACCGTTAACAAATCAGTTTTTTCTTTTTTTCTTCCTTCTTTTTTCTTTTTTCTTTTTTCTTTTCTTTCTTCTTTTTTTCTTCTTTTTCACTTATACATATATATATAAATTTATATTAATTTTTTCCCACATTTTTTTTTCTTCATGTTCTTTCTTATTTGCATACTTCTATTTTTATTTTTTAATATGTTGAATTTCCACTTCATTTGATTTTATTTCATTTGTCAATAATTTTTTCTTGTTCTTGATTATATTTTTATAGTTCAGTAGTTAGTTTTGTTTTTGTTGTTATTGTTATTTATGATTTCATTACTATTCATTGTTTGCATAGCTTAGTTTTATTTAAGGTCCTCCTTTGTAAATCAGTTTTTATAACTGAATAGGATAGACATTAAATAAATAAATAAATAAATAAATAAATAAATAAATAAATAAATAAATAAATAAATAAATAAATAAATAAATAAATAAATAAATAAATAAATAAATAAATAAATAAATAAATAAATAAATAAATAAATAAATAAATAAATAAATAAATAAATAAATAAATAAATAAATAAATAAATAAATAAATAAATAAATAAATAAATAAATAAATAAATAAATAAGAGGAATTGAACACGGCAAATGTGGACGTGTCTTTTATGAACAGAAAATGTATCTAGTGCTTTCAACGAAAAATTGTAAAGTCTACGTTTACAATATAAAGTTATACAAGAGTTTCGTTTACGTATCTATAGCACGTATACCTTTTGTCATGTCTTTTGTTCTGTAAAATATGTGCTCATCTCACGACACACGGGAAACATGTTTAAAAAAATGTATTCGTTATCATGGTGTGTTATTCAAATTTCCAAGTTGATGACACAAAATATTTTCAAAAACAAAAACTTTCATTTAGAAACAGTTCCAAAACACCCTAAACAATTTCATAGCAACCGGGTAAGGGTGCATCGGCGCAGAAAATATTTTTCACAGACATTTAACGGCATAATTATGACCAATAAGGCAGTAAGTGATCAGATTCAAATCACTTGATGTCACCAATACCGGGAACATTTTATCCGTGTGGCTACCAATAAATTTATATTTTCAAAACTTATTTTCAAAACATATTTCCCGTGTGTCGCTTGCTGTAGCGGGTTAATTGTTTTGACGAGTAACAACGGCCTATCGCGGTATATATCCAGGATCGAGGCCGATGTTAGTCAAACAGCCGTGCCGTGCTGGCTACATAACCGGCAGGAGAGCGTCGCGGCGCTCAGTCGTGATCTGTCGGGCGTCGAGACACCATGCGCTCGCAGCGAACAGCCGTCGCGCGCAACTCGACGCCTGCCGCTTAACTCGCAGACTGGGACGATAGAAACGTGAGTACTCTTATGTAACCCGTTATACTTTGCCGCTAAATAACCTAACCATACTTTACTGTGAAATATATGCGATTATATAAAATGTTACATTTATTTTTTATATTTTCCCTATCAATTACAAATTAGTTTTACGTGAAAGGAACAAGTAACATTTGAGGTGACAGACAGAATGACTAGATTGAAGTTTGGAAGGAATTAAACAACAAAATTCTGTATAAATAAAAAACGTTTTATAGCAACTAAACTGTACAGTTTTATGGTATGCAGTTGTAGAAAATCATCTAAGACAAACATCTATTTTCTCGTGTATAAAGAGTTAACCAACATCTCTTGGTACATAAAAGAAAAATTATAATACAAATTATATTCATTAAACAACAGCATGCTTTACTGTGCAAAACAACGTACAATTATTTAAATCAACTGCTTTTCTTCAATGTAGGCCTTTTCTTCAATACAATGAAACAAATGTGTTTATACAATGCACAATAAGTTTTGAACTATAACATTTAATTAGCATCTTTAAAGACCACAGTCAGCACGTAGGCCTACAGTCTATATTTTCCAAGTCGGCCGAGAAAATTGATTTTACAATAAACATTCAAATCGACGTCACACCATGAAATTGCCGGAGATAAAGTAGAAGGAACACTTTAAAGTTAAGAGACTCGATTTAAATTAATGACTTCATTTAAGTTGAAATGAATGTAGTATTTTAAAGCGAAAAGCTAAACGTTTCCGTTAATTAAATCCAAGTTGATAGAACTTAGTGCAAAGAGTCCCAGTTATTGTTATGATGTTGAAGAAGAAAGTATAACAGAGTTTATTTTAGTATTTTCTATCACTCATTTTTCTTTAAAGCGTAAAAAGTAAGTTTTCTTAATTGTATAATAATGAAAACGAAATAGATTTGGTAAACATAAATGCAAGCAAACTTCTTAGGAAAGTAAATAGTTTCGTGAAGTAGATTACTTGTTGAAGTAGATGAGAGAGCAGAGGAAATACAGCAGTTATAATAACTTATGTTAATCACATTACTTATCACAATAGCTGAAATGGTTCAGTCATACGACTTTTGAAAAGTTACCCCTATTGCATTATTGCAAGACTAATGCAATATATGTTGAAAATGGGCTATACTTGAAACCCACATCGCGTTACACACCTACTACATAATGATATTCCTACCGCTCTAACGATCGCTCCCACGTGGTAAAATAGTTATACTCGGCCTGATGGGTCCATCCCTCCTATACTAGCAGGGGCCAGCGTTCTTGTACCCGTTCGTCCTTCCCTCGCATGTCCCCGTAGTGTCCGCGTCTCCGTCCGTTATCTTCCGTTATCTCACTCGTTCTCATCCGTCACCTTCGCTCGTCCTTGTCTCTCTTCGTTTTCACCTCAGGCTTGCTGCTCTCGTTCTACCCCTTCATCCCTCGGAGTCAATCCTCCACGTCCTTGATGGCTCGCCGGCCATTTCCCGTACCCTCTTCACAGTCACACACCTCACCAACCCGCGCGTCCGACTTCCTCGACGCCTTGTTGTTGTATGGCGCAAAACCAGGCTCGCTTAGGCCTCCGCTGACTCTGTAGTGTCACACACAATGTAATAGAGATAGAAACGCTTACAGCAATAGCACACATGCAGCATGTCACCAAACAGCTCCTTGTGCATATGAGCTGTTGACTGGCAAGACATGGTTCCAACTGCTGCTTTTACTTTTGTAGGTTTCATCATAATCGTGCAGTTGATTGGCAATACATGGTCCCCATTAACTAGTATTGTTGCTTTTTCTTTTGTAGGTTTTATAATAATTGTGGAGTTGATTGGCAAGACAATGATACCCACTAATTAGTATTGCTACTTTTACTTTTGTAGGCTTCATAATAATTGTGCATTTGAGCAAGACAAAGTTGATTTTCAAGACATGGTCCCAAGTAGTTTTGTTATAGTATTGCTACTTTTACCATCGTAGATTTCATCATACTGGTCGTATCTTCCGATTGTACGAGCTAAGGGGTAAGTGGTAGTGGAGCTATCGTTTCTTAGCCATAGCGCTATAATCTTGAGCTAAACGTTGTCCGTGGCAAAGCTGTGAACGCCGCAGGGCATTTTTTCACTGCATTTATAATAAGTTATTTGTACAGCCCGAGTACGACCGCAGTTTCCTTGAAATTGTTGGGTCCGAACTGTCAAATAGTATTCAAATGTAATCGTGTGTTTGTGTGGACGCTAATATTTGTCTAGATATTGGGTTTCCAAGAATGTGGCATGGTTGAACTTCTGTTATGGCTTCCAGTAATGAATTCGGGGACTTCGTCTAAGGATGTTGGGTTTCCAAGAAATGTGGCATGGTTGAACTTCTGTTATGGCTTCCAGTAATGAATTCGGAGACTTCGTCTCAGGATGTTGGGTTTCCAAGAAATGTGGCATGGTTGAATTTCTGTTATGGCTTCCAGTGATGAATTCGGGGACTTCGTCTCAGGATGTTGGGTTTTCAAGAAATGTGGCATGGTTGAACTTCTGTTATGGCTTCCAGTAATGAATTCGGGGACTTCGTCTCATGTTTGTGCTAGCCAGGTAGTGGGGGTGTACATCATTTGTCAAATGCCAAGATCGACTGATTTTTTTGTTGTCAACTAAGCCACGGACCCACTGTAGCCCAAGATCCATTGTGAGGTCTAAAGTTGGGAATGCGGTTCCCCGGCTCTTCCAAGGCCAGCGTCTTGTCATTCAGTTGCGGTTTCACTGGAGTGAACGTGTACTTTCTACTCCTACTCATGTGGTTTTCTTCCCTGCTACCCCGAGTGGTCTGGTTATTGGTTAAGAGTGGTGACACATTAGGCGGAATCCGAGATGGTAGCGAGGATAAGCTTCGGATCATAACGTGCTGCCTTCCAGAGTGTGAATTATTGAATAGTTAAAAAGTGCACGACATGGAGACAAGCCGCGGCGTATACACGTTAGGCGATGGATTTATGTATTATTGAACCACATTTCGTGTCACTTAGGCATGGGGCATGATCTTGGATTTTGAAGAACAAATTGTAGTATTTACTAAGCGAGCGAAGCGTGCGTCTCCATTCTACTTTTATAGCACTGTTTTTTCTTTTCCTCTTTTCTTTATGTCTCGCGATAGCGGTCGAACGGAGATACCGATCAAGTAGAACTGAGTATATATGTATATTCTACTGAGTGTTAGGTGAAGACGATATAGTCATGCGGAATTGTAACATGACTGCATTGCTTGGAACTTTGGGGCTACGGCCCAAAGTTTGGGCTGTTGTAATTACACATCGACGGGTGTACCGTGTTGGGTTTCAAGAGTTGTGGGAGTTGAAGGATATACTAACGACCTACATTCAGGTTGTTTCCTGTCCAATCTGTGGCGGTTTTCTTTTATTCATCATTTCCACTAATAGAATTCATAATTATTCCTAGTTTCGTAGATAGTCCTATGTTTTAACGATTGCTAAGTTGCAGCTTGCAACTTCGTAATAGTTAAGTTTGTTTAGTTTGAGCTAGTCAATTCATTGAAATAACGTAACTTTGCACTTTAGCCGGTGAGAAATGCACACTAATTATAATAATTTGAACTACCGTAATATACTGCTTGTAGGAATAAGTGAGTAAATAGGAGAATTAATATTATCTAACGATGTGTTAATTTTAGTTATGAACAGTGAAGTGAGCCTTAATTATGACATAATTTTAAATTTATTTTCAATTAAGTCACCGAATCAGTTACCAGAGTTTTAAATGTGGTACGGCAGGACTGAAGCATCGTGAGTGTAATTAACAATTTACAGACACCTTTCGCCTATGTGTAATTTGAGCACTAATGTTTAACTATTCCGGTGGGCATACTCATTCTAACATAGATACGTTAAAAATAAAACTGTGGATTTTGTTATAGTTCGCATGCATTACAGTTTATTTGCACGGAAATATAGACGAGAATAATCTTGAAATCAAGAGAGTCAATCACTGGACTGGGGGTAATGAACATTTTCTTTTAATTGTATAAAACAGTAATTGAAGTTTTAAGTTTTATTATACTCAATTATTCATTTTTGTCAATAGCGATCATTCTTCTTTTCAATCGTTATTTCAAGTAGCTACCACTGAACGCGCCTTTGCCATTTCATGATGAATTGCAAGAGAGAACGTACCTCCTAATTAAGTTTTTGTATGTAAGTCTAGCAGTAAGTCAACCGAACGACTGGGTTGTGTGCGCACGATGCAAATGAAATCCATAATTCCTCCGCAAACGATAAAACTGTGGGACGCGGAAACCCAAGCTGTCATCCGGAAACTAACTTCAGCTCAGCAGATTTGTTCTTCATTTTATCGATGAATTATCGTAATTGTTTGAACTTACGGATCTGGATTCGCAAGACTAGAGAAAAATTTCAATAAGGAAGATATCGTACAATTCAATAGGTTCCATACATTTAAAGCGTGTATACATTTGTTACTACTCCGTTAGAAAAAAATAAATGTGATCTAACATTAGTATTTTTTTATTAGAAAGTTACCAAAAGAGTTATTTATTTGACAAATATACACTGGTCCGTAAAACGTCATATTTAGGAAACATGCTCATTGCTCCCCTTTACCTTTACCTTTTATTTTTGACCAGTGTGTCGATTCAAGTCGATCGATGAAGTGAACTACCCATTCAATACAACAACTAAACTATTCAAATTAAATGGACATGAAAAAATACTTTTTTTACTCTAAATTATGAATTTAAAGAATTATTACATGTGAGTAGCATTTAAAACTGAACTTCTTGAAATTATATATATTTTTTTTTATTAATAAAGTATATTTATAGTTACTATAATTTGAGTAGATTTGAGGTAAAATTGACACACCAGCGCAAATATCTCGAAAACGGACCCCGTTCAACCATCTTTTGTACACGTATTCATGTTAGTCATGAAGTTATCTACATTTGAAATGATTATTTTGTTAAATATATTACTTTTTGAAGGTTCTACGCAAAGTTATACGATTGAAAGTGTAGGTTTTTGTTCAGCTACAATGAAGATAGGGATTTCCAACGCATTTCAACACTCAATAAATAAAAAAACTAATACCGTTATAGGTGCATATTTTTTTCTACAATATTCACAAGCTCAATCTCAACTTTCTGTACATACAATTTGAAGGATAAATATTACATGTGCAGTTATCATCGATCGACTTTAAATGAAGCAATATCAGAATTTAACACTCTTACGGTTGCGTTGCAAATCAAATACCTATCATGCCTAACGTGTATGGGTTCTAATTCCCCCATTAGGCATGTGTTTTGTTTAGGCTAGTTTTCAAAGCATATTTACCATCCAACGTTCATGTTTCAGTTTGTTATCATTATCAAAGTGTATCATTTTATAGCATTTAATCAAATAATTACTACAGATTACCAATTGTGAGTTGTTAGTGAGATAATTTAGTACACATGACACAACGAACGTTCAATATGAAAGTGCAATCAGCGCGGTATGAAATGAAAGCGGATTCAAATAATTGTAATTCATTACAAATATTATGGAACTTAAAATAGAGCACCGTTGAGTGAATAAGAAAACCAAGAAACGAGGGTAATATGGGTAAACGTAACTAAACGTAAGTGAAACATTATTTAATTTTTGGGTGTATGAATCGAATGCATGAAAAAGTAAAAGCGAAGTTTGTCACATAATTTTTGAGCTACAGTAACAAGTAGCCTGGACCAGGTCTAGACAAATTATCGTTTTATATTTCCAATTTTATATGTAGTCTTATAGTTTCATAATCGCCTATTGGGTGCCCATATTTTAACCAAATCCAAATTGGTTAAGTGATATGAGTTTGTGGTCTTCTATAAATTTGTATACATTTTTCGTGAATTTTTTATGGGGCTTGACGCTTGTTTATAGTGAAATAGCTCTGTAGTTGTTGAAAGTAAATATTTTCCGTTTTTGAAAGTGCGTTTAATTACTGCTTTAAAGACGCCAGGAAATATGCAGGATAAAAACTTGTATCAATATTAATTATGTGGGTAATGGGGAGTTACTATAATAATTATATAAACCCAATTAAATGTTTTCAATGTTAAATTGTTTATTTTGTCGGCCTTGTTAGATCCGAGAGCATTGCTGTATTTGATAAGTAGTTCCTCTTCTGTTAACATCCGTCTATTATTAGGAATTTAGGAGTTTCGTTATCTGCATTAGTTTTTTCTTGTTCCTGTATAATTTGTTCGGCCATTTTCCCTTGTCCGCCGGTACAATCCCTCATTTTCCTACCACATTGATAAAATAGTCAACTGAGTATGTCAGCTACGGGATCTGGATTGTGTTTTGTTGTTAGAACTTCATTATTAGATTCTGTTCTTTCATTTGTTATTTCATTATGTCCCATACTTGTTTAGTCTCCACCAGTTTACACTTGTAGTGTTCTTGTTTTGTTACCTTTATGAGAGTGTTGACTCGATTACGATGTATACATTTTGTAGTTGTTTGGTTGGTACTTCTGTGTGCTCAGAGGAATTAACAAGCTTGGTGGTAACTTTGTGTCGTTCACTAATGGATCTTTGTATGGTTTAATTTTTAAATATTTTCTTTATGTACTTTTCGTTGCATCGTTGTTTAGTTCCTTGATTACGTGTACAAGTTTCTTTGCAGAGTAAGCTAGGGTCGTTGCTGCTTTCCATATCCTTTGCAGTGTGCAATCTGAACGTAATATTTTCACTGCACTCGATGCTCAGTGGCAGGACCTGACGTAAGGACGCGGGTGTGAAGACTGAAGATCGAGTGCAAACACACCGGCCGGCAGCAGCGTCAACAATGTCTTGCCAGAATGTAATAGGACGGCCGAGAAGTATATTTTATATTAAAACCCATCAGTCCGTACGAGATGCGAGGGTTTAGGGGCAACATTGCGGGCGACAGCACACGTACACATCTCTCGCTCGGCCTTTGCCTTCAAAGACTAACACAGCGTCTGTTTTCGTTGTGTTATAAACATTTATGTTGAGTCGTAGGCCCAACCCTGATGGGAGGTCCACTGGGAAATTGACTCCATTATATTTATACCGCCATTTTGATAGAAGAAGCTATAATACAAGCGGTATCTTGGCGAGAGTCGCGTTTTGCTTCGTTAACTTCCCAAAACACTTTAGAAGGATGAGTTATATCAGTTGAGGGTTAAAAGTGGAATATTTATTCAAAAAAGATTGTTTTGCGGTAGCGTAAAGAATCCATTAGGTTGTAACAAAGACGAGAGGTGCTTACAAACGACGCTTGGAAAATATTGTACGTAGGGAAATGAACCTTGGTATCCTGATTGGCTCAAGCTTGTATTAAATAAACGCGTGCCGCCATTGGTTGTTGATATTCTAACTGTGGACTTAATACAGTCTCGGATCTCGCCCTGGTTAATATATAGAGCCGCATAAGAATACAAAGATGAAGAGATGAAGTAAAGCACGAGAAGATGAAAGGAAAGAAGAGAAAAGAAAGTAACGAACATTAGAACGGGAGTTTGTAGTCAACTAAATAAACCCACGAATAATATAATATAAGAAGTGGTACACTTTGATAATCGACTAATCGAAAGTGATTTTGTATAAGAGCCATATCGCAATTTTATTGTTGCCATTTCTACTGCGAAAGAAGATGAGTTTACATTTTACTTTCGATGTGGTACTATACTGTTTCTTCAATATAAAGAAAATAAGTCATTTAATTGTATACATTTTTCATCAAAAAGTAATAGTAATTAACAAGAAAGTGGACAGCAGACAGTAGAAGTGGTTGAACTACGTTTATAACGGATTTTAGTTATCTTCATTATGGGCTTACTAGCTGGGCAAATGAAATGACGACGGAACAGTGGAAAGATAGAGAGTTATTCCAAACCAATCAACGGATTGAAAACATAACATGCTGACGTTAGCATCAAGCTTGCCTAATTTAAAATTATTATTAATTAATAACACTTCCATATTAGTATTACATTACTTCCAGTTAAATACTTAATCGATTGAAAGTAATGTTTTATGTGTGGCTGCAAATTACATAGGCTAATAATCATTGAGTACACAATAACCAATTAAAATATATTCAAACACAGCCATGAGGTGATATAACACACCATCAAAACTTGCTGCCATATTGAAAACCAAACTAATTAACAACATGGAATCCAAGGGGTACAGTGCAAATACTCTTCTACTCAAATACACTGGAATTCAAATACAAACGTTATTTAATTAACATGATTATATTGACTGTAAACAGCGCATGCGTAAAACCCGCAAATACAAGAAGTAATGGAACTCTGACCACGAGATGACGCAAATAAATTGCTTGCGCGTTAGATGTTGTTGTCGGAGTCTCAGCATATCGCACTGGGCTAACCTCAAGGATCGTCAATCTGTTTGTCAGTTACAAGAACTGATTTTCATTCGGAGTGCTTCGTTGCTATGACGGCTCCAAAGTTACCGGTTATACATTTACACCAGTGTTCATATAATATAAGTAGAAAATTCGGACAAACACGGTTAAAACATTTCACGCACTACTCACCCACTGCGTTATATTTCGGCAACATCCGTCGCCATCCTCAGACGCAGTGGTTAATGAATACTGGTGTGTGTTATAAGTGTTCATAAAAATGGATTAAAGTCAAGTTCCAAAAGTTAAAAAAACCCAACCCGAACCTGGTATCGTGCCCTGCAATTAGTATGAATGAACCGACTAGACCAATGAGGCAATTTGTTATTTAGTCATTTTGAACACTTATCTGTCGTTATATAAACCAATTTGTTTATCTTGCTGATTGATTCTCCGAATCAATTAACATGGGATTGTTAACATTGTTGACTTGGTCATTGTGACGACAAAGCAATTGGGAGTTCAACAAGCCTACCCTTACAGACTCACTTACAAGAGGGAATTTCAGACCCCGTGGGTTACTAGAAAACCACTTTGTAATGTGCTACCTGTACATGGTTTCTGAAAACCGTTGGCATCCCATCATTCTTGTAGAGATGGGATGGGCACGCAAATTAATTACTGTGTGTCAAACGAAAACAGGCATCAGCTGTTTTGTACACGTCATTTATCAAAGCGGGCTCATTTAATACCGTTTTCAACCAATTTGTTTTGCTGTTGCTGACTCTAACTGTGTAGACATGACATGTAGTCAATTCCAAATTTAAAAACGTACGTTAATACGTTACGTAGTTCAAAGAACTTTCTATTATCAAACAAATTTTAAAAATATTACAAAGAATGGCCAATGTAAAGTGTAAACAGTAGATATTTATTTTAAAAATATTAATTACCTAATAAAAATAATAATAAATACTAAATAGTAACAATTTCGTAGAAACGTAATACATATTAACGACTATAATCGTTAGGATTGCTTTTTGATGGATATTTTGTTATCAATTCTTTAATTAAGACACACATATTATCTATAATGTTATAGTATTTGAAACTTTGTTCACGATGAATTGTTTTGATACTGGAGCAGGCCCCGCTACGTACGACGTCGTAAATACAGACTTACGTAAAACATGTTTTTGTTTGAAGTCAACCATAATCATTTTTATTTTTTTCATTTTATTTAGCATTTTCAGCTATTATCGCATAGCATAGTACATGAGATACAACACTTGTGAATATAATAATTGTTATTTGTTGAGTGCTTTGTTGAGAAAGTAAAATATGTTTGAATATAGTATTGAGCATACATTTTTCTTAAAAGCGATTGTTGTGTGTGTGTGATTGTAATCTTGTTAAATATAGGCTTGCCATGTCCGGAAGGAATGCATATTGTACCGGAAATGAGCTAGCGTGCAACTCGCATGCAACTGCTGTACACTTGAGCTGAGAAGCCTTAGAAATATAATGTGGAACACTTGGAATTGTTGTGGTGATAATGGAGCAAAGTTCCGATTACGACCTGATTTATCAGCGGTAAAATGGCAAATGCAACGATTGAGGAAACGATTACCATGATGCATGGCGGGTAATTGGTGGTTGTAAGAAGTACTCTTGAACACGAAGCTGCACACGGGTCCCGCGCAAAGCGAGATGGGAGTACCGTGTGTTCGTCTGTCAACTAAGCGAGTACATCACAGCATGCACATTGTTTGCCACTCCACTCAACTACATCATTTATGATTCACAACCCCTATGTATAGTCAGTTGAATTGTCGACCTTTTGTCACAACAATGTATCCCATTGTAGGTAAACCATAAACCATGACACATGGTGTATGTCTGGCGTTGACACAAGCTAGCGATGAATTCACAAACATGAGCTAAGGGTAACAAATAGTGACTAAGAGCTAATGACGAGCCGTCTCTGTTCACATAAAGTAACTAGATTAACGAACAAACGAATATGTGCGAAAACAGTATAGCCTTCAACTGATTGGTTCTCGCAAAGACATCTAGTTTCTGTTTGGATGGATGTACCAGAAACTGATAAGACAAAGGTCAAATACATAGTCGTTTCTCACGTGCTCCTCAACTCAGACTTTCCTCAGACTCACAAAACCACCAATCACAGAGCAGTCTACATGGCATCGCTGCTCTGTGATTGTTGGTTATGGGCGAGTCTCAGGAAAGGCTGAGTTGAGGAACGACTATGCATTTGGCCCTTAGGCTACAAGTTACTTAATTTGTATTTTTAGCCATAGCGCTATGGTGATTAGCCTTGTTACTATCTGAGATTTCGTTTGAACACTACTAGTACATTTCAATAAGTTTATCTTCTAACCATAATCCACACCAAAGTAAACCGTCTTTATGGAATAGGAAGACTCATGGATGGGGCGAAGATAATATGACCAAATACGTCAACTATACCTTATCACAAAGTCGGCATTATGGTCGTAGTCGATTATAGTCATCGCTATTCTGACATTTGAAGGTATGTAGTGTGTTCATCTCCGTATAATAGATCATCCAATTTTCGTCTCGATTAGTATACAATACCTTGCCAAAATGTGAGAAGTAATGCCCAAACATCCATAAGGTTATAATTTTCTGAGCCTGGACTCTGATACTTAAAGGCGCAAACGATTGTAATGCAAGTCGTATTGTAAAACTTCGAATCTCGCCAAGGAATGGATTTATAACAGTCCATCACTTTGATCTATAATCCAGTAATTGTCTCCGATAACCGTTCAGGGGTTATCGATGAGCTCTTCAAAGAGCACGGGGCAAACGAATTGGTTGAAGATAGTGAACTCATATATTCCGCAAACTTTCTTTACAACGCTGGCCCCTCTGCGGTTAGGTCGGGAACCCAGAAAGCAGTAAACCAACGAAAAACGGATACAGAATAATATTAAAGTAACCTAGCCAGTAGCCACCATTATTATGCGAGCCCCATCTCTGCATTTATGCACAAATATACCCCCAATAAAAATACTCCATGCTGTCAAGTTATAAGGTACTATAAAATATATCGATTTTGTTTCGTGTTGTGCTCATGACGCCTTACTATCAAATGGTTCACTATAGCAGACAACCTGTCGGTTACGGTATTTTGTTCGCTATTCCAGGGTGGCCAAGAGAAGCCTAATCGTTGATCTTCGTGTCCAAGGAAGAAAATGCTCTTTTAGCCAGATGATTTACCGATAAATATGGTCAGACTATTGCACAGCTGTTTATAATGTGATTAGTTTCTACAATGGTGTCTATATGTGACAAATTGTGACTTCACAATCAAACACTGAGCTGCATTGCGCCAAGTAACTTGGCTTTGCTTTGGTGTTACCGTGCATTGGAATCTTCTTTGCGCCTACGCAAGAATCTGCGCTGTTATGCTGTTATGTTTTTGTGTTAATTGTTATTTTGGCAGATCATTGTGTAACTCTATTCAACGATAATGACTTTGAGCTTGTAGGTGTACTGCACAATAATAACACTTCTTCTTCCTGAGCGCCGTTACCACATGCATTTATTTTAATAACTTCGTCTACACTGAGCGGGGAAGAGTCTACTGCACCAAAGCGATGAGACTTTCTTTTCTTTTCGTATCTTTAAAAGAACTTTTAAAATCAAAATTGTGGAAAGATAGTGCACCTATATATTATCAAGGTTTACAGATAACGAAACAAAATATAATATAACATTATTTTAATTAATAATATTTAATTAAAATGAACTAATTTGAATTTAATCTGATAATTTAGATATAATCGGATTTTATCTAAACGTAATAAATTTTGCATTTATTTTGTTCCCTTATCTGTAGACCTTCATAATATCTAGCCGCGCTATCTTCTCACAGTTCGTTTTTAATAGTTATTTTAAAGATATGAACAGAAAACCTTCAATGCTCACGTTCTGGTGCAACAGACGTCTTCATACTTGCATTATTGAGTGACATTTCGCTGCGTCGGCAAATTGATGATGATGCATAAAGAAAATATAAATAGCACGCGCAATAGAATAGACTGTATTAGAGATGACGTCAAATAAAATGGCGGACAGCTATCTGACACAGAAACATCTTTCTGAAACCTAGTTTTTATTATTTAATGTAGTAATTGTTACAATGTTTGCAAACACAAAACTATCTATTAGCTGCAAATTGTCATGACTGTTTGGAGTCACAAATACGGTTCGTCATTGGCTGACACGGGAAACGTGACGTCACACTAATATACTCTTTGCCAGTATGACCATTGAGTTTATTGGTGAAGGGTAGAGTCCCAGCGGTCGTTGGCGACTGTCTACCCATAAATCACCCGTGTACGCTAGTAGTACTGGGGGAGAGCGCCGCGCTGATGTGGCTGCTCCTAGCGGCTCTCCCCCAGTACTACTAGCGTACACGGGTGATTTATGGGTAGACAGTCGCCAATGGCCGCTGGGGCTCTACCCTACACTAATAAACTCAATGATATGACTGAAAATATCGTGGACATGGCACATCAACAACGACAACAAACATTACGTTATTAACAACACTCACCACAATCTTCCATGTTGTTCATTTGTTTCGCCAATGGTGTTTGAACAACGCCTGCGGCAAAGCTCATTCGCTCACGGACGAGGCTTCTGATTGGCTGGACCTGGACAAACATCAAAGCAGCAACATGCATAACCAAGGTCATGAATTTGCCATAAGCGCTCCGAGCGCTCCATCCACTCTGTGGTTATTTCTGTAAACTAGATAAACGCATAGAAACGACATTTGAATTGATTGTTTGTTGTTTAACGACGTACTCGACAACTATGATCATGTGACGTCTGGGAGAGTGGCTCTTGAAAAAAATATTACTTTGTTTGAAATGTACAACAATGACAATTTGCAACTGTATCATATTTTGGCAGCCAGGATGGACAAATGACCTTTTAATCCTAGCATCTGCAAGTTATATGTCCTTGGCAGAGGCTCGAAGTTCGGTAAACCTCACATTTTGGTCGTCACACCCAATCACACTTATATATTATAGAATATGTTAGTAAAGAATCTACGTCTACACATAAATTATCTACGCCTCAATCCTTTGTGTGCCATTACAGTACGTAGCAGACGTTCATGGATCCATGCCATCAAAATAATGCATGCGGTACCATTTATGATGATTAAGAAAAACAACTTAAATCAACTAAACAATAGTTCTTAAATGCTATATTAAGGTTATTCAATGCATACACGGTCTTCCTCTATAAAATCATCATTTGATATTTGACATTTTTCATTTGTATGTTTTGTTGCTCTGAAAGTTAGACTATCTGTGGAAAGAAGTTGATATAGAAGTTTTCAGGGAGTGGAACTTCTTTATCGATGTTGATACTCAACTTAAACAATAATCTGATCATATCTTTAATTTTCGAACATTGTCGAACTTTCTTGTACAAACATTGTTGTAATGATGTCGCTCATATGTTTGTAGTGATCTCATTGTCCTGACTATCTTTTGAATTATTCACAATTACAAACAACTTCGGCTCTGTTTTATATCAAATTATATTAGAGTAGTGTGATTTACATGTACAAAATTTAATTATCTCATAGCGTGGTTAGAATGGAATAGAATAGAACCTAACTTCTTGTCGACGAGTTATCGGTAGAACGAATTAGAAGCGAACCAAACAACACTACAAACAAAGCTTTCCAATGTCAATACGTACATCTCCGTATTTAAGCCCAATGGCTGCTAATTCACTAACTGTAGCTCCCTCCCCAGGGTCGAGCTGAAACAAGTCGAGAGTGGAGAGAGAAATCGCGCAAACAAGCGAGTCAAGCGTACGATATGACCATTGACCACGCTTTAACTTCTTGACTCGCCTAAACAAATTCAACCGCAAATTACGAGGAACGACTCCCACCCAATAATAAAACAATTAATCAAAAGTAAACAAAACAAACGTCGTTGTTTGACAAGATGGATGACCGCAGAAACATTAATCTTTGTGAACGCTCGGTCGTCGTCTATAGGTCGTCAGGCGCCGTCGTCAACTTTTATTTCGCGATAAAAGATTAAGTAAATAAATAAATAAATAAATAAATAAATAAATAAATAAATAAATAAATAAATAAATAAATAAATAAATAAATAAATAAATAAATAAATAAATAAATAAATAAACAAATAAATAAATAAATAAATAAATAAATAAATAAATAAATAAATAAATAAACAAATAAATAAATAAATAAATAAATTAGTAATTTAAAATAATTTTCATAAAAATACAATTCGTATATACGTGTAGATATATATTTGAAGATTTTACATAAGGATGAGGCATTGTATTTCATTTCTATGGGTGTGCTTAATTTTATATAACAGTTGTAATTTTTAATTTTATTCAATTTAATATTGTATAATATTTTAAACGAAAAGAAAAATCACAAAAGGAATCTGTTTGGACCAAATATATTTTAATATTTCAAAATATGATCGTATATTATTTAAGTAGTTTGTTATAAAGTAAAATACTTTACCTCCACTCATTTTCCTGCTTTTTTACAAATACATTTCCATTACTGGCCAAAGCAAATGTGTGTTTAGGCCACCATAAATCAAAGCTGTTCGCGATGTGGGAAATAGCTCTAGAGAGAGGAAATTCACCTTTGGGAATTGTTACTAATGTGAGTAAATTAGATTTTCCATTAACCTCTCATATCTCGGTCATGGGATCCTAGAGGAGTCTTAATTTCTGCGCCGTCAATATTTTAATTCAGTATTCGTATTTGCTTAAACTTGTGCAGACGTGAGCACTGTTAAATATGCAAAATTCGGTTGGTTATTCAACATGCAATTAAATTAATAGGTACAGACTGATTTCATTATAAGGTAGTATTTACCTTCTATAGCGTAAACAACCTTCTATAGAAGGTATTTCAACGTTTGATATTTGTATATGCTTGAATAATATTCAGAATGTAATTAAAATAAGTATACCCAAATATGTATATAACACACACGCTACAACTTGCAAAACTAGTTACTTAGCAACAATCACACAAGCTTTCTTAAAACGCTGTTTAGTTAATACTTCTATGTCCAATAACTTAATTTAAGAGCTTCTAAACGGTAGTGTTAACAAACCTAAAACTAGTAAGGGGGCACTTTCAAAATTTGTTGGAAGTGATGTCAGAGTATGAATTCAAAGAACACAATAATACATAATCTTAGTGTTCAGCGTGAGTTAAGTAATCTCGAAACGTTTTCTTGCCTAAGCTTTCTGCAGCTGTTGTAGGGGTTTAAGATCTAATCACAATTGTCGGTATCGGGATCACCATCGCAATCCGGAAATCACAATAGCATCGTGATGTCGTAATGGTATAACATGGGAAAATGTACGATTGCGGTTCCGATCCCGATTACGGTCACGATGCTAACAATTGTGATTGAAGTGAACTATAGCATGACAAGCCTACATGTTCGCCTAGTGAAGGGCGTGTGTTGGATGGCTGACAGGGTGAGTTCTGAGTTGCTTGGTTGCGACATATCCACATGACAGAAGCTCATAAGACATTCGCTTTCTTTCGCCTTCTTACGATTCCCCACCTTTTGAAGTCGATTGTCTCTTCATAAAACGGAGGAATTCTAGAGAAATGTTTAGGGTTGTCTTTTTGTAATGTAAAGAGAAAGACTCTAAAAAAAGACTTTTAAAATGTTTGTGTGCATGTAAGAAAAGTTTAAAAAAGGATGTGTTTTACCGGGTGCGGTCTCTTTTTAAGCCACGTCTCAATTCGAAGCAAAGTCTCTGTCTTTGAGGTAAACCAAAAATAACATAAAGCACACGGACGCACGCACGGGCTACATTGATGGGACCAGAGCTCTCTCGTAAGATGTGAGGACTCACCGAAGTTGTCTCACACGTATACACGCACACAAGCAAGCACAACTCTACCGTTCGCACGGTCATATTGTTTTCATATCTTTCGACTCTAACTTGTATGGTCGACATGTCTACATAAATTTACATTCGCTCTTGCCACTCCCGTTGAGTGAGGCTTCGCGTAAGCCCGCAGACACGCTGACATGATTGTAATAGAACACTGTGCTCGCACATGTCGTCTCAATCGCGCCCATTTTTAACTTATGTGCATAATTACGTTCTCTAATCTCCATTCATTCTTTTTACGTATGTAGCTAAGTACCTACATGGCTTAGACTAGTTGCGTGGATAGGGAAGGTTAGAGGGACATGGATGTATGATTTGTTTTCTTGTTGAGTTAACTCGCAGTCTTATGCTCTGTGGTAGAAGCTTTGTCGACCACGATGCCGTGAATGTGACCGAAACTAGCAAACGAGTACAGAATAATAATTAACTGAAGAGAAATGTATTATTTAACATTTGAAATAAATTATGTCATAATGTGAGAATTTAATACACACACATATAAATATATATTTATTTGTGTTTCTAATATTATCTTTAGTAAAAGGTTGTTGAGTGATGATAAGGTAAGCATCCCCTAAAGCTTTGGGTCCAAAAGGTGCCTAATACAAACAATGTTTTCGGAAAGGTGCAAGGTATAAATCTGTAGTTGAACATGTTAGCCCTGCAATTGTGGAAGCCTGATCACATCAAACGTACTTGCTAATTTATATAGTTGAACGAAGCATGAAGTTTGGTAAGCATACATTCTGCTATGTACACTAAATGATGTTAAAAAGAGCCAATTAAAGTAGATATTTCAGACGGAACAAACATAACATGTTCTTTAATTGATATGTAAACCATATTCTAACAGTGGAAGTTGTTAAAATAAGTCATAACAAGAAAAGCAAATAATATCTCTGCAAATTAATCATATTCATTTAATTATTGAGAATTTACACAAAGCTGTGCCCTAAAGAGTTCGTTAGGAATATCTTATTGGGTATACTAATTCAAATAATTAATACACTGTACTAATTCATTATTGAATGAAAGTCACAAGTGGTAAATTTAACTTCCAGCTAAAGAGCGCTAAAGATAAGATCTGGGTTTCATCCCCAGCTGGGAAAACTTTTATTACAATTGCTATATCTCCAAACGTATTCATTGCCATGAACCTCTAAAAATCAGTTTCAAAACAAATTTTTCCTAAAATTTTATTAAAATTTATAATACACTAAAATATTTTACGTTGTACTATTAAAAGTAAAATGATACACATTTATATCATATAAATATTTAGAAATAAACTTCATTTGAAACAATATTACTGAAATAATTAGAAAAAACTTGTACATTTGCTAATTTCTATGTGACCGTGGGTCACCTAACTGTAATAACCTGTATAGCCACCATCATGGGTTGTACGATTTTCCTCTACCTTTCATGACTGAACATGTTTCCTAAAAGAAAAAAGAAACAGAAAAAAATATGTTTATATTCAGTACGAGAATTCTAATACAATAAGCATTTTCTACGAACAACAAAACACAATGGAAACATCGACGTCATACCAATTTATTTATACCCTCGAGGCAAGAAGGCATCCCTTTAAAATGTGATGGAGTTCTCGAAAGTATATATATAAACGAATAATGGTTTAACAATTCCCGAAGCGCATGGGGTCGCATTTCAATTTCATTTGTCCCTGAAAGATTAGCTTCACCACCAGACCTTAGCGAGGTTGGAGCATCAACGTGCTGCATAAAGTATTTAACATCATGAACGTGAGTGCGGGTGCGCTTGGTTTATGTAGCTGGATATGTCAGACCCAGACAAACCTAGAGTTTTATTGTGATGTGTGACATGTTCCAACATTGAGCAGTAAAGCACGTCAGCCAACACAAAGCAACATCCCTTGGGAGTTGTTTGAATGAAACGTGTTTCCCGTGGGTTCTGACGTGATGTGTTTTCTTGAGAGATCTGGTAATTAAATTAAAAATTATATACAATATATTAAGGAAACAAAAGTTATTTTATTTATCTACTTAAATGAGTAGCGAATTGATTTATGAAACGTGTGACACCCGTAATACGTTTGACTAATAATGTACTTTGCGTCTATTAATCTTCTCTTCACTTGAATATAATAATAATAAAAATAATAATAATAATAATAATGATAATAATAATAATAATAATAATAATAACAATAATAATAATAATAATAATACCGTTAATTATATCAGCAAATGGCATTGTTCCACGTAAACTCCATGACAGTATTAAACTAATTGGTCTCCAACCGAACATATACATCGAGATGCAAAAAGCAATTATTTTGAACACGTGTAGGATAGTGCGAAAATTTTTGAACTAAGAAGAATGAAGACTTCAAGAAGTTCTCCATCCCGATGGTGGTTTTCGTGGTTTCCACCGTACAAAGAGCGAATGCTGGGATGAGTACAAATCGGCCACGACCGTACATAGCATCCACAGTTCGGTTTGGAAAAAATAATGTGGACAATGATATATTAAGTAGTATAGCCAAATGTGGGCATTTGAGAAGCAGAAGAAGAAGAAGAAGAAGAAGAAGAAGAAGAAGAAGAAGAAGAAGAAGAAGAAGAAGATATATTAAGTAGTTCTAAGTAGATTTTAATAAGGTAAACACATGGAAATACTTGACATTTGTGTCCGTACAACATGTTTATGCCGGTTTTGACCGAGTTTGTATGTATTGCAACAATAAAATAATAATAATAATAATAATAATAATAATAATAATAATAATAATAATAATAATAATAACAATAGTAATAATAATAATGATAATAATAATAATGATAATAATAATAATTATAATAATGATGTTAAAATCCGAACCACATGTCAGTATTTATTTCATCTGTTCCCAAGTGAGACTTCTTCATACTAATTGAGTTACAAAGAGCCCTTAGGTATTGGTAAAAAAGAACTGATATTTTGCGGTATATTTCTTCTGCTGACCCCTTTTTTACGTTAATTTTCTTGTGGTTCTTATGTTTTGGGCCCCACACGTCGGGATACTGATGGACATGGTAAACTTCTATTATTATTAAATTAATAATATTTTATTCAGTCCACTTCATCTTCGGTTACCCTCCTCTCGCTACCGAGGAATGAACAGTAAACAACCCTAAACACGTCCACCCTGAAACTGAGATCGCGAACAGCCCCTTTGATGTTTCCGCCTCTTGGGCGAACTTTGTCGGAGCTCGCGAGCTGGTCGCAAACCCCATGTAAACGCAGCTTTATATATACAACCAATCGACCAATGGGAACTCGAGTTTGGTATACAAACTAGATACAACGCAAAGAGAGTCAATGTGAACCCTAACTAAAGTTGCACTTTTTTTCTCACGGAGAAATAAAAAAAAAAAAAACACAGACTGTCGACCTACCCTATGGAACTTGCGATTTCTTTCAGTTAAAATTGCTTTAAAATTGTCTAAAGTTAAACAAAAATTAAAATTAAAAAATTATCATTCCATATAGAAATCAATACTCATTCTAATAATTTTTCTTTGTTACAATAAATGTTTCCGTTTTTTTAAATTAACTATTTATTACGAAAGGTGTGCTTTAACAACACATTACGACAATTATAGAGTTTATTCGAAAAATGGAAACATTTATTGTAACAATAAAACAGTCCCCCCAAAAAACATTACATTCTCAATGGAATTGCATATTTTGGTTTACGATGTAACAATTCTGAAACCCTTTGAGCAATTCTGTTCAATTCTTCTCTGTACAGCTGAAAAATGAAGTAAAAGTACTGCGACATGATAATATTTACTTTCGATGGAGTACATAGTACAAAGCTTTACTTTAGGAAAATGTTGTTCTAAAGTGAACAAATATGGAATGTAACATTTGCAGCAAATTACGTTGTGAAACATTTCTCTCTCGAGAGAGTGTCACTCTACGGTCTGTTGAGTGGTTGTATCACAACCACTCAAGTAACGGTTTGTTCCCATCACAAGACTGCGTCAGTGAACAAAACAAACGTAGCCTTCGCTATTGAAAACGTACTACATAGTGACTGGTGCAACACGATGTTTACATAAACTTACTGGTATTGTTGTCTATTACCGAACCGTTGAGCATCATTATCAAATTAATTAGTGGTGTTTGGTGCTTTAGTATCCATACATTGCTAAAGCCCGTAGGTATAGTCTAGGTTAGTGAGTATTAAACTGATACTGTCTGGGACACCTCTGCGCTCCACTCTTTAAATGTATCGATGTTTATTTGGTACTGACATAGGCAAAAGTTGGTTTGATTGAGAATCCAAAAATTGAACTAGTAGATGTAATGTGTGACAGTAAACGTTTGAAATAAGGGTAGGTTAAGTGAAATAGCAATATGGTAGAAACATGCAATAAGAACGATGTGGTTCACAACCGTCACAGTGGATTGAAATAGTTACAAGGAATCAATCGATTCCATTTCTTATCTCAACTTCCCATGATGCACCTTATGACGAACCAATCAGAACGCAGAAGAGCCAGACGAGAAGGCCTACTACGGAAATCAAAACAAAAAACAGTGATGCCGGATGTGCTGTTGTTGATGTCAATGAAAGTAAGTACATATTAAAGCACTGGCTTGACTACAGAAATAAGGTTAAATTAGAATATTGTGAACCAATAGCTTGTTATTTCACTGTTTGATTGTTTCTTATAGCAAATCATTTAAATTGTGAATCTGGCTTTAGCGGCTCTCTAAGCAAGAAACGCATATCAGTGCACAATAACGCGGGAAGGTTGCCCGATAAGGTTATACCGACTTATCACGTTATGTCGTTCCTCCCATTACCGTTATCAGATTATTATTGTTACTAGTATGTGTTCGCTCTGTAGCTCTGGTTGCCGTGTTTTCTATAGTGATACGATGCCGGTTGATACATGTGAGAATTGTAAGGACAATCTTTCAAGTGACGTTGATATATGTGGGATGTGATTATGGGTTTTAGTAATCGATTTAAAAACCTACCTACAACGCGAAATCATAGCAGCAGAAAGAGGAGTGGCATTGCAGTGGTTTCCCGGAGTCGAATAAGACGGGGAGTCCTTCCTTGTTGACTTTGGATTCAGCTGACATTATGTTGTTAGTAGCTTACCTTGTTTGCTATAAAGAGCAATAGTACATTTGAAAATGTTGGAGTTGACACAAGTTTTACCACTTTAGTGTATTAGATTCAGTTTGGTAAAGAAAATATTGTTTGTTTTATGAGAGGAAGCCCTACTTAAAATGTTATTATTGCCTCCAGCATGTTTCTATTTTGCGGAAACGAACAGTGTGCTTATCTTGGAAAAATAAGGAATTTAGTTCAATTATATAGAATAATACTTCACAGATGAAATAGACTTTAGCCGGAGGTAAAAGGTAGCTTATATAACAAAACAAAAAAACAATGGTAGAGTACCAAATAACAGTTGTGACATTTATGGCAATTGAAAGATACTTATGATCGGTCATTTCTACTCGTTGAATAAAATATTAAGTTATTATAAATACTGTTTCTGTCTGAAAAATCCTAAACCCTAAATTCTAAAATATGAAATATTTATCATTATTATATTGTCTATCTCTTTCTCGAATTCGAATCTAATCAATATCAATCTCAGGTGCAATTTATAATCTATCAGAGTGGTGCATGAAACAGGCTAAGACTTAAAGCCAAACATTGGAAACAACTTACAACATTAAAATGGCATGTTAAAGGGCCGTTCAAAAGTTATTATTAGCAGTAATTTAACACGATATAATCGGCTTAAACCTTTCAAGATTTTCGATCACTAAATTATTGTACTTTCGAGCAATACAAATACATAATACACTCTTGGTGGAGGTGCCGGGTCCAACCAACATTCTAAACAAATGGTAATTTTACCGTTTTCTTTGTCATTTCTAATCGTGAATTCTATTTTTATTATATTTGCAATGAATATATATTAACTTAAAAACTACGAACCTCAAATTGCTTATTAAATGATTGTAATATCGGTAGTTTAATAAAAGGGCCTTAAATAAATAATTTTGATTGAAAACTAAAGTAGCCAATTGATCTAACACGACCATGCACAAAGTTATCAATGTACAAAATCAGTGATATTTTAGATGTTTATTTTTTCACTCGTAAAAACATTTTATGCACGGGCAAGTCAAACTAAGTGAAATATATTTTTATTTAATATTGCTTTATAATTATAGTCAATTAAAATAACTGTGACATGATTTGATTGTAAGTATATTACATTTGTGTTTAACCATGTAAACCACGATGCATTATCTGGTTAAGTGAACATACAATGAACGTACAGCGAACACTTAGACGCTGTCGCCAAACGTAATTACGCAGAGAATGATAGTCCACAAGCAAATTGCACGTGCAGCCGTTTCAGGGATACACGCAGACATACACAAGTTTAATTATAACTTTACGTGTTGTTAACCCCCTCTGCTTAGATGGTTGTCACTCTAGCTTGTTAATGTAGTCAACAATGTACATCACTACAAGAGCATTTGGCTACTTTAACTACTTTCGAGAAATTTGATTAAAACTATAAGTTATTGTACGTGGTGGCTTCTGAGTTTGTATCCTTCCTTAATGATGAGCGCGTGTACCCTACTATAACAACGATAGAACTTCATAATTATAGTAAATAGATAGCTTGCTATAGTTTAAAACTGATGTAACTGATACTTTAGCACAAATACTGGTAGTGATAAAAACACGTTAATTTTTTTGGCTCGAAATGGTGTTAATGGTGTGTGATAATAAGATGAGTTGTGGGTAGTAGGAAACATAATTATAATTGATGAATTCAAAACTCTAGGACCAGGAGAATTTTTAAATACAAACAATAACCACGGTTATAACTTACGAAATGTTTTAATTTTCTATTAAGTTATGCCCATGTTAATGTTCGTGACGTGTGTTTTATTTAATAATAGTATTTGGTATAACAGACAGAGAATATAAATATAAATCCGTTTGTAGATTATTTTCATTGTGGGAAGGTTATAAAGCGGCGTAACCTTCTACACAAAATCAGAGCTACCCTGGACCTACTCTATGTAAGGCCCAGTCGTGTGCCAATTTTGTAAGTTGACTCACAAATAAATTTAAATCTAACTCTGAACATGTGTTAGAAATTCTTACACTTATGCAAATTCAGTTTATTGTGTGAATTGTTTTAATATATTCCAAAGGATCAGATAACATGTGTTTTGCAAATAAACCGTTTTACTGAGTATATTTAAATCCAGACTGTATCGTGGGAAACTGCATCCGTTGTAACATAAGCCTCGCTAGAAGTTGGCAGTGAATTAACTCTTGATACACCTAATTGGATGTATAATTAGCTATCCTGCTCATTCTGTGTGTTTTCTACATAAATACACCACATATTATACTGTCACATTGTTTGTATACATTATGTAAAGTGAACAAATGCAGCCATATTATACTATGAACTAAGGTAAAATATTAAAAATCGATCCCCTTCTTGCAATGTGAGCTCACTTGACAAAATTAAATTTACCTCATGAAAATTTAATTGAATTATAAATTTATGTATGTAGAACAAAAAATCACAACTTGATATGGAACCGAAATTTACAACACAATAAACTAGCTAATTCTGTTTCTATCGTATAGATAACGTGACGTGTGATAAAATGCGCCACGTGACTCGCGACAAGTACGTAGAAGCTATGAGAAGTGTGGAAACAACGAGCGAGATATGGGGGGGGGGGGGGGGCTGTCCAGAACATGCCTCGTACCATATTGAAGTGGGGGTGGGGGCTGCCACAGACAGACCGACAGAGAAGCCACAAGCAACCCAAGCAGACTAGCACGTAATACGCCGAACGATGGCGATAAGATGTTATCTTGCTGGAAGACAATGTGTTTTCATTGCAGGGACTCCTGTGCGAAGGCCGTAACACTCTAGTGCGACAGTGTGCCTGGATGTCGGATGCTAATTTAATGTTAAGTTTGAACATACATTCACATTTCGAATAGTTATTCATTACTGTTAGATTATTTACAATTATCTGCATTGGTTCGGTTATAATTAATGGACTACCGTATCACACAATGTACACAGTTCTCAAAATTTATTGTTTTCGTGTTTATAATATACAATTGTTACATAGAATTATGCTAAACGATATAGATAATACAATACATACATTATTCATTGAACACACAGCAAAATGAAAGGTTATAATTTGTATAATATTTCGTAGGAAATCTGCCAAGGGACAATCCATGCCCCTCTTCAGATGGCTAACTGTAGTATTGCGATATTTGGAATAGTTGGGAAGGAATTTTCGGGCCTGATAGATATAGATACACCAGAACCAGGAATTTCTGCTGAAGAATCAATTCTTATCTGAAGATCTAGTATTCAGATTAATAACTTTTGGTTAACCAAACTCGGAAAACGTATCAATATTACATTGAATTGAACGTGGCAGCTATAAACACAAAATAAAACTTAATTAAGTCTAGTAAAAGCAGCTCTAGGGAGCAACGTAAAAATAACACGTACTCAATTATCAGAGCTTATAACTTATCAAGATCGAATAAAATTGCAATCGCAATCTATGAAACGTGATTTCCTTACACACAAGAAAACACCATAGACCTCCTGAAGCTGCCTTTATCAATTGAGTTTGACGGTTAGAAATATACGTGATGTGGCTTCGCTTGGCAATAAGACGTCAACGTGGAGGCTTTCAAATAATTCCTGAAAGCCAGAGAACCAAGATTAAGATGGGAATCGAAAACTAATTCCACCACTCGAACGAGCTTCATTTCCACTCGACGTCGGGGGAGACGTCTTATGTGCATCTCTGAGTTCTGCTCGTGAACCACTACTTGGTGACAGAATATGCAAACATATATTAAACACACGTTAATCACGTTGTCATATTCTCTCATGATTTTTGATAGAAACGTAAATGTGCTCGCTCTTTTAATTTAAGTGTTGTATTATTATAATTTCTAATAAAATATTTAGTTTTGTCTTACGATTTTATTATTATTATTATTTTATTGTTGCAATACATACAAACTCGGTCAAAACCGGCATAAACATGCTGTACGGACACAAATGTCAAGTATTTCCATGTGTTTACCTTATTAAAATCTACTTAGAACTACCAAATATATCTTCTTCTACTTCTTCTTCTTGTTCTTCTTCTTCTTCTTCTTCTTCTTCTTCTTCTTCTTCTTCTTCTTCTTCTTCTTCTTCTTCTTCTTCTTCTTCTTCTTCTTCTTCTTCTTCTTCTTCTTCTTCTTCTTCTTCTTCTGCTTCTCAAATGCCCACATTATTATTATTATTATTATTATTATTATTATTATTAATATTATTGTTATTATTATTATTATTATTATTATTATTATTATTATTATTATTATTATTATTATTATTATTATTATTATTATTATTATTATTATTATTATTATTATTATTATTATTATTATTGTATTATTATTATTATTATCATCTAGGCATATTCATTGAAATAATATATTAAAATATTGAATTAGAAGGGTGATGGGGATCGCCAAAGTGTTCCCCGTACGAACGATTCTCTGTACATTATTTCATCCTTGCCGTTTATGCGGAGAACAATAAAATCGACAAGTTCTGATGCAAATTATAATACAAATAAAATAATCTCTGCTTATGTCATTGCATACTGTTAATTGGTGAAGACTGCCGGTAGTCGTATTCAAACCCGTGATCTCCGTATTAGAGTCTCGCGTTGAGCCACGTCTATTGATACTAGGTTACAATGTCTAATGTAAAGGCGTATGTTTCTTGAAATGATGTGGACTGACGACTAAACTGCCCAGGGGAGTTTCTGAAATACTGTTTTGAAGACGGAGTAGAGCTTGGGATTCTTATGGGTGACCGCGCTTTCTCCGATACACTATAGTTACTAGTTACCGTTGGTTAGAGCAGATTGGAGGGTTGAAACCTTGTGTAAGAGTTTCGTTCTTCGCGTTAACTGATCGGCAATCGAGATTAGTGGAGGAATCTATATGACTGGTCAAAGTTACACCGTCCGGTAAATCTGATGGCCCCTTGGTACTTTTCGACAGGTATAGGCGGCTACGTGCCGGTACCAATCTTCCCCTCCTCCATCATTCATTGAACACCATTCATAGTCTATACTATTCAATTTGCATAAGTGAAACTTCGGTCAGGTTGTAGATAGAATACATAACATGAAATATAATACACAACATGAAATATAATACATAACATAAGATAATAATGTTCATTAGTAACGACCCAAGCATTTCCGCCTTAATCGTATTACAACCGTGAGTTCATTATGAAGTCTGTGAATTAATGGTATACATGATCCATACTGTCATCTACTTTCTTTAGTCTTGTATACAATACGGGCTTCTAACTAAACACGATCTCAAAACTGCATTTAAAACGTCACAACTCACTATAGTAAATGACGTGTAGAAATCGTATTTTAATTTTCATTGACAATGACTGATTTTAACCCACAATGAGCCATCATGGTTGCGTGAAGGGCCAACACTACACGGTTCGATAATTCAAATGATTATGCCACTTATGTCTATCCTTGTATGTTTTCAAAATATTCCGTAACACGTATAGCCGTAATAACGTAGCTGGTGATAATTCAATTCTTTTTTAATTTGACCCTCGTGCTTGACACCGCCTGTTAAAAAGTTATGTTTTCACAAGTTCATACGCCAACACTTCACGCGTCCATTCCCTTCGGCGCGAATCACATTATCTCGGTGAGCGATGTGGGTTGCTACTCTGGCCAACTGTGACATGTTGAAATAACACGAGCAAACACAATAAATTAGAATAACATTTCAAGCGGTGGCGCTCGCAACGTTGATACGGGAACTAGCGGCCTTGTGATTAAACATAGGAAAACATTCTGCGTGTCGCAGCTAATATTCGGTCTGATCTTATCACAACACTTCTTGAATTAAGGTGAATGTTCTCAATTTTACAGAACAGCTTTCCGAATCATGAAACAAACTACCCATTAGTGATACCGCTGTTTAAACCTAACATAATTGTCTAGCTGAATCCCAAACAATGGGCGTATAAATGTAAATTATGTAGGGCATGATTTCTAAAGTAGGTGACTTTGATACACATAAAGCCGAATACTATCATGAAACCAACGATAACGTCGACCATGTAGTTGATAATTTAGTCAAAGTAATCGCTCGGCAAATGGGAGATCTGGGAACGATTCCCAGCGGAGCAGAATGTATATATATATTATAAATATATTCTCTCTTATAAACTATGAACCCTTCTTCCCCTTTCTGCTTTCATCACGCGCCCTCCTACTTGCCCCTTTCCTCCAAAGAGCCCCCAATTTCATCTTCATTATCACCCACTCATCGTCTTGATTAGCCAAAGTTGCAAAAAAAAGACGTTACGGCCAAATATCTATCTATCTTATCAACTATTAGATATATATTGTGTGAAATACGGTTGTTATAGCCACTATGGGGTTATTATGTTAGAGATATGATATGGTCACGTATCTATCACAGCTATTGCTTTATTTTTTTAAATCAATAGTCCAAAACAAACAAAACAAACTGTGGACCAAGGCCAGTCAACGTCGTCACTAGCGCAACACGCAATAAAGGAAGGACAACATCAACGTTGACGGTGTAAAGGCTTCTTGCTTCGGTGGACAATCTTCGACCTAGTTTAATCCAAGAAGCAATAGAGACTGAGAAGTGCCCTCACCATGAATAAGCGAGATGTTCAAAGACTACATCGGCTTGGAAACCCATTGTGGCTACCCTACAAGTAAAACCGTCCAACAACAACCAAGACGTGCCTGTTGAACACTGCAAAGAAAGACGAAGGACAAAAGATCTACTGCAGTATCTCAAGAGGGTCGAGAGTTTAAGAAGTTTGCTGGAGATGTGGCAGTGACTTTGTTATGGTGATTGTTTTATTTGGGGTTTTGACATTTTAGAATGCAGATAATCCTCACATAACGTAAGTTTTCTACGCAAATTTCGTTTTCATAACGTCAGTAGTTCTCAAGATATGAATATACTAAAAAAATTAATACTCTTTTCTTTTCACGTCCGAAAGTTGAGTCATAACTCATAATATTTAATAACAATTTTGAAAGTGATGACGCAGTCTACTACAGCGTTGAGTTTATGAACACTCTAAAAACCCTCCTTATCTTCCCAGACACAGACTCTTCTCAAAGTGAGAGCACCCGTGATTATTGTGGAGCCTAAGCTCTGTAATGCACCAGATAGCGAGTGAGTTCTCCAAAGAAATGTGATTGAGGCCTCGCTGCTAACCGGTTCTGGCCAGGGAGTTGGTGTTCTTACTACGAATACTTTATACCTTTAGAATATCTGTTTGAATTGAAAAGACTTCAGTTCTCCCTTAAGGTTGCTTCGCCCTGATTATCAACAAATCTCAGTGGCCGACTTTAAAGGTACCAGGGATTTACGGATTTATCTAAAGAAAGACTGCTTCTTGCGTGGGAAGTTTTACGTGGCCTGTTATAAAGTGAGCTCGCCAAACTCTCCAGTGATCCTTCCAGCACCTGAAGGGAGAAACACTTAAGTAGTTAACATTAACACTGACACCTTTTTTGTAGGTTGCAGATGCCAAAAAAGTAATTTTTATATTTCGTCTGCCACTAAATGAATTATGGAACAATTAGGCTACTATCTTTGTTTTCAGCCTATATGCCCTGACTAACGTCGGAAATAAACATTTATTTTTGTATTCCAAAACCCACGCAAGAAAAGCCGTGGGCAACAGATTGTGCATTATTTCTCCTTTATTTCAATTCGCTACTAAATTACCTTTTTATTTATACATTTTCATTGGTCACAGTGTTCGACATAGAAAGTTTAACAATACATCACTTGTACGTGAAAGTCTGCAAAAACACATTTATCTGTGTGTAAAGCACGAGAATAAAAATTCTAGCACAAGCAGGTATCAATAACTTATATTTTTGGAACAGAGGATACTTGAATCTATACAACCCCTTTCCAAGCAAACGATCTGTTAAATTGCTTTTTGGTTTTGTGATTGTTTTAATATGGGAGGAATCTAACAGAAGAATCCAGAATGGGAGTAATTTTATGCGCCATTTGGACAATCGATATACCGAAGGTATTGATTATAGTGTGGCAAAAAACGAACATTATCGCTCAGACAAGTTATACGCTACGCCTGCTCGTTTATCACTATACGGTTACTATAATTTACGATCGCTCTTATCGAAGCTCGAACTGAGAACTTATGGCTGTACTCACTGGAGATATTTTTAATTTTGAAATGGGTCACAAGAGAGCTTTTATTCCATGAATATGTATAGGTGTGACATGGTTGTCGTCATACCAGTCAGATGAATGAAATAAATCACACAACCTTGGATTAAACTAAAGCTCAGTTATTTTTATGTTGTATTCGAATAACGAATGCAGGATTACAATATGTAGGGTGGGTAACAGTTCATCTGGCCTAAGTTGAGCTCAATATGTACACATGACATACATTGCAACGTGTTCATATTAATGTAATTATATGGCTTAGATAGTGTCTTTTATGTTAGCATTAAGACAAACGATGAGGTGGAAATTAAGTTTCATGGAAAGGCGAAACATATATTAAAAGCTGGTATAAATTTAATTTAATTTTCCGTTTAAGAACTTCAACTGTACGGAGCACATCAGCTTTACTTGATGTGCTGCTCTTGGATGTGACTAACAGGTTTACAATAGTGTTTTGATGATTTGGTGGGAATGTGTGGGGACTAGTAGTGGAACAGTAGTAGTATATGACTAGGGTCTAAATTACAACATTAGCCTGAGGGCTGAGGTAAACGTTGGAAGAAACTTTCAGTCAGAATTGGCTGTGGCCTGAGTCTATAACGGTCGACCTCCCGAATGAAGGCTTAGTTTTATGTTGACGAGCAAACTGCGGCGCAAGCGAATACTGCTTTACTTATTTGCATTTTATCGACCGGTGTATACGTTGTCTTCAAGGTACGCCTTACACCTTTTTGCTTCAGCAAACAATTTGTTACTCTAGGAACCACACTTCTGTTTCCAAAGATAAAACTATTTTTATTCATTTCGCTTCATTAGTGCCGTACACGTGGTCGCTCAGATCCCAGCCTTCTGATTGGTCCAAACCTATTCGCTCGCTTCATTCGCACACATATACACACATTTAAGAGTCTGGCCTGTAACCACTGAGCCACTTTCTACCGATATAATTGTTTTATTAGATTTAGCAGAAACACTGTGACCTGTAGCACCATTAGTGGCTTTTGACGTTGAGTTCAGAGCTTCGATCTTGGAGAGCTAATTGGCTAAACGTGATGCATGAGCGGCCGAGTGAGCGAGACATATCACGATTGCGTTTCGCCGGCGATAAACCGAAGGCGGCTTCTGATTGGCTCCGCCACGGCTTGTCGCTCGTGTCGCGTCGCACGAGAGAATAAAAGTGCATGCCGTCATTCGATATCGGTCCTCTTTTGACTATCTACAAAGACGATAATGAACAATTCAAAAATAGCAATCTTTGCTCGTGACCTAAATATCCATTGATCGAGCATTCCGTATAAAAACCTACGTTGGCCTCGTCGAACAAAGGCGTTCCATTCGGCCGCTGGTCAGACTTAGGTAGGTGGCCATGGAAACGATGCTTGGAAAGCTCTTGACTAAATCAGCAAACAGACTCAAGTCTTGGAAGACGAGAAGAGTTCTCGTGCATGGAGAGAAAAACAATCCTTGCCGGCGACCCAAAGCAAACATGAGTTCTCGGGCAGCGGCAGCGTTGGTGCGTGATACATCCCCGGGCTAACAGAGACCGATGCGCGGTAGTAGATATATGTTGCGCCTGAATAACGTGGAGCTATTTGGCTATTCTAGAGAAAAAGTTGCCTCCCAAAGGGATCGTGAGCTTCGTTCGCCTGTCTTACACTTTACACTAGTGTAAGTCAGTGTATAAGTTCGTGGTCGTTCTTTTAATGTACCCGTGTAAATATTTGTATGGCGTTCGCCTGTAACTAAAACTTACATTATTGTAGTCAGCGCTATAGAAGATTTTTACACTAGCTATTTAGCTCGTGTAAGACGCCTTTCTTTTGTCTACAATGGCCAGTGTAAGACCTAGTTGAAGGTAGGCGAACGAAGCTTTGGAGTACCATGGCGTGTTTATTAATTCTTAAAGCTGCCTCTTTAGATTTTTTTTGGTCAAGGTCTTCTTTATAAATAGGAGTTCGCAGTCTGCCATTTTGGGGCCAATATACATACTCTAAACTTTTAATTAAAATCCCTCCCCACATTAATTGAACTCATCACACAAACCTAAGTGAATATTTTATACCACGCAACGTTTGCCTTTTCTGTTGCAAGAATCTCTTTTCCCGATAACATACAAGCTCTGATTGCGTGTTCATCATTAGCACAATTAACCGGAGGGCTTGTATAAGTGCAGTTGGGCTATTTATTACAACTAAGGGATTTTAATTTCAAGTTCTAATTTTGGTTCTGGTTTAGTAGATTTCAGTATAGATTGGTGCCACACAGAGCTATTGTCAAAATTCGTGATCAGTTGTTCGTACTATAATTATGAAATAAACGCGATTATTTTGTAAGAAATTATTCACAATTTAATGTCTTCAAATATTGAGACTCAAGCAAACGATTGGAAAATTTATAAATCTCTAATTAAATGTAAGTTAAGTTACTTATGGGGAGAAACAAAATAGTACAATATAACTATAATAGTATTCATTAAGATTGAACACATGCACATAATTCACTCTAGTATTATTAATGCTCCCCAAAGAATCTTGTGTAATAATCACTTTCAGCGCCATAGCTTTACTCATCTCATCAAAGAATGCTGGAACCTATATAATCAACGTAATGTTCAATTTATATGCGGTGCTTATTTGGGGATCTTTTCTCTCCCTCCCCCCTCCACCCCGCAAACACACACAAACACACGACATGAATGGAGCTTGGAGTCCACTTCACTAGCAGATTTGTCTCGTGCTAATTACCACCAGTCCACCAAACCACCAGGCCACCAGACCACCAGACCACCAGACAACCAGACCACCAGACGACTCCTCAAAGAAAACACATACATTATATTTCTCAGTCTCACTATGTTCTTCAATATGTTACCGATACAGATAAAACGTTTAGGAATTGAAATAAGAAATTTTAGTATTTGTGCACAAGTCCGAGTCTCACAATATTTCATACTTTCCACTGAATGCATATTTTCTCGTGAACACAAAGCGTGCTCGGTGCTACCAAGCGGGGTTGTAGAAGAAAAAAAAAAATAGAACACAGCAGAAGTTACAAAGGGATTCCCTGGCTCAGGGACTGATGGATTTTAGTTTAGAATATCGTGTTCCTGAGAAGCAAAAATGTCCGTTTTGGACGGTCAATGTTTTCAATCCTCTTCTTAAATTCAGAATAAACGATAATCAAAAGCAGGTATCAGCAGCTCCACGATGACTTACTGACTACGCTGCTCTGTCGCAATTCAGTTTGCCTTGCGACTAAAATACAGTTGCATAGATAAGGCACGGTGGATGATTTCGTTCTGCATTCTGATAATTATTATTTATGGTCGGTTGTGACCGTTCGTGTGACTACAATGGATAAATATTAATTATTTGCTGGTACCTTCTAGCCTTGAAACTGGCGCAGTTAGTCACCGGAGACTAAAATAAACTAATTTCTTTGATTCTTACGTCATCATTAAGCGCGTTGTGTAATTGTATTTTGTTTTTTATTTCACTTTTGAGTCTGTCATGAACCAGCGCCAAGTTGCCACGCATCATGGCTACGCATGGGGGAAGGACAAGTGTTTTATCGCAGGACAGGGCACCGCCTTTGCTATGTTACTTTTTAGCGTATTCGAGTCAACACGTTTGCGGAATTACGGTTTTAATTACTTGCTTTCGATACCATATACACACAATTATACCGAATTTTACCAAATTTATAACGTATATACCAAATCACACAACATTTTGTATACCAACTTGTCAAAAAATATCGAATAAAACCGTAATTCCACATGCAAGTTGACTCGTACAGGCTCGCGAATTGGGCCAGCGATGCGTTTTGTACGGTTTTGGCCCTGGAAGAATCCTACCACTCCTGCGTCGGTTAAATGTTTAGTGGTTTTATCTCGATACGAGCGTTGCCAGTAGGCAGCAATGAGCGTTTTCTACGCATTTCACACATGGAAATCCACGAAATGTTAGTTCAAAGTACAATTAACGGGATTTGAAAATTGGGGCTTGCAGGTCGGCCATGAACCACATGCCTTTGAGAAAAACATCTATAAGGTTGTATTATGTAGAATGGATATTCCCATGTTAACCTCAAATTATACACATAATTAAATAATACACCAAATTATACAAAGAAAATAATATACCTTCATTTTGTAACAGATATTTTAATTTTTAATAATGCCATTTAAAAAAATCATCATTTGCTTTGAGTAACGTAAATTAAAGTTTGTTACGAGTAAAATGGTGAACTCATTTATCTCTTCCCTGATGACCATTATTTTATGATCCAATTATTTGCAGCCTGTACATATTTATTAGACGCACAACATATTTACAAAAGTTACGGAATACCAAAAATCAATAAGTAGAGGACTTTATATAGTATTGATCTGAAATAAAAATAAAAGTTACACTCGGTCTGTACAAACCAGCATTTCCATGCAAATGTTTGCACCATGCAGACGGCCGTAATCTAAGCTCTTGGATCGTGCAGGCAGGCAACACGATAGAAGCAATAAAGTGCTACCGTCACGTTTGTCCTCAGTCGCATGACCCTGGATCACGTGATGTTATGTGTTCGCCCTTGCGATTCAACTTTCACTCGAATAAGCTTTCATTTGACTAAACTTTGCCTTCAATCTCGCTCAAGAATTGAATTTGTTTTATCTCCGAGTGGATTATTACGCTGGCGAACACCCACTCGCGCTGTGTTCTTGTGCTACGCTGCGTGAGAGAGAGGTTCAATATTAGCTGTTATACAGTGTTTCAGACTCGTCTTCGTGCCAACGTCATGACATTAATTAATATAACTTGTTTGTTACATTCAAATGTTTTGGTACTTAAGCTTGTGGAAAGTCGAGCACATGTCCCATAAACGATCACAAAAACAGGGCTAACATACTTTTAGCTCTTCTCGTTAGATGGCTACATCAATAACGAGTCGCAGGTTGCCGGTTCGATTCCGGCCACCGGCAGTCCTGACTAAAGGTTTTTTTCCGAGGTTTTCCTCAGTCGTAAAGGCGAATGCTGGGAAAGAGTCCTACTAATACCCCTCGGATATTCCTTCCGAAATGTCGAAACACCCTAATACCCTAGTTAGTCACCTGAAGTGGGGCATATCAGGTAAAGCTGGTGTGCACCTATGACGGATATTCCTACGATAAATTATTAATTATAAATGAGTCGCATCCAGGAATTTTTATACTGATAGACATTCCATGTTTGCTTTACGTGTCTACTAATGTACTAATACTGGTACTACAAATCCGTATACTAAAATCATCGTTTCGTGTAATGATAGTACTGGATCAGTCCACCTCTATCTGTCTCCCATATCAAACACAATATGTTTCAATCATTCACCTTTTACTTCTCCTAGGGCATTAGAACATTGTGTTCAGCAGAGCGCGAACATTTCAGATTTTTAAAGCAACTTATAAAATCTAAACTGTGGGAAAATACATCAGCTAGATGTTATCAGGATCAACAGATAACAAAAACAAATGTATTCAAGAATAATTATGTTTGGTTTAAATTCGATAATACGATAATATCGCGTAATCACGAATCGCGATAATACCTTCTTTTGTTAACAACCAACCTTAATTTCCCTTCGACACAAATTCACATCCGTCAGTCTTGTTTCGTATACAACACAACTCGTCTTCATATCTATTAGCCGTGCAAGTTATGATGTACCTGATGGAATATTAAGCAACAGCAAAATAAGTTCTAGGAGAGTAGATTCATTTTCATCGTCATGTTTTCAACCACGCATGGATTGATCTGAAACAGTTCTCCATTATTTTCTCTTTTCTGCTTCTCTTTTTATTTGTTCATATCCAGAAGAGCCTTTGTCCTATTCTTCTCTGCGCTTTCCAATATCCGTCTGGTCTGCATCTATGGTTTTATCTTCCAATCTACCCTGAGTTACTTTCTTTAGTATTCCTGCTCGCTTCGAAATATGCCTTGTTGAACGAAGCATTTTTGTCGTTAAACTTGTCCATCACTTGCTGTCTTTGTTAAATATACCTCTATTATAGAATTCACGTATCTGTGTGTGGTTTTTAATTTATACTCTGTATTAAACTTTTCTACTAGTAGAGTTTGGAACGTGTCTGCTGGAGTATAGTGTTCAGTTCTAAAACAGTTTCATACTGACTTGTGACCAAATTCGTTAAGAATCGTTAAGCATGACCACAGCTCAGCATAATAAATCTGTTCCATGACGAATTGTTACTAAAAGATATGTGCATGATTTTCGTTTTAGATTATCTAGTCAATGCATATGACGAAACATTGGATCTACTTCCTGCTTTGACGTTTAGATGAAAGTCCTCGCGTTTTGCCTGTTGTAGGTTATTTCATATTATATAACATAACACGATAATTCGAGCAATTGCTGACTATATCACAAGACTATAACAATTCTATAGAACAGTATAGGCTACATAATTATAGTGAAGAAATCTTGTATTACTTTACGAAGTTTGATTTCAGACTTGTCAAGCTTTCACTACTCAGACGTTACAGATTCGAATGTGGCAAAATGTGTGACTGCTTAAATTAATTACATTTTTTAATTGGATTCCCAACATTCCTGTTAACACGTCTAAACATGACTAATGTGTATGCATGCGTTCACTGTTAGTTGTTTATATTAGTATTCTACATTCATACCCCATGCCCCACGCACTAAACGTTTATAAGTTTTCAGTCTTCACGCTCCTTTCTCAAGCACATGCAGTAACCCTTCATTGCATCTAACCCGTGTTTAATAATTTAACAATAACTCAAATCATGATACTCGTCTCCAATGTACTGTGATGTAATAAGATGCATTGTTTAATAAATTACTGGGAAAGTCACTATGGAAGACAGTTGTTTTATTTAAGACAAGAGAAAGAGAAAAAATGGGCTAGAGGTAAAAGTTGATGATTGAGTACTTTTGCCATTTAAAAAAATATAAAGCGTAGAAAAGAAAAATTACTGAATTATACGCGAAGTGAGTTGCCTTCGAATCTTGACGGTGCATTATTCACGTTGTGCGGCCCACTGAGTTGACTTGACTATACAGAGAGGGCGAGAGTTCTGGCGCTTGCTCGTAGAATATTGATGCTCTAGCTGGTATAGTAGTTTCTTACGAGTTAAGTAACTTCCCAACTAAGTAGCCCATTCACCGCTTGCGTTATACACGGAAGAACTAAGCTATACGCTCAAGACGATAGACTAATAGAGGGACCACGTGTACATAATCATACGGTTTTTGAAACTAACATCACCAGGATATTAAAACAGATTTCCTTATTTCCTTGGTAAGGACTCTTGCAACGTAATGAGTATCTTCCAAGTAGTTAAGCGAAGTGTTTTCTTGATGTGTGCATTGAGTTTGTATGTTCTTTGTATGTAAAATAAATTACAATTACAATAACAAAATTAATTACAATTAAATATCTCTCAAAACATCGCTTTATAAATACAAACGAAAAACGTTAAAGCCAGAATTGCTCTTTGCCGCTCTTTTGTATGAGTAAAGCCGAGTACATACCTCCGAAATCAAATCGTTGGGCTTGAGAAAATAGTTCAGTTCTTTTAGCTGTAATTCGGTTCGTTTAGCATCAAATTGGCATCGTTAGCCACGCGTAAACGCCTACGCGCATCCAAACGGAAAGAGCTTTTTTCCCATGACAAGGTTTTACTCAAGTTGCACATGAATTATATTCTTATTTCTAAATCCAGTTATACTATAAAATACAATGCATGGATGATTAAACAAGTATCTATAGCTTTTTATTAGTGCCTGCCTACATCATTTAGACCTGGTATTATAATTATGTCATTGACCACTGAATACTTAGCTTAAAGTGAGTGTGTGAGTGTGTGGGTGAGTTTAAAATTGACTAACACACCATGTAATTCAACTATAGTACTTGGAAAATCTTGTGTATGTTATACTTGAAAGCCACCTTGGTTATTTCAGGGAATACTGCAAATAACGTCCGATTAAACAGTAGAGTTTTATGATTATATGAATATAAATAGTTTTCAAATTGTTTATGCCTTTGTATCATTCCATAATTTTAAAATATTGCGAATTGCTGGTATTGTAAGAGCTACAGTTTTTATTGTGTACTGTATGTGCATGAGACGAACTGAAGTTAAATACAATATGCCTATCTAAATATATCTGCAACATTAACTACCGTTAAATACTTTTGTAGTGTATAACTTGCTTTAATGTAAAGTAAAGTGTCAATGAAGATGTTCATATTGTGATTCTAACGTACGAATGATTCATTATCTTTGATAAAGGCTATAATTATTAGTAAAACCAATACGCCACTTTTCAGTCATCGCCCCTTTTCAGCTCTTCACTCTGAGAGTTGGGTCGAGTTTCAGTTAAGCTCTTATATTCAATCTTGTGGAAGAAGCCATGGGTAAGCAGCCAGCAGTTGTCAGCCAAATAGCGGAAATAATGTGGAATTGATGAAATCTTAAAGTGAAACCTTTTCACTTTACACATTTAATTAAAATACGGACATCAAGGGATTTTCTTAGCGGCATTCAAAGAAAACTTGGCAAATGAGAACATTGAAAGCTAAACTAATTTCACTGTTTTTTTTTGTCATTCGTTAGCAGAGATCAAAAGACCAGAAAATCTGCTCGTTAGAACGAAATGTTAGTTTGTTTGTTAAGAACCTCACGAATTTAAACTCTTACATAAATAATTGAATCAAACCATCTTCTGAAGTCTCAGAGATGAATAATTTTCAGTTTCCATCATTTCACCAGAGATTAACGTAGAATCAATTATGTTTAGATGTATTGTTTTTGCGTGTAATTGATTGTTTCTTCATTTAAACGTTGGAAACGAGCACACAGCATTACAAGCTTAGTGCGTTTTAGATCTAAATGGTGTAGACGCTAGTGCTTTAAATTAAAATGCTGCGTGCATGCTGTGTCTACTATATCGCGTTTAAAGATTTTAATAAAATAATTAGCAGTGTTGCTGTATTGTTTGTTAGTGTTATAATTACCGAAGAGTTATTGTTTCCATTTATGTATTTCTACTTTTGAATGACATACTAAATATTTATACAGTAGAAAATAATGAAATAATGTAGGTAAAACCAATAAAGGTTGTTATTATTAAGCTCCAGAAAATGATTGTAAAACAGCACAGCCAAAATGAGTTAATTAATGTATTTTTAGTTTGATAAAATATTCACCAAGCACCATTATACTCAACTCCAACCGACCCACGGTAACATACTGTACAAGTTTAATGAGTAGTAGTTTAATTTACGCACTATGAATACAACAGTTTGGTCTGTTTATCTACTAAAGTTGTACCTGTTATCCCTACTTCAGTTTACCTATAGTACCTTAGTTAAAACTATTTATTGAGGATGGTTCTATACTTATCACAGCTATCGTTAGAGGAGTGTGTTAAAAACAGCGTAATTATTGCTCAATTCATTTTTGTACCAAAATAGTATTTCATTTTGCGGCAACATCAGATTGCCAGAATTCAATATACAATTGAAGCGGCGCTGCGCATTCGTTGTCTTGAGTCAATCGGTGGCTTACAGTTATTATATTCGATTCGTAAACCTTTATTTCGACCAATTACATTTATTGCTGGCCTACAACTGCATTATCTTTATGTAGTTTTTACAATGATACAGTTTTATACCGAAATGAAATCGAAAATATACACATTTTCTATGTACATGTTTAATTTTCTTTCTAAATTGTCCAGAATGTATTTACTGAGAAAGAGAATAGACATTTAAGATATATGAGAAGTTCAAATTAATAAAGTAAAATAAATAAAACAAATTCATATTTAGAGTCTACCCACTCAGTCACATAACTCTTGCTTTAATTTAAAGCGACTGAGCCAACCCTGTAGGCACCAAACACCATCGACGAGTTAGCGATAAGCAACCAAAAATCGATATTTTACGTTTATAACGTTGCAACAATTCCCTTAGCTTAGTAGATATGTTTTTTGAAGTATTCAAATCAAAAATTAAACTTTAGAATACAAAAAAATAGTAATGGAATTTTCTAGAATACAAATAAAAAGTGAACGCGTTGTAAGCATAAACATTGCATCAAAACGTTATTTTCTCTTTTTTGAGCAACTCTCATAACTCACTCATTCACGATTTATAGCTTATCGAAACAGTGAGAAGTTAAATCACGTGCCTACCGCAACGTACAGTCAGATCCAATGGGAAACCACCTAGCCTTGAGTAGCTTTTTATGCCAAAACAGACGGTCGCTCCACGCGGTCGATTTCAACAGATTCAGCGCGGAATTTACTGACACCTGCTTGTTGTCCTCCTGCGTGGAGTTGTCTGGCAACGCCTTCCAACAGACCCGCTGATATTATCACTACAATACCGGATACGGAGAGACCGAGGTGAAAATCTTGTAATTCAGGTGTATAGCTGAGTAAATAGGCATAAATAATTTGACAAGATATACGTTAGCAAATGTCACATACGTCACTCTGGTATTACATAATCTATGGTGATACCACATTCCTAGATACTTTCGAGTTAAATATATATAAACCGTGTGTTTGTATTTATTTTCTAACCACTCAGTTACAAGAGCTGATTTTCAGTGTGAGACATTATACTATAGAGATTATACTATAATAAACTATAACCTAAGGTATTTGCTTTAACAGTTGTGATTAGGTTGCGCCAAAAAGTCAAGTGTAATACACTAGGTGTGAGTCAGGCGCGCCACAAAGAAGTTTATTACCTTCACTGTTTGCCCCGACTGGAGCTATTTTGTAAGCCATCAATCAGACTTAATGTCAGGGTTTGGTTAGGTCATTTAGTGTTGTACCAGGATTTATACATTTCAAACGGCGTTTGGCTTTCTTTCCCGACTGCCCACAACCCTTAAAAGGCTCGTGGAAAATTACATCCCAGATAAAATGTACCCTCCGGTGAGTATCTTTAATTTAAAATATCAACACAAAGTAAGATATCACCTGGTTTGTTTTTGTTGTTTAATTAAATCGAATTTTACAGATCAATGGATAAAAACATTTAAGCGAAATGTAATTAAAAGGTTATTAATGGATATTGTTTCAATTAAAATAGTTTGACTCATAACATACACATAGAATTATTACAAATTTTGCTCGCTTTTCAAATATTTACTTTGTAGAAAACTATTAATGAATATTCTTGTAATTAAAATAGTTTGACTCATAATATACACGTATTTCTATATAATTATTATAAAGTTTGCTCGCTTTTCAAACATTTACTTTGTAGAAAACCTTTATATAAACACCTATTTCTATTACAATATTTTTCATTTTAGTGCATTCAATTTTGTTTTGCGTGAGAATAATATTTTTTAACCAATTAAATTTGTAACTGTGTCAATTTAAAACAACTATCGTTCACACACTATAGCAATTGTTAACTGTTTAAAAATAAAAATAAAAGCAAAAAAGAAGCAAAATTAAACCCCGCTTATCAGTGAAATATCACGCCATGTCACCGTGGGTACATTTTCTACATTGGATGAGTATTATAATATTACAACAATCAAAGATTCTAATTTATGTTTATAAAAAATCACCACCTAATTTCTTAGATCTGTGACGAATAGCCCATATATTATAATGTTCAACCCTTTTGAAACTGTCACTACTTTTTTACGGCTACTAATTGTACTAATCTCTGTGGAGCAATACTCGTAAGGATAATTACGCCATATAATTACAATTGTCGGTATCGTGATAGTAATCGGACATTTCCCCAATCTAATGATTACGACATTACGATTTAGTTGTGTACAGCGCCCTAACATCCATGTAAGTAAACTCTTTTACGATTTCCGGATTGCTATTGCGGTCCCGATAGCGAAAATTGTTGGTGGGCCTTTCCATTCTTTCCGTTCACTTTTGTACGTAAGTTATTTCTCTTTCTCGGGTTGTGTCTTCTTTCTATTAGTATCTCGCACCGGTTGCTAGAACTTAGCCAATCTCGTAACACAACACGCGACTTCAATTAGCACTGGTTTCGTACAGGGTACAGCAGGTTGTGTGGCCAATATCGAAAATAAGATCAATTTGTCTTTGTTTAGGTTTTCCCCGACTGGGATTTGAGATCCAAACCCCAATATTCCATAGATGCTCTTCTGGCCTCGCTTATTGAGCCAGTACTTTCAGACTGAGCATGTCAGCATTACTGTTGCTGGTTTCAAATGTGTACGACTGTATTTTGGAAGTATATGCCCAAAACTATTTCCACTGATATGTCCTACTAATATATCATACGGAACGCGCTTGAGTTTCGAAACTTTTAAATTCACCGATGTAAAGTGAAGCGTAAGAGTGATGTATTTTAGAAATATTATCGAAGCTATCAACACAAAATATATCAATAACATTGGAAGTTACACGATGATGTTGATTTATGTACAACGCTTCCAATACTTTACGCCCACACACAGCCGTGAAGCACGCCCCGTGCTAACACCATACTTTAATAATATAATTAGAAGTGAGAATGAAGATTTTCCATACTACCATACCACCATTCCATACACACTAGTAGTTTTTGTCTCGCAATAGCGGTCGAACTGAGATTTTGTTCAAGTTGAAATTTGAAACACCCACAAACTTCGATGTGGATTAAACGCAATTAGTTTTGTGGCAACATCGTTCAAGAAGTTACATAGGTACACCACTATTTACCCCAAACAATTTTTGAAAACAAAATGGCCGCATACATATGAGATAGCCAATTTATAATTAATTTCCGTGAAATTGCGAATACGTTACTTTAAAACAATCCGGTTAGCATTGGAGGTAGAATTACATTTATATTGCTGTCTGTAAGTGTGAAGTAATTATGACAACGGAAACTTTAAGCTATTTACATTAATCTATATTGAACAAATGGCGTAAACTTTGAGAACTTTAGGACAAAATGTCCCTGGATGTGGGATAGCTCGCTTATCAACGTATCACACAGCGTTTCCGTAGCTCTATTTAATGAAAATACTGAGTGTAAAAAACAACACATTTGCACAGGTTGCTTGAACAGATCAAAAATGGAAACTTTGACGTCACAATACCCCACGGCAACAAGAACGAGAGATATTCGTAATCATTCTCTTTGATGTTGAAATCAGGTTACATATTATGACATTGTGTAGTTACAACTTACTTCTGCTCGTGTCAGGGAACAGGTTTCAAAGTGGCCTGAACACAAGACTAGTTGAATCATCCAAATGAGAGAATTATGCAACTTTGTTTATTTCAACGAGCTATCGTTAATTTATTGTTCAACATTCATTTTAAAAAAGAATCAGAATAAACAGCATTGGTTTCCATCACATTAACATTTATATTATAGAATAACATCAAACATAGTAACATAAAACAAGACGCTACTAAAGTGTGCGGCATAGAACGTACTTACGCCATGTGTGTAGGAATAATGCAACATTTCATGAATTCCTAAGTGGACGTTGAGCTTCAAGTACAGTCTTGGTCAATATAAAGTATGCACTAATGTACTAACCACCTTTATGCAGATTGGGTATGGTTTACTTAGAATATGCTCAATACAAATAGATGCGTGCGGCTGTTATGTCTTCTGTTAGCACTAACCATAAGACTACTATAACCACATACCGATAGAGGTGGCTCAGCGGTAAGACGCGAGACTCTAATTCGGGAGGTCGCCGGTTCGATTCCGGCCACCGGCAGTCCTGACTGAAGGTTTTTTCCGAGGTTTTCCTCAGTCGTAAAGGCGAATGCTGGGATTGAGTCTCATACTAATAGCCCTCGGGCATTCCAATTCCCAGCTATCCAAACACCCTAATAACATATAGTTAGTCACCTGAATAAAGCTGGTGTGCACCCTATAATGGGTATTCCTACGAAAAAAATATTATTATAATTATTACCATAATTATATTAATTATTACGTGGCCTGCTAGTTAGGTGCTCTCTCTCCAATGTAATAGCGCTTTCTTTTTCTGCGAAGTCAATGATATACAGTTTAGCATTTACCGTTTTATTTAAAGAAAAAGTCTTGAATTTTAAATAAATTATACATATTGTATATCAACCAGTTTACTAAAACTGATTTTCAAGTCAGTACACGTGCTGTCTTGATCGCAGTAGGCATATAGCATGTGTGACCTTACGATCCGAGAACGATCGAATGTCCGGAAACGTAGCACTTTCTTGGGCACATATATTGTTCGGTTTTCTTAACACACAATAAGATCAATATTGTCAAACCCATTCAGATATTTCTTCTCCCACAGTACCTACTTCAACTTTCACTGTTCCTTATTGTTAGATGTCGCTCTCCTTATTTCCTGTTCCCCGGAGAACTAATGGAAATACAACAATATAAGATGCCAATTTGTAGAAAACTCACAACTGTCTATCGGATTGGTGATGTCCCATAAGGCATTCGTATCTTTGAGAATGAATGTAGAAGGATGTCCTAAATGAGCTGTCTTATCTTGATCGCAACGCACGTAATGTCAAGAATAATTCCAGTCGGTGGCAATCTATCTGCGAATCAGCTTGATCAGACATCACATGTAGTAAATTAAGATTGAAAATACTGCTGAACGGGACCGAGTCCAGTGAACCAGCAGTGACGTCACTAGAGAGGACTGAACACGAATAAAATGGCAAAGCCCAGCGGCCAGATAATATGACTCAGCTAGAAAACCACTCTAATCTTCGAGTTTCACTTACTAAACCAAAAACTTTTAATACATTGTCATCTTAGATATTATATTACGTGTTACCAATATGAGCGGCCAGATAATATAACGTACGCTAGAAAACCACTCTAATCTTCCTCTTTCACTTTCTAAACCAAAAACTTCTAATACATTGTCATCTAAGATATTATTATTAAGTCAAAGGTTACCAATATGAGATAGTGCATTTATAAAACTCAATGCTAGAATCTGAGGATATTCTCTGTATATAAGTCTCAGTCATCTGACTTCTCGTCGTGTCGAGACAAACGCTGCACTTCTCGAATTTAAACCTAGGGCGTTACGACTGAGCCAATACTTTGCGCGCAGAATTTATTAATACATGAGATGCACTTGAGAAGAAAAATTGACATATTTCAATACAATTTTAGAGACGAACTACTTGCTGTGTATGTACAATTGTGTATTATTTTATCCTTCGTAAACTGAACTGAACATTACAATAGTCGAAAATAGTAAGTAGGGGCGAAGCGAGGGGGGGAATCAAGGAGTTCGACCCTCCCCCTCCAGAATTTGAACAAATTACAATATTTAATATAATTTGTTTATACAATTTTAATTATAGGCGCTACTCAGTTTATAAAAATGTATCTAATGGCTCCGAATTAAATATATTGTATTGGTGCTACAAAACACTTTTATTATTTAGGAACAAGACTTTCCCCCCCTCTCCCCTCCCATACAGGTAGACATTGATCCCTACGAACTGCAATCCTGGCAACACCTGATAGTAGCGTTTCTTAGGTTGGAATTACTCGCTCAACACATTAATTTGCCTCGTCATTTAGCCAGTCTAACGAGCAATCGCTACTTCTACTGATAGCAATGATTATCACAGCTTTAAGAACTAAAAGCATGTGCGCTGGTGCTAAGTATACCGACCGTACACAGTCAGGTCAAGCAGACCACTTCACGAGCCTTTGTTTCCTCCACATACAGAAGCCTTAGTATCTGAGGGTAGTGAAGTGCGTTGAGTGGGCCGCTTAGCTCGTTCACTCGAGCGTCAACGTTTATACCCTCAAAGCGTAAAGCTCACTTAGCCATAGTCGCCCCTCGAGACGTTCACATTAGCAGGTTACATACAAAGAAGCCCAGCTCATTAGCTAATTGACTACTATATATCTTCAAGTCTTCACTGCAGGAGTATTTCCTTTGAGGGTTTGGAATTTAACTACGCATGGATTATGGTGATACATAATAGAATGGTTCCCGAGAGCTAACGACGGTATTTCATAAAGTTCATATTATCAATTATTATGATTTCTAGTTTAGTCGTATGCACGCACACGCAAACATCACATACATTTACAAAATATATATTTGACAACTCAAGAAACATAAAGTTGAGCCGAAATATAATATTTTATTTTTGATAGTTATTTGAATTTATACCTAGTAGGCCTACTTGGTACCAAAGTAAGACATTGTTTAGTTGGAATATAGCTTCCATATTACAATATGAATTATTAAAATAAAATACAAATCATTTAAACAATGTTACTTTGATCAGACTAAAAACATATAAATGCATCACTAAAAATGAGTATAAGTTGCAGTGGTATAGTAGTAATATTTTATTAAATAAATTCTCTGCGTTATTGAAAATTGCCATTATATAGAATTAGAAAAAATACAGAAAATTGAACAAATAATAAACATTTTTCGAAATAGAATTATTTACGAAAGGAAATAGTACTATACGAAATAGAAGGCTCAGAAATCCTGTAAGAAGTATTTTTATTTCAAGATTTGGATTCCAGCAATGATTTTGCAATTACTTTTCAGCGTAGTCGTACTTTCATCTAAGATTAATTTTATGTCTCAGGTTTAAGTGCTGAGGAAAGTTGAATGTTTTCATATTACTAATTTGATGGTGCGTTGGGTCCAACAAACTTGAATCTGCCATTCCAACTTGAGCTTGAGCTCGTAGGGATTTTCTTGTTTACAACTTGATACCTACCGCCACGCTTCCCACTAGCAAAGTTTCGTTTACACAATTTCTTTGGAACGTGTTTAGATTTAAATTATGTTTAAGGTTTTGACGTTGAACAATTTATCGAAGCCCCGAAATTCTCTAATTTCCGCGATAAACATCAATCAGATAAAATTTCTTCGTGCTGACGCATCTCTTACTGAAGAAACAGCTGAGATCTATCTATTCTAGAACCAGCCTCTGTGACGGGCCAGATCTCCGAGTTTCGTCTTGACCACTTCAATGGTCTGTTGAAACGTAAACGGTTTCTTGAGTTCAGAATATTATATCTATGGAGGTGTGGAGGATGTAGGTCTATCACAAGTTGGCAGTTCTGTTTATTTTACTAACTCGTGTTCACAGGTTGGCGTGCGTGTAATTTCTATTGTAAAACTTTGTCTTCTGACTAACACACGGTGCGTAGTTTATTATTACAGTGCACTGTAGAACCTAGCAGAGTAATAATATTGTTTATTACACAAAGAGTGGGAACCAATCACTTAATTTTGGTGTCAACGCTGACATCAGCTTCAGCTCTGCTCAACAAACACAAATCAATCATTTAAAAGCAATGAACTTCATGAAAATGTGTTTGGAAACCGCAGTCAACTTCTTCCAAAAAACCCAAACTTTGACACAAACTAAATTTTGGCTTAACGTCTTGAATAAGTACAACATAGTTGTCAATCGCCTACATCGTCAACACTCAAATATTCATTTCGTCCAGTATTAAGACAGATGCAGATTGTTATTTAAAATGAATGAAACATTCTCATTAAATTAAATGCTTTCCAGAAATGAATATTGTTTATAAAAGTAGCTATATTGTGGTGGCTTAGACTGGAATTCATAGTCGTCCCCTAGGGTCACCCCTAGGGGTTCGCGAACCCCTATAAGGGACGACTATGAATTACGGCCTTAGTGTCTCACTCGTGTATAATTTGGGAAGTTGTTGGTTCAGGTAATTCTGCCTGAAGGAATGACTGAGGTTTTCCTAAGTCAGTCACCTGCTGCAGAAGAACTAAAAGGACAGGTAGACTTAATATGTCCATTCAAGCAATTGCATTTGTAGGGATCAATAAAAGTGTGAACATTACTTTTTATTTCTAAACAATAAACACTTTATATAGGCGTATAGGTTATCTAGTAGCATGTTGTAATAAACTATGCTTCATTTTGTAAGATGGCATTTAATCGAATGAAATTCTCACCAAAATGATATTTTGATTTTAGTCGAATTGAATAGGGTAATTTCGAAAATATCTAAAACACTTTAGAATTGTAATGTGTATTTCTACGTAAGCACCTTAAATCTATTATCCTCGTGAATCAAGGGTTTAAATACCACCACAGAGTTAAGCGCACATTTCCGAAGTTACGTAAGCACCCATTATGCTTTTAGAATCGTGAGAGTAGTTTCGAGTTGTGATGTGAGACACTTAATAAAATGAATCTAAGCTATGCCATGACCTACTTACTAGACACCCTATACAATGGCTGGCATCTGAAGCTGGGAAGTATGAACGAAGACTTCTCAAAGAATGTATTCTAATATATTGTCCGTGTCTGCAAACAACCGAGGACCAGCCAAGAACTCCCTTGTGATGAAATTTAATAAATATGCCCCATTCAATAATATGGCTTATTTTATTCACATCCAGAATAATTCCAAAAGTCATGTGTGTTTAGGTTAGCTGCTTTTAAACAAATAAAGAATGGTTACATATATATATATATATATATATTTATATATATATATATATATATATATATATACATATATATATATGATTTCTCAGGTTTTGTTGGTTGCAATATGTAAAGAAAGGATACATTTTACGGTTAAACCAATCTAAATTTTATTTTTAATGATAAGTCAACGTTTTATTTGTATGTCTTGAAAAAGACGACGCTAAAGTCGTCGAAACGTTGACTTATCATTAAAAATAAAATTTAGATTGGTTTAACCGTAAAATGTATCCTTTCTTTATATATATATATATACATATATATATATATAACTGGATGTTCATCTGAGTTTAAATTTAAAGATGTACTATACTAGAAGAAAGTATATAGGCCTAATACAAAATGTTGCAAACTTAGGTTGTAATATACCGTCTTTTATTGTATGTCATATCTTTGTTAATTGCATTTTGATATTAGCAATGAACATGGCACACGGTTTTTTGTGAGATATTTTGCTAATGTTCACTTTTGGCGCTACAACGTTTCCCCCTAGAAAATTGTTATTTTCCGCATCAGACCCCTCCACCATGAGAGGCGGTGGAAAGGGAAGGAAACGGGACAGGATAGGAGACAAGCGACTTTTTGAGGTCCGTGAACCTGGCCCCCCCCATTCGCGCACTAATTCTGAAAAGCTCCCAATATTTAGTGTGCAATTAGTGCTTCCACATTACCAAACGATATAATTAGTGCGCCTTTACTTTACGAGATAAAGGCAATTTTGTTTGGGGGGGGCCAAGTTCACGCTGCCCCCCCCAATCGCACACTAATTCTGAAAAGCTACCAATATTTAGTGTGCAATTAGTGCTTCCACATTACCAAACCATATAATTAGTGCGCCTTTACTTTACGAGATAAAGGCAATTTTGTTTGGGAGGGGCCAAGTTCACGCTGCCCCCCCCAAACGCACACTAATTCTGAAAAGGTACCAATATTTAGTGTGCAATTAGTGCTTCCACATTACCAAACCATATAATTAGTGCGCCTTTACTTTACGAGATAAAGGCAATTTTGTTTGGGGGGGGCCAAGTTCACGCTGCCCCCCCCAAACGCACACTAATTCTGAAAAGCTACCAATATTTAGTGTGCAATTAGCGCTTCCAGATTAGCAAACCATATAATTAGTGCGCTTTTACTTTACGAGATAAAGGTGATTTTGTCTGGGGGGGGGGGGGGGGGGGCAGGTTCACGCTGCCCTCCCCAATCTCGCACTACTACTACTACTTTACGAGATAAAGGCAATTTTGTCTGGGGGGGAGGGGGCAAGTTCACGCGCCCCTCCCCCCCCCCAATCGCGCACTAATTCTGAAAAGCTATCAATATTTAGTGTGCAATTAGTGCTTCCAGATTAGTCCCATGCACAAAAGTATTGTTGTAGCACCGGTCCCCAATAGATGATTTTCAGAAATGATCTAGGAAGCCGTGATACGCTCTATCTAAGGGTCCTAGATGAATTCTGAAAAAAGTCCCTTTGTGTGATTATTAGCATGGCCTTCTAAATCTGTATGCACAACAATACACAACAATTAAAAATATGATATAAATAAGGTGATGATCTTGTATGGTTCAATGAACCTTGATATAACACTTGGAAAGTAATTTTAATTGTTGTTTATGATGATGCTCATACCATGGATTTATAATAGTACCTACGGTACAAAGGGTCCTAGGCCTAGATAGTTTTGGAAATGGTCTTGTCGGGGAAAATTTGTTAATTTGGATATTTGGAAATTGGTCGGGGAAAAAATACATAATATTCTCGCTGTAATAGGGAAGGCTCACACATTTTTTTATTTGCTTACTGGTTACCTGAAGTTGAAATAAACGGGAACTAATTGGTTTCGGCTCGAAAGGTGCATTAACATCGCTTTAACAGCAAGTCAAAGATATTGCTGTCAAAACACGCTCAGAAATGGACCTGCGCCATCTTGCTCGGGATTAAAAGGTTCTGACGTCATAACTCAGTAAACATCATCATTTTATGTCATACAAATGGTACTGAAATCCCACCCTTTAGTTGATTATTGCTCTCATAAGACTTAAACTGAACCAACGTGTATTTCTAGTTAGTAAATGAACATTGTTCAACATTAATTAACAACAATATGTTAAATAATTGCATTATTTTAAACACGTTTTGGTAAATACTGTATCAAAATGTATTTTCTGAAGAAAACAGTGGTATAAAAGGCATTGTTGTAAAGTCACTGCATCCTAGATATTGTAAAATGTCCAACTTACTATCGTTGACATTATTAAGAATACTTCAAGGAGGCAGTTGTTGACATGAGTTATGACGTCAAGAGCATTTTTCAATTACGGAACGGGAAGTTCCAAATTTCAAACTTAAGAGGAAGGACTACTAGCCAATATTAAAACCCGCGAAATTAACGTATTTTCGTCATATCTCAATAACGCCACACAACATCGAAACAACGGACACCTACGCATTTTTTGGATTCGTGAGAGCTCAATACCGTATGAAAAAGATTTATTAGTTTGCAGTAATTATAATTATAATTTGTAATTTACCTTATTTACAAGTTAATTAGAAATTACAACTATAATTACTACAATCTACAAAATCTTTTTCATTTGTTATTGAGCTCTCACGAATCCGAAATGTGCGTAGGTGTCACTGTTTCGATATTGTGTGGCGTTATTGAGATATGACGAAAATACGTTAATTTCGCGGGTTTTAATATTGGTTAGTAGTATTTCCTCTTAAAATGCTAATAGAATTGGAAATATACGCTTCTCAGATATAAAAATTATACCGCCCGTATTTTTAGATAATGATCTTCCATTTTTAGGTACTTTGAGGAATATTTATTTTTGATGAGCCTTCCCTATTACTTCAAGAGCTCACATGGGTTTTTGATGATTATTGTTTGTTGGTTTATTAAACCATTGTTCAAATACACTAGCAATTACATATTATTAATGCGTATACAGTAAGAAATGACAACACATTCAACACGGAATGTGAATGTTACGGAACCAATCATGGGGTAAACATTTGCGTATCTATTTGATACGGTTCATGTCTCATATTTTATAATAACGTTTGAAGAAACCCGTGCATTCTCTAAAACGAAAACACCTCACCTAATTCTGAGTTAACGTTTTTGAGTGTAAGTACAGGTACAAAATGAAGTAGCGATCGAGACGCGGTGCCGAGTGGATCGCACAAGGTTAGCTCTCAGTGCTCGCGAAGTTTCAGTTTCATGTTCCCTTGTTAGTTACGGTACCAGGGCCAGTGCAACGAGTGTAACACCCACCACACCCACCTCGGTGGGGTGGTGAAACCACGTGTTATACGGGCTAATTTCCAGCTCATATAAGTGACGTCAGTGCTTTGAACAAATAACAGGTAAATGACAGTTCCGAATAAAAACGTAGACATAGTAATGCTAATCGGGGATACCCCAAACCCACAATTTGGGATTGTATCTAAACATGTGTCCCAGTCGTCCCCTCAGGACAAGTGTAACAGTAGGGCAATGACTCCCAGGACACTAGATGCGTCGGGAGCATTGACCACCAATCTAACAGGTAACGCAAACCTAACAGCAACACTCCCCTTAATTAAGTAACCAAGACCCCTGGTCCCGGGTACAAACCAGGTCAGAGAGCATTGCTAAACGGGCACGAACCCAGGACCATGTAAATCAAGAGCGCCAGTGCCCCGACGCAAACTACCCTACTGCGGACCAGACTCAACAATTGCCGCGGGTTCGTATGAGCAATCACAACAACAGTCAACAGGCAGGTCAGCGCGCGGTAAACAACGTAAGGTCGCAACGCAACACGTCAGACCGGCCCAACTCCAGGGACCCAAGGCTACAACCTCAAACATCGATACCATTGTACAACTCATACGACGTACTTTCCGACGCCGACGACGACGGAGACATCGCCACACAAGAAAAAGAATCCAGCCGCGACAACAGCATGGAAGGTGTTGAAGCCACGCCCCAAAAAAAGGAAATTCGTCCACCACCCATAGTGGTCTATCATTTCGGTGAGTACCGCACGCTATTGCAGTGTATCAAGCCCTTGTGCTTCCTCAAAGCTCCCTCAAATGTGCTTCAACTGTCAGAGATTTGGCCACGCGGCCATATTTTGTGGCCATCTCCCCAGGTGCTATAAGTGCGCACCTGCGCACAACGGTCAGGCATGCCTGAAGCCCAACACTACTCCCGCGCTGTGCGCTAACTGTGATGGACCCCATCCATCATGCTCCAGGAAGTACGAAGTCTACAAATAGGCGATCGCACGTCACCGAAACAATACCGAAGCGCACAAAAAAACGAACAGAAATAGCGAAGAGACACGAAACGGGCGATACAACGGTCAACAATCTGGGGCGACAAACCAGGCGCCCCTTCCCCCAACCCAACTGCGCAGCTATGCTCAGGTTGTCACAGATGAAGCTTCGCCAGCAGCACAAGGGATAGCTCACTCAATGAGCGCTCATATCAGACTGCAACAACAACAATGGCAACAACAACAACCCAACAAACATTTTGGTGCCTTCCCGCACTTTTCCCGATGTCTTTTCCCGCACATTGCATATGCGGGTCCTGTAAGGGAAACCCGTACAGGCCCCGCCTAGAAGTGTCCTACTGGCCGATGTCGGGTCCCGTACGGGTTGCACGCCATCTTCCCGCAATCTTTCCACTTGTATCCCGCAACCTTCCCGCACGGATTGCCCGCTATCTTCCCGCTAGTATCCCACAACTTTCCCGCACATGCTGCCCGCTATCTTCCCGCTAGTATCCCACAACTTTCCCGCACAGTCTGCCCGCTAGTATCCCGCAGCTTTCCCACTAGTATTCCGCAACCTTCCCGCTCGGATTGCCCGCTATCTTCCCGCTAATATCCCGCAGCTTTCCCGCATGGGCTGCCCGCTATCTTCCCGGGGCCCGTCCCCCGGCCGCCCCTCATCAGTGCATGACATTGAAACAAACTGAAAAGTAACACAGTTTTTAGTTTTCAGTTTAGTTTCTTATTTACCCCTTTCTCAAATAAGCGTTTTATGGTTATTATTAGTAGAGTAATTATATTTATCTGTGGTCGAGGTGTGATAGGAATGAACATAATGTGAACATTGGAGTGAAACTTAATCTATTTATAGGTAAAGCCAATTAGCAACAAAATTCTATTTTATTAAATCCAGTAGTTTCTCTTTTAAATAAATGCAATTATAGTCTCTAGCCTAATACAGCAATTGATTCTAAAATTGGATTAAGTTTCTAGTGTTCTTATTGGACAAGGAAATTGGGTTTAAAAATAAAGAAACAAAAGCAATAATGTTTATATAAAGTGCAAATGAATTTTATTACTAAAATACGTAATAATGTACAATTGTTATGTAATGCCTCTGATACTGTTACTGAATTATTGATTTCTGTTACTTTGGAGAATCTGAAAATTATGTTATGTAGTAAATGTTCTTATTTTCCTACTTTGCCTTAACAAGGAAAACAAGATTGTTATCGAACCAGTATTAAGTTTAACACACCAAACTGGTATATTTATTATATTTTTTTTAGGTCCTCACAAACTGAAATAATAACAGTTCAATGCCCTGATACACTACCATAGATCACCACGACATGAGATCATGTTTTTGCAGCAGACACTTTTTAATAAAATGTTCATAAAATAATGTAGATAGGCATATAGCATAATAACACTATATATATATATATATATATATATATATATATATATGTTGAGACGTAAATTTTCGTAGACAAACTGAGATGTTGGAGAGGGTTTTTGGGTATTAGTCCACGTTTTGTGAGGAGGTTGTTTTTTCACATACCTTTTTTCACAACGTTTCGCCGACAAATGTTGCGGCATCATCAGGTGACAGGTCCGGGTCGCGTGTGTTGTCGTCGCGAACGCCATATATATATATATTATAGTGCTATGTGATCGAGCTGATAGAGAATGTGTCTATGTTATTCCCTAGTTATATACAAGCAATAAGGGGTAGCATGTGTACCTACTCGTTTAAATAAGTTCAATACACACAGAGTGATACATCATCACGGATCTACCTACCAACTATTCGAATTAGGAAAATGCTATTCATGACACGTTTGTTATACATTACTTCATCCACAAGATGCAAGTTGAGTTGTTAATCATAAAAGAGCAATTATGAACAAAAGCAAAGCAACATAAATATATTTACACGTTATTACTCCATGTTTTGCTCATTACTATTACACAATATTCAATACAGTATTACTAATACAATTTTGATACAATACAATTAATTAATTTAATAGATTATTCAGTAGTAGGCTATCTATTTACATATAACCCTGAAGTATGGATGGGAAAGAACGATTTATTCCTTAACATTTAGGCTAACCCCTTAAACCAATCACGTTTAAACGGTTAACTGACATTTCTATTTTCATAATAAAATCCAAAATTAATAAATAGGCAACTGCATAACATTAAAAAAAAATCATAACGATTTTAACGTCACGTATTCGATTGTTCTGCACTTGAAAATAATAATATAACGATACATATTTGAGGGCTGCGAGTGGGGGTTCAGCCTTTGTTGCCATCAACGACCCGCTTCTTTGCGCGTACCGTTCTTCCGCCATGACGATCCCTGGCATTTGCCAGCCACAATATTAAGATTTTTTCAATGTCATTGTCCATTGACTTGGGCAGTTTTGGAGTTGGCTCTCACAGCAACTAAAATAAAGTTAAAGATAAATTACAAAACTGTATCAAGTCACAGTAAGGCTTTAAATAATTTTGGTGGTTTTGTAGACCCATTTGCTAAAACTAAAGGATTCACGTCAATACAATAAAAATAATAGAGTATTAAAAAACGGCCTAGCTAGATTAGAGAACAATTATTTATTTTACCGTCAAATGGCAATTAATAACCACAATGGAGGGCAAAGTGTCAATAACCACCACAAAAAGGTTTCATCTGAGGGCAGTGGACATATGGCTATAAGGTGCTTTTTATGTTAGGTGCTGCTGTTTATTTTACAAAATAAAATTATGTAATTCTGAAGAGACAAGCTGAAAAGCGCTAGTATGCACTAAGCAGGGCGTGCAAGCGTGAGAAATATGATTAACACTTTTGGACAATTTGTTACAAAAATATAATAATTCATTGCTATTTTTATATTTTTATTATCGACCCACACCACCCACTCACAACGCTCTTCATCCCCCCCCCCCCCCCCCCCCCAATATGGGTGAAGACCTAAATTGTAGTGTGTAGTAGACGGCCCGAACTGAAAGGGGGACGGGGGGGTCGGGGGTGTTTGGCCCCCGGAAAATGCATTTTTTAACGTCATTTTTGTGATAATCTGTGTGTTTTAGAGCAGTAGAATGAAAAAAATTGTCAGTTTGTTTTATAAAAGAATATCTCGTTTTGAAGTGACTCTGTGAATATATTGTCTTATTTTTACTTTGTTATATGTGCTTAAACTTTGTCTACACATTTTATTTATTCGTAAAAAAAACAAAAACAAAAATCAGAACACTAGAGGTTCATTGCAAAACTTATCGTAGGTATTAACATGGGCGCCGCAAGGGGAAGCAAAAGGGCATTTGCCCCCCTTGGATTTGAGGAATTCAAAATTTTAACTGACTATACGATGCGCGCCAGATGCGCCATTTCATATAAATTATGTAAATAAAAAATAAGATAACTAAATAACAAATATTTTCAAGTTATCCGTCCCGTCACGAAACTGTTATTTTAACGCGATCCGATGAAATTGTTATTTGTTGTGTATACATAAATGAAAGAACCACTGACTTGACTGTTACGACCGGGGGCAATATGAGCACGCCACCCCCGGCCCCCGCACCACTCGTCACATGCTCACGGACTAGCCTCCTATCCTTTTATCAACATTTCTTATGTTTTTTTTTCTATACTTACATTGCATTATATATGCATTTTACTTTTTGTACCTAAAGTCAATCACAGCCAGACGAGCCACGCTCTCAAATGATATTGTTCCTACGTGTTTATAATTGCTTTTCCTTGTGTTTTGTTCAACTTATATATAACAACTACGCAGGCATTCTATATTTGTGACTAGTCACAAGATATTGGTCCTACGTTTTGATGATTTCCGTCATGTAGTATAATTTTTAATTTATTTATACGAGCACATATTACCTGTTAGTACACACCAAAATGGAACATCAAACCCATTTCCTAATCAAACCAAATCCTTATTCAAACGGCGCGTTTGCAAAAGATTGAACTTAAGCGAATAGTTGTCGACTCTGGCTAGTTAAAATCCTACCAGAAAAGATATATTTTGATAAGCAAAGTATGTGAGACGAAGCCACAGACGTAACTATTTTTTATACTACTAAATTATGTTAGATCCCTGTCTAGTCTAGATCATCGTATTAATCAATCAATGCATATTAATTTTAGATTGTATGCTTCCTTGTATGTATGTATTTTTATTTACCTATAACTAAGGTTATATTAAAAAAGGAAAATATTGAAGCAAAATGTAATACAATTATTATTAGTCGTAAATAAAATTCGATGTACATTCGTCCAACCAAATTAGTAATTTCCGATCGAATAGCTCAACTTCTGTCTTCAGCCTGATGTTAAAGTGAACGAAACCGTGTTAGCAAAGCAACCCAAAAACACAACAGGATTTTGAAGATAATATTTGATAGCATCTTGAAAATATGAATACGAACTTAGAAGAAACCTACCTTAGTATTCTTGATTTTCAGGAACAATTGCGTCTTCACGTGATTTTTATAATAATGAACTTGTCCATAACGAAGTTGAATCCTATTTTTCGTTTTAAAAACACGAGTCGTCAATATACCGTTGCCACTGGCCAGTCAGTTTTGTTCTTCTTTCCTTTCTTCCGACCACACACACTCACACACATACACAGTCCACGACACGGATCAATATTCAATGGATTAAAAAAAAATCGCAATAAGATTATGATACTAATAAAGCCCTAACTTATTTTATTTTTTCACGAAAGAACATGATAGCACACGTATAAGTAACGTCTAACACCCACGAAGTATAACCTTGTTGTGTAGTCCAGTCAGTGTTTTGGACTGTTTTGCTTACCACGGTGGGATTCCCACCCCACTCCGCCCGAATCTTATCACCACTATAGCGAGCGGCACCGTATTACAAAGCTTAGTAGGACTTGTAGCATAGATAATGAATGAACACGTTGTAATTTCTTATCGGTGGTGGTCGAATTAAGTACGGTTATCATCAGCTACATAAGCAATATCACAACACATAATAACAATACAAAGAGAGCCTTCTTCATAGTGCGGTATCCTTTGTCATTACAGTTTTCTTACAGTTTATAAGCACCAAAGATACTTTTTAAACTGAGCTTTTTAAATTAACAATATGAATGTGCGTACGATGCATTGTAGGTTGTGCATACTGTAACTAGTCTCACTTTCTCGAATTGAATAGGACGTAAACAATACTTCCTTACAGTAGACGTATATTGAGAAGTTACTTTTTTACCTTATTTATTACCACTTCTATAATGTAAATCATACTCATATTGTATAGATATGAGGTATAACAGTTGGCTATAATGTCAGGTGCATGATGTTGCTAAATTTGAAATTAAGCTTCAGCGACACATTTTTACAATAATACATGGAAACTTTGTAATCTTCAAATCGTTCATTGAATTCAATTAATTTGTTCGTTGTCTTATCTGTAAATGAAGAACCAATACAAATACAATAGATAGTTGCAGACGAGTGATTACCAGCTAGCCTATTTAAAATCCATTGATTCTATGTAACATCTGTCATTTTAAATATTTCTGGAAAACACTCAAAACAGGTATAAATCCCTCCCCCTATGCCGTTGTCATTACGAAACACAATTTTCACATAAACAGCATTATCATAATAGTATTCATAGTTTCATACTTACCTTATCTAAGAACTTCATTTACTTCATCTTCTCAATTCGATCATCAGTAAGTTTTTGATTATCACTGTGACGTATCGTAATACCATTCATAAAACGTTATTATTTGATGTAACGTACCATATCAAAACCATCGAAAGCCAAATCAGGAAAAAATAATAAACAATACATTTCTAGAAAGTATACTATCAACTACTAACCAGTAGTCCCCCTAACTACCAACAACTCCCATTTCTGTAACTACTTGGATTTATTAGAAATATAAAATGGGTTTTATTAATACATTTATTTACTTATTCATGGTTATGAAGGACTTTGACTTGTGAATGGAATTTTGAATGTGGTATAGAGCGAATAAATACTCGAATAAATCATTGGTATCTATCGTCAATCAAAAGATAAAGATAAAGAACAAAGAATTATATGGTTAACCCGGACGTACGTAACAAAAACATCTTTTCCAAATCTTGCCCTTTCTTCGCGGGATCCTATGTGGGTTATCCCATGTTTTTCCCGTACACGGGACGTCCCTTACCCTTCCCTCGCGCTTCCAGTGTAGGGCGTCCCGTGACTTTCCCATACACGGGACGCCCCTTATCATTCCCAAGCGCTTCCCGTACGGGACGTCCCGTGACTTTCCCAGACAGGGACATCCCTTAACATTCCCTCGCGCTTCCCGTGAGGGATATCCCGTGAGTTTCCAGGATGCAGGACGTCCCTAAGCCTTCCCTCGTAGGCCCTGACCGGCACATCCCAGATCTTCCCGTTTCCAGCAGTTAACCCGCACATCCCTTGACTTTCCCGCACGGGTCCCGCAGTATCATGTTTGTTGGGAATATCAACCGCAACAACAGCAACAAACACAACAATATCAACCGCAATATCAGCAACAAACACAACAATATCAACCGCAATATCATCAACAAACACGGCAACCACCACCACAACAACAACAACAACAATTCCGACCGCAACAACAGCATCACTGGCCGCCGCAGGGGGACAACCAAGAATCGTACGAATGTTCATGGCAAACAGTAGTACAAATAGCGCGAGCAATTACACGCCACTGTCCCAACAACCCAGTCATTGGACACATGACAGGACTCCTCGAGGTATTTGCGACCGAACCAACTCAAAAACAAAATGGCGTGTAGACCAAACACATTACGTATCTGCGCCTGGAATGCCAACGGCGGTATTCGAACTAAAACCCCCGAGCTGTTAGACTTCCTGCGAACTACACGAATACCGATATGTTTGCTTTCGGAAACCCACCTAAAGCACACTGATAATGGTCAGTGCCAAACTACACCGTCCATCGTATGGATAGACCTCAACCTACGCCACTGTCACGCAACAATCCAGGCGGAGGCACCGCCATCTTGGTGCACAACTCAGTCCGTCACTGCGCTGATGTAATTGAGGGACTACTGGGAATCGAAGCCACGGCCATTATGGTGCACACCACATACGTTAAAATCAAAATTATCTCGGTATACCACCCATTTAGAAATCATCTTTTTGATAGTGACCTAGATATAAACTACCACAAGGCTCCTGCCTGGGTCCTATCTACTACAATATCTACACCCATGACTTACCCAGACCACCAGCTACGATTCACATTGCGGGATATGCGGACGACTTTGCAATTCTCATCAGAGGGCGCTCTAATGCCAGCATAGTGGCGCTGGCTCAGCCATACTTGAACAAGGTTACAGTTAAAGCCTACTACGCGAGATGGAGGACACACCTTAACGTTTGTAAGACCGTAGCGGTCTTGTTCAAATTAAATACGGCAGAAATGCCAGCATTACCTCTCAACCATGCCCAGGTTCCATGGCATAAGACGGTACCTCGGTACAATCCTGGATAGGATGCTCAGCTTCCGGCTTAACACCACAGCCAGGGTGGCCAAGGCAGCCGCAGCTCACGCACGGCTCTACAGGTCTGAGGTATGTCAAGTCGACATACCTCAGACGGGACTTACGGTTGTTCCTATAAAAAGTGATCATCTGGCCAACGCTAACGTATGCTGCACCAGCCTGGGTCCACATGGCCAGCCCGACAGTCAATAGGTTGCAAGTCTTACAGAATAAATGCCTATACGGACCATAGCAGGCCCCCCTCCCTCCCCCAGGACGCGTACGAAAGACCCCCACGACTTCCTCGACGTACCGTACGTTGAGAACCAACTGACCGCCATGGCGGCCAGGTTCTACAACTCAGCCACAGCCTAAAAAAAACGCTAATACGATCGTTACACCCAAACAGACTATTGAGAAGGGAGGTCAAACGAAGACACCGAACCCTGGATGCGGGAACCACCCAGCAGCCAGCCAAGAATCACCATAGCCCGCGCCACTGGGACCCGGACGTCGAACCACCCGACAAGAGACCCAGACTAACCTGACGCGTCCACGCTGAACGTGGATTGCAACCAGCTCGTCCATCTCGTCCAACGTGACGGAAACACAGGAAGCCTCGCCACGAGGAACCAAGAATATCACGACAAAGACAATTAACATAGCCGTGAATATTGACCTTGCAGGTCAAAACCGGCACATGAACGGGTAGCTAGTAGTTAGCTGAAAACAGCCCGAAACAGAAGAGAACGGGGTACAAAATGATGTTTTGAATATATTTAAAATAATGGAAATAATATTAACATAACCTTACAAGAGTGTAACCGCATTTCGTGATTAGTACTCGCTAGTATCAGGATTTAAGTTATCATGATTACGCCATTGCACCCAAGGCTTATAAGCTGAACATTGCCAAATGTGGAAATATCTCGGTGCAGCTTTTTACAGAAAGAACCTTTGTAGACAGATCATCGAAGACCTCCCATGAACCGTCTAAGCGCCTCGCATAAGCTACGTAATGCCCCATTCCACGGCTGTCATTTGGTGGAATAAATGCAGCACAGCCACGCAACTTATAACTTTTCTCGCAGAGTGTAATTTCCAGTGGGAAGTCGCTTAGTTTGCAATATACAGCGTTTTCAATCCCGTACGTGGCACTGCTGATTACCTGGAAAAAATGAGTATTGTGTTATTTGTTGGCTTGTTGCCATTGTGAAAACGAGTTAGTACCTTCTAAATATTTAATAATACCGGGCCTTTTTAGTGTAAATACCTGTAATAACAGGATGAGATTTTATAGTTCTCAAAATGTGACGCTATTCATTACTGAATACTGGAATACAACAACAGATAGACAATGTTTTCACTACCCGTATATGAAAACATTTTTTTTAGACAAGTCATGTTATGGTGCAGCTGTAAATCTCCGCTTCAATACTTTGGTGAAACGGGCCAAGTTTGGTGAATTCGGACCTTAGTAGTTTCTACTAATCCAAATTAACATACGATGCGTTTAATCTGAAGAGTAACGCAAAAAATTATTCAATTTTGTTTACCTCGATGGCAAGATGAAGCGTTGTCGTGAGACGTCGTGTTCTAATCCCAGAACAAAGTCTATTATTCGTAGAGATGGATGCATCTCGTATGACTTCCTCGTCCGGCACACTTGGGTCTAAAACGATCTTCAAGCAGTTTGAAATGTTGGATGCCCAGCTTTCTTCTACTGCACTTTGTAGACTAGCAACACCATTTTTTTCCAATACATCTGAATGTACCCTCACGAGAGGAAACCCCTTCGAATCTGTTTTAACAGGACAGTACGAGGATGTGCATTCACTGGTTTCCCGAAGGCTAGGGCATAACTGTAAGTAATTGCTAACAATATTTGATATTGTTGCGTTGCAATCACATCTTAATATGCCTGTTGGTAGTGCGTTTTTGGCGAAAACACTGCATAGAAGCTCTGCTCTCATCTGATAAGCAACGCGTCCAGAACCCCTAGAAACATGACTTAATTAGTAGTTTAGTACGAGGTAGAAGTAAAACATATCATAGCAACTGCTTTAAAAAGTAAACAACACTATAGTGGTATTAAAACAATATTAAATTATTACTTAAAAGGCTCCACTGTAAAATTATAAAGTCCCACCTTTCAACCAAGAAGCTTAAGTTGATTTTTTGGCAATGCTAAATGCTAATCATTGAATAAAAAAATACAAATTTGTAATGCTAATAACTCGCCTCTCTATATGTGTTTGTATTATGTTATATGGCGTTTTCCGGTGGCTGCACTGGACCACACTGAGTGCACCTTTAAAAATTGGAACAACAATACAACAACAATAGGCCTACAATAGACGCATCAGTGCGCACTCAGTGCAACTTTGGAAGAAACCATTAATTTCAGTTACGTACTTAGGGTACTGCACTTTTTGGTAAAATGCCTATTAAATATGTTCCTTTCACACATAAAAACTCCCCTCCTTCTAATGTTACACCTTGTAGTATCACCTTGTTAAACACCTTGTTGTATCACCTTCTGGTGATAATGAATAATCAATCATTTTATTTTAAAATTTATTTCTTATTGTGATGTTTAACTGTATGTTTTATGTATTGTAGGACAAAAATAAATTTATAAAAAAAATATAAACATACTATTGTAACAAAAAAAAAACAACATTTTAAGTTTAATCGGAGCCTTCATATTTCATCTGCACCCATATAGAATGGCATAGGCATTTTCCGATAAGACAAAATAAAAAATATATTGTTGAAATAGAAGTTATAGTAGCAAACAAAATCCTAGCCCCCCACCCCCCCCCCCTCCCCTCCTTTAAACCAGCTTTTCTATGGCATGTGGCCTTAACATTTGTGTATTATGTCTACACAAAGCTGTTTTATGCTTGTACACTCTTATAATACAACAAACCATTACTTTCATGTAGTAAATTAAAACATTTTTTATATTTTATCTCAAGGGTTCTTTTTTTATCTTTAGAAAAACATGGTTATTCCAGGTCGACAAACGGTGATTATTTTTCATACACACCGACAAATGTTTTCATATACCACATTTTGCAAATAAAAAATAAAAAAATAACATTAGCCTTGTTTACATGGAGGATTCAATACGGTATTGAGTACGATCCGGCTGTTCAATCCTCCATGTAAACACTTTAAACTCGGATTGGATCGGTTGAATCCAATCCCCTAAAAGCTGGGATCGTATTGAGAGATTGTATTGAATCCTCTGCATGTAAACGACTTTCTAGTATCGTATCGAATTCACCAAGGTTGTTGTTGTTGTACGTGTGTATTGTGACAGGTGACGGCGATCAGCCCGCGGTTTAAAGCGTCATACCGCACACAGACGTCGGACTGTGCGTGTTTACTTAAAATTACGAGCTGTAATGTCTAAACGAAACGTGTGGTCGTGTGAAGAGGTAAGATGACAAAAAACAAAACAAAAGTAACGTTATGGTACAACCGCCTGCGTTACACCAACTAATGCATCCACTTTCTGATAGCCAGATTAAAGATGGCAGTGGATAAGAAGTTCATAAAAACACCGCTAGATTGCAATCGCTTGGTATTGAAAACGAACTGAGTGCGTGATAAATTCGGGTCATGTAAACGCATCGATCTGAATCCAATCCAATCCCAATCCAATACTCAATACGCCATGTAAACATAGCTAATGTTGTGTTGCTTTCACATAACGAGACCTTATAACGTTCGGATTTAACTTTTTGCTATAAGACTTCAAAATTGAAAGATTTTAAATTATTGATTAAAATGCTTAAGGCAAATATGAAAATTGCATAACAACTTACTTCGTAACTAATTGCTCCACAAGTCGCATTGTACCAATGTTGGGAAGCGTGGAAACCTCAAGCTTGTACGGATCACTGTCGCAATAGCAAACAGCTAATAGCTGAACCAAGGAGTCGTACGCGCAAGTGTTGTTCATTGATACTCGACTTGAAGATTCTAGTTTGATTGCTCTAAGACTAGAACAATTCCCGTTTCTTAGAAGCCCGATTTTAACTTTTCTTTGCAGATTAGTGTCATTCATTGTCGCCCATTCAGGTGCTGGTGACAAGTAAAAAGATCGTTTGCGTTTTTTAGGTGGAAGAGCCTGTCCTCTCCAGTTTTCTAAGGACGATATCTCATGCACATACTCCTTGTTCAGCTCATCAGCATGACAGGCAAGGCACCTTCTGATTCCTCCATGATCTTTATGACCAATTACAAGGGAACACCCTTTTATAGGGTGAACCCATATGCCGCATTGAACGCATTCGTACTCTCCCTGTGGAATGTCTCCATTGCTGCATTCAATGCAATGCTTCTCAGTAAGCATGCCATCATAACCACTCTCGTTGTCGCTCGTGTCGTTGATACTTTGGATATCATCTTCGATCTTAAATGGAGGAAGTGGAATATCCGCTTCATTTTGGCTGCAGTGTCCGTTTGGAATCGTATGGTTCGCAGTAAGTATGCCATAACCACTCTCGTGGTCGCTCGTGTCGTTGATCCTTTGGAAATCATCTTCGATCTTAAATGGAGGAAGTGGAATATCCGCTTCATTTTGGCTGCAGTGTCCGTTTGGAATCGTATGGTTCGCAGTAAGTATGCCATAACCACTCTCGTGGTCGCTCGTGTCGTTGATCCTTTGGATATCATCCTCGATATTATCGTTTTTCTTTTGAAGGGTACTATTGAAGACATTCGCAGCTCCTGCTAGCAGCATACTCCCCTCAATGACTAGCAGGTGCTTATGAACGAAGTCGTCCACCCTCAATGGCAACTCTTTAATCTGACGATTCTTCAGGTCATTAAAATATCCCTCGACAGAGCTGCTCGTTGCTGTCAGATATCTGCTGTTGAATGAGCTAACCATTATTGCTGACCACAAAGGAAGGACATAACATAGTTTGCACAAGGGTTCGACGATCTTGATGCATTGAAGAATGTTATCTCTATCTCCATCATCCCGTTTTGCCAACTTTTGGCTTTTGCGTTTTACATTCTTCACCCACTCTGCCATGTCGTAGCCGTTGACATCGTGGGTAGGATTATCATCGTCATCGATGAAAGATGGTAACATATCGTCTTCATCGTGATCATCGGTTAACACCACATTACGTTCCTCGAACATCTTGTTCACGTCCCCTGACGCAAACAATCGTTTTAGACGTCCCTTGTATTTTTCGCAGGGGACGTCTTCGTTATCTGCCAGAGATTTGCCCTCTGTACTTGTCAGTGCCACTACTAGAAGCGCTACAAGTACTTGTTTGCATGCTCTTAGCGTCGTACATAAGACGAGTTGTCCTACGCCTCGAACATAGAATTCTTTTATTTTGCGCATTTTGTTGCGTAAGCACTTCCACTGAGTCACGCTCTTTATAAGATGGGCAACATCTATGCGCACAAAGCATTCTAGTTCCATTACTGAAGTTGGTTCCAGTAATATAGCAAGGCACTTATTGACATAAACTTTTGTGCTGGGAGTCTTGGCAAATGCCCTGGAAACAGCACTTAAGAGTGCTAAAGAGTAATCGACAACGATCTCATTTGGTGACTTTGCACCTGACCGTATCCACTCACTAAGCCAGAATGTTATAGCGTTAGAATTATGTCTTTCGGACAGCATTTGCATCACGGGCACTTGACCTTCACTTCGTTCTGGGATGCTTATTACTCCAACATACAGGAAAATATGTCCTGAAAGAGTCATCCCAGGCCTCGTTAGTTTCTGCACTATGCTTCCTGTAGCATCCAATGCCATTCGCGTGTAATCGGATAGCCTGCAATACTCGGCATAAATTCGGAGCTGCTCCGGAGACCAATAGTGAAGAAAAAATTTGTCGAATCCCACATCTTTGATTGAATCCCTGAAGGGATCAGTGTGTTGAAGGTACGAAATGGCTATTATTGGGTGCTCGTCCAGACGATTTCTTTTTAACATTTTTGATTTTGCCTGACGTAACACTTGTAGATTTGGAATGTGGCTTGGTTCTCTATCAAAGAGGGTCATTTCTTGTCTAGCATATTCTTTTCTGAGAAGACTTGCAGATTTGTGTTGTTGAATTAATGCTTCACAAGCCCTTTCTCTATTGAGCCCTTTCAACTGTCGTTTTGTCTTTGTCTTGTGTTGACCTTCCCCACCACTCACGACCACTTTCAGTACAAGTCCGCGCTCTTCGTGAGGCGTGTCGGCTGTTGCTTTTAAATCCGCTCCACAGTCTTTACATTTCGCAACTATTTTTAAGAAATTACTGTCAGAGTTATTGTACACCTTGGCACGTTTGAAGGTCCATGTACAATCTGATTTTTGTGTACGCCAAATTTCTTTATTTATCACATCGGTCCACACACCGGGTTTCAATACACTGTACACTCGGTCCGAACCGCATCTTTCTGGTTCATCAGATCGTTTGTATTTTACTTCAATGGGTTTTATTATGTCCCATTTAGAACCAGAAATATTTATTTCAAACGTTTTTGAAGGAGAATCATGATTGTCTGTAATATTGTCACTGCTCGTTGTAGAGCTACTAGGCGAGGGTGATGGCGATCTTGATTTACGTTGTTTGGGTACATTGTTGAGAGTTTGATCGTCACCAATACAAATTATATTCTGACGCTTTCTAACGAATTCGTGAAGAGCCTTGGAAGATAACGGCAATTCATATCTTTCCTTAAGATCCGTCCAAATGGGTTGGGTTGCGGTTGGCAGTGAGTTATTTATTCCAGCTTCTTTAATTTTGTCAAAATTCTCGGTAATTATTGCAAGAAGTTTCTCTGGAGGAACCTTAGGAATCCTCCCACGATTTGCCATCCTAAAAACGACAAACATAATGGGTTGCTAACCATGACCAAATGTAACAAACTAAGTAAATTAATCTATCACTAAGTTAGTTATAAGTTACCAAAGTCAATAAAAACAACAATTAACAACAATTCAAGAATGCGAATTGCAAACTTTTTTCTAATTTCCATAGCTATTATACTTCCCGACATTGTAGAAAGCAGTGCAATGTGCGTTGCTAAGAATTTTCGTCATCATGTTTTCAACATGGTTTGCCACCGTTACTAATACTTATTGACAGCAATATAAATCTGATTTCTGCTTCTAATACGTATCAGATCGCGTTTAAATTACTATATTCGTGACTGGAAAAAACTTTACTATAAGGTAGCCACCTCACATTTTGCCATTACTGTGTTTTAGAAAAATATTTTCGAGTAACTATTGTTTAACTTTGCCAATATTTATCAGATCGCCATTAAATGAACATATTTGGAACCGGACAACACTTTATTAAAATGTAGCTATCTCGCATTTTGCCGCCATTTTGTTTCAGAAACATATTTTGCAGTAACTATGGTGTAATTTTTTTAACTTTTCGAACGATTTTACCTCAAAACTATACACCTTCGATCCACACCGAGGCTTGTTGATGGTCCAAATTTCAAGTTGATCGGACTTTCCGTTCGACCGCTATCGAGTAATCGACAGACAAAAACAAACAAGAAAACAGAACGAAGTGCCATGAAGGAATGGAGACGCTTAATCACCATAGTTCTGCAAAATATGCTTCTGAAACAAAATGGCGGCCAAATGAGATAGCCATATTTTTATAAACATTTTTACGGTCACAAATATGGTCATTTTATGGCGATCTGATAAATATTGGCAAAATTACACAATAGTTACTCGAAGATAGTTACTCGAAGATAGTCCAACAATGTTGGAAAGTAATAGCTATGGAAATTAGAAAAAATGTTTGCAATTCGCATTCTTGACTTGTTATTAATTGTTGTTTTTATTGACTTTAAGAACTTTTCGCCAAGAATTTTGTAGATATGGATGCGCTCGCTTATCAACGCGTCATACAGAGTCATAAAAACACAACAGTGCTCATCTTCGGGTCGTGGAATAACCCAGTCATTCTACATCAAAAAGGGGCGTATTCTCAAACTAAGTGTAACAGAAACTATTTTCCACAATATGCAACACGCGTACGATTTTTTTTGTTAAACCAAACACTGAGTTTAATAGTATCATATATAAAAAGTATATTAATGCAAGTCCCAAGTAAAAAAGAAAATTTTAAATAGGTTTAATGTGGTCGCATTTATTGAAGTTTAAACTCGGGGATCTGAAACGCGTACAGGTGGCTGTGACGCAATGATTCTGTAGTCGTGGCGTAACAGACCAATCGCTGGGGCGGTGAGCGTACTCAGTACAAAACCATGACGTCAAATCCACTCTACATGGCGGCGGCTCGTTTTTCGCGCCCTTTTATTTATCGTTACTAAACCAACTATTTTGAGGCATAGACTGATCCGTTTTTCAAAATTCAAAGACACAACATTATTAAATGAGAGACAAGGTTTATAAAAATTGATTACAATTTTCATACGCGTGTTCCCTATTAATATTTAGCATGATCAACTTAACTGAAATAAAAAAATTAACTTAATTTTTCTAATGTTAAGTTTGTTTATAGAAAAAATTATAAACAATAAAAATCATTGATAAGTACTCCATTTCATAAAAAAATAGACTTCCGTAACGAGATTAGTAACAATCTCAAGACTTTGGCTAGCCCTGAGAGCCACATTTATGAAATTGGATTAATCTGTCTTTACCCGTTGAAATCAATACATTCTTTAGCAAAATTTGTTTGGTATGGAACATTTCAATATCGGAAGGGTTAGTGGCGTTGCAACGCGCCAAGGCCAAACAATGCCTGAATGTCATGTACGCACTTCTGTCAATTAAATAACTCTAGCTTATTACTGCTTCTAGGTAGAGCCATGAAGCTCAATATTATTAACTCGTTTGGTTATTATTGTTTACATAAACACAATTGAAAACAAAAGAAATATTGATAAATACTCCGTTTCGTAAAAAAATAGACATCCTCAGCGAGGAATAATTTAAGAAAAATAATTCTTGTCATATTCAATTTTGTCATAAACCTATGCATTATGGAGATAAATGGGAAAAACCCTTGCAGTGGCGCCCATTTTATTTTTTGCGTACAGCTCGTGAATGTCTAACATTTGAGCCGGGCACCATCAAATTTATTATTCTATAAGCTGAAAGGAAGTGATTGAGCTTACTCCCATACTTGCTTCACCAAGGAGCCCACGGATGTACATTCAAGTAGAGACTCCGCTTCGCTCTGCTGCCCCTAGGATTATTACACCTTGCAACCTTGTTTCAATTACTACACAATACCTTAATTATTTAGACTAAATATGACAATTGCACACAATGTATAAATTGTCAATGATGTTTTCTGGATAAAATCATATCTCCATTTTCTACCGTTTACTTGAAATAAAGTGAAACATTTCATTGTTGCTCAGCAAAAACTGAAAATTTTGTGTCAGAGAGCCATTCTCTTATTTAGTTTCGATGAAAATTGAAAATCTGAAATAGCCAAATTCTTAGCAGTACATTTTTCTACTAAAAAAGTTTAAAAAATAAATGATACTATAATTTTCTCCGGTCTTACAAATTATTAAAGATAATTCCGTAAAAATTGATTTTTAGGGGGTGTTTGGGGTGTTTGGGGTTGAAATACTCAAACAAAAGACTGCCAACAATGGTTTTGAATGCAGGATATTCTCCTGAGTAAGAATAACCTTGTTGGAAACTTTTATCAACCCGGTACCCTAATATCGAGAAGGAGACACATTTTTTGAAAACTGATCTAAGTAATAAGTGTTAGAAAATACATATTTTTTATAATTGTTCTTCGGATATCAATTATCAACTAATCCAAAGTTTGCTCAGATAACTTGATTATTATACTGTATCAAATATATATTAACAATGAAAATTCAAAATAATAACTTGACAGGGAAGGATACCTTGACGTCAAAAACCGGACAAAATTTTCATTTTTAAATTATATCACAAGAATGGGCTTCGAAATCGAAAATATGAATCAACAGCACACTGTGAGTTAGTAAGCCGTACACATTGAATGCTCTAAGTCTTGACTTATATTATAATCAGTATGTTTTTTTATAAATCATTATGTTTATTACTAATTATTGAATTTAAATCAAAATACCACACCATTAATTATAATATTTTATTCAGTATGTAGGGCTTACCAAAGCACAGTGCGCTGCTGATTTAGATTTCCGATTTCTTGTTGCAATCTTGAGATATAATTTAATAATGTATATTTTCTGCGGTTTTTGACGTAGAGACTACCCTTCGCTCTAAGGGCCGGTCTTACAATCTCCTAATAGGAGAGTTATGTGTAGCAATTAAGCTATTTGGAGGATTTCAAGAGTTTTGATTGGTCGTTGTTATGGAGAAAACAAGCTATTCGACGAATAAGTAGTTATTGGGACATTGTAAGACTGGACCTAAGACCTTTTGACCTGAAACTTGTTGTAACAGATGTTTTGTTCATGATTTAGGTTTATCATGATTAACTTTACACAAATAAAAAAAAGTACTCATTAATTATATATTATATATATTTATATTAATCGCTTAATTTACATTAATGCCGTCTTGCAGTGACAGTGTGCAGTCAGTCTACAGTCTTGACTCTAGGATTAAAATCGTCCATTTATTTATAAACTTTGTATATATAACTTTCAGATCCAGTCTTACCTTCCAAATGCTGATGACGATATTTGGACTTATCGGCTCATCTTCTGGAAGTGGAAACGATGCTTATTGACAACATTGCTGATTTAAATATACCATGCATGTTTTGCATGTTCAGCAAAATAATAGCATCGTAAATCTAAAAATTAAAAGTGGATTTACACAACATGTAGGTAAAATAGCCTATGTATAAATAACAATAAATGTAACATAACTATATATTTCAAAGAAACAAGTAGTATGTGGTAAATATTTTTGATTTCTATTTAGTACAAACAACAAGTTGTTGACATAATTTACAGTTTGGGTATTCAATCCATTAAATCTTCCATTGTACTTTGGTTCTGAAATTTTCGTATTTTCGCACAGTATTAATTGTATATAGTCACAGTGGCGGCTTGAAGGTTAAAATATAACCGGTGCCAGAACTTCCCACACCACCCACCCACCTCTCTCCACCCTTATCGCCCCCCCTTCCCCAATATAAGGGGGGAAGGCTTGTATCTATGGGGGAGGGGGGGCTGGAGCCCCCCCGGAATCCCAGCTTGTGTACGTGTACACATTGATATATATGACATATTAAATCTGTGTGCGAAATATGGTTTCAAAAAACAAAAAAAAGAATTCGTTTGTTCTTGTTCTGCACCTGATGAATAGATGATTTTCAGAATTGATCTAGAAAGCCGTGATTTGCTCTATCTAGGTCCTTGATAGTTATGGTAAGGTGCATTTTTCACTGTTGTGCATTGTTGTCATTGAAGATCTAAAGGGCCGTAATTAGCTCTATCTTAGTGTCCTAGATCACTTCTAAAAAAGGATTATTACATTATTTACGCGCGCATTTACGAAGAGATTAGAATTGGATTGCCCGTAATTATTTGTAGCAAAACCAAGAGGTATATGATAATAGTAGTAATGATAACAAATCACTTACTCTTTAAAAAATGTCATTCAAAAAAATGAAAATGAAAATCGGACAAAAAAGAACGGAGTTATAAGCAGTTCATTGTTTTGACTAAATTTTGGAAAGTGGCGTATTTGCGGCCAAACCGACTGGTATATTATAAACACTGTAATGACACAAAATAACGAAATGTTAGAGACGTGTCATTTAAAAAAATGAAAATGAAAATCGGACGAAAGGGAACAGAGTTATAAGCAGTTCATGGTTTTGGACGCCATCTTGGAAAATGGCGCGGAATGCCAGCGTGTCTCCTCATCTTAAATCAATCTTTTGGCTATAAAGAACAACTGTGCAAAGCGGCACCTTTTTATCCAGATTTGCAGTGTTTTTTTGTGAACCGCTGCTACTAATTGCCCCCCCCCCCCCCCCCCCCCCCCGTGTAATACGAAAACCATGCCGCCCGCTTAACCTACGTAAAAACGGGCGGCCGCCAGGAAAGCGTCAACGTGTATTACCCGCTTAAGGAATTGAAAGTAGCTTGATAAAATTATCTGAAATTACAAGGTCCATGAAGATATCCCACCCCCCTCCCCCCCCATGCCATCACTAACTCCCAAACAGTCACCACACTTTGTGCTTAGTTAATGCTAATAAGTGCCGTTGGAATTAGACTTTGTACTACTCAAATAATGGATATATAAAAATGTATGTGTGTAGGGGGGGGGGGGGGGGGCTAACATCACGCAGCCAACTGTGTAAGGGGGGTGGGCGCACATGTTAGCACTAAATTCTAAATCGTCAACAGAGTTAGTGCTAATATGTGTCGTTGAAATAGAAAAATGTCTCAACTAGCAACTAGACATATGAAAATGCAATTTACTCACCGATCTTTCATCAGGTATAGTAGAAGTAGAAGTAGTAGTTAGATACTAATACACAAGCATCTCTAGTTTCCTGTTGTCCTCAAGCATTGCATAGACATAACACATCACCCGGCCCATGCTACAAGAACATAGGAGAAGAGTCACAACACGAAGGTGCAATAGACTACTTTGCACTATTTTCGTTAACAATGTAAAGGCAACGATAGTAGACGAACCGAACACTGCCACCGTCCCTGTACAACTAAATTAAAATTTAAAACTAAAGAAATCCACAATAAGAGTGATTGGTGGGGGGTGAGGTAGATATGGGGTGATGGTGAGGGGGTGGAGGAGAAGGAGGGAATGAGGAGGAAGTTCCTTACACCACGTGCAAAGAAAGGAACATTGTCGACTTCAACCGGAATGTTTGTGTTGACAACAATGCTTTTAGACAACTAGCGTTACAACTCTCATTGTTGTGAATGCTATGATGGTGTTATATTAATATTGCTCTACAGACAACACAACCGTTGGTACAATAACAATGTAAGCATTGTATTGTAATGGCAACAATGTAGATTAGGCAGAGGAACAAGCTAGGTCTCTCTCTCTCTCTCTCTCTCTCTCTCTCTCTTATGTATGAAGTGAAAACCCCCAAAACATATTTTGTACATGTATTAAGAAGAGAACGGAGAGAGGACGTCTTCGTTGGTTTGGACATATGAAAAGGATGGACCTGACTAGGATACCAAGAAGAGAGTTTGAACAACAACGAGAAGAAGGGCATAAGAAGAAAGTAGGCAGACCAAGAGACAAGTGGATAAATCAGATCAAAGACAGTGTGGAGAATAGAGGAAGATCATGGAACGAAGTTGAAGCAGAAAGACTATGGAAAAACCGTGAGAGATGGAGGGAACTACTAAACAGCCCTCTGGTAACGGAAGAAGTGATCGAGGAAGAGGTTGAGGAGGTGGTTGTGTCAGGCCTGGCTAGCCGGCAACGAAGACATTAGCCCAAGACATGGAGTACTCTGCTACTCCCCCCCACCCGATAAATTAATGTTGGAAACGGGGTCAAGATATATATATATATTAAGAAAAAACAGTTTTAAAAAGAAATTAAAAGAATAAAGTCAAACAGATAATAGAACTGTAAAGATAATTACTTACACCGGCTTCAGGTCCTTTCAGAGTTGAGTCATGAAGAAACACGCATGTTGTTCATGATCTGAGTCGAGAGAAAATAAAACAAACACCACACACTCTCCTGCACTGGAATAAAACAGCCCGCTGTGCCTCATGGGTTGGGGCACTGAAACCTAGGGACGTGGGTTCGATGTCCCTCATAGGGCCGTAAGCTAAGAATGGTTTTTTGTTCTTAAACTTCATCCATCAACTCCCCATCGTTTCGAATAGCATGATCGAAATAATAGAAACGCAAAAGCAAGAATAATCATCATCATCATCATCACCATCAGCAGGAGGGGGGGGGGGGGGGGGGGGGTACAAAACTTGTCCCCCCAAATTGAATCGCGTTTAACTCCGCTACCGGAACGGGAACGCGAAACTCAATTGTGCATCGTGTCATAAGATAACACAGGATCCAAATTCCCGTTCCCGTAGCGTTCCCGGGCTACTGTGCAACCTCCTTTAGTCGTTAGTTCGAAAGCGGCGATATTTCGAACTAACTACTAAAACCTTCGAACAATGCACAACTGGCGCTTATCTATTATGCTTACCCACTCTCCTTTACACATTACGTTTGTTTTCAATAGACCTTTTTCAGAATTGATCTATGACCCTTGCCTGTATTACACGGTCAAACTTTTTCATTCAACTCCTTGAATTCAAGAACAAAAGCGCATCAATAAATAATTCCTATTGTTGTATTTGACTACATACTGACTGTTTTTGATGCGCTTTTGTCCTTGAATTCAAGGAGTTGGATGAAAAAGTTTGACCGTGTAATACAGGCTTTAGAGCTAATCACGGCCCTCTAGATCTTCAATGAAAACAATGCACAACAATGCTCCTCAACATAACTTATCAAGGACCATTAGATAGAGCGTATCACGGCTTGCTAGATCAATTCTGAAAATCATTTATTGCGCAAAAATACGTTGTCGTCTGTTGTGCAAAAATACGTTGTCGGTTTTGACATCATTCTAGAAATGTGTAGAATGTGGATCTACCACTAACTTGGCTCGCCAAAGTGAAGTTGACAAAACTTTTTTGTGTTGCTTGTGCCAAAATCAACTTATCTTGTGCAAAGTGTGCAATTATCGTGCACAAATATGAACTAATGAAAGCCTGTTTTCTTTGGTGGGGGAGCCAAGGTCATTGACCTCTTATCCACCCCACTTCATTAAAACCAATGTAAGTCGTCTGTACTTTCTGGTGTGTATCTTATGCTCTTTCATTTATTAATATTTGGACATTCTCACGGTAGGTGACGTCCCCGTATTATAAAACGAATTGCTAATTTTATATTAATGAATTAATTTATGATTTCGCCCCGTCTAGTTTTGTAAATGGATGTTTAAACCGAGAGTACTATTATAAATCCATGTTTAAACAATTATTTCGTCCACATTTTTTGTTTGCCTTAACTTATAATTCATCTTCTCTTCATGTAAACAAATTTCAAGTCTAATACTTTGGGCACTAGATGTCTGAATCAGCACTAAATAATCTAAGAATTTGAGACTTTGTGCTTACATGTGTGGCGGGCATTGAAATCACCCATGACGATGCAAGGGTAAAGATTAGAGATATATTTCAAGAAATCAGTTGGAAGAGGATGACCAGGAGGAGTGTATAACACACATAGGCAAATGGGGCCAACGGGACCATGCAAGAGACAAGTGACAGCTTCCAAGTGAGAGAATTGTGGCGGAAGAGGGAGTGACGAGAATGGAAGAGAACTGTTTAGAAACAGCGCTACACCTCGCACCTCGCCCGAGCTGGGCGACCCCTAATATATTCGCGGTCTTTGCGAAGAACACTGAAGCCACGCAGCTTCACAGAATGCATGGGACCTGTCCACGTTTCAGCCAGGCCAAGAACGTGAAGTGTATGAGAGCAACAAAGATGTGGGATGAATGAATATCGGTAGCTTTTCAGAATTAGTGTGTGATTGGGGGGGGCAGCGTGACTTGGCCCCCCCCCCCCCCCAAACAAAATCGCCTTTATCTCGTAAAGTAAAGACGCACTAATTATATGGTTTGGTAATGGCTGGTCCACACAAATTTTGAAGACATAATGCATAAGATTTTAAGACGTTGTTTTAATAAAGGCTGGTCCACGCAGATTTTTTAAGCATAAGATTTAAGGTTTTAAGACGTTGTTTTAAGAACAACAATGAAAACAATGTCTTAAAACTAAAACTTTGTGTGAACGCCAGTACGTGTTTCCTATGATCCAACTTTACGACTACGCGTTAAACCTTAAATCTTACGCTTAAAAAATCTGTGTGGACCATCCTGTACAACAATGAAAACAACGTCTTAAAACTAAAACTTTGTGTGAACGCCAGTACGTGTTTCCTATGATCCAACTTTACGACTACGCGTTAAACCTTAAATCGTATGTCTGAAAAATCTGTGGGGACCAGCCTTAATCTGGAAGCACTAACTGCACACTAAATATTGGTCGCTTTTCAAAATTAGTGCGCGATTGGGGGGGGGCAGCGTGAACTTGGCCCCCCCAAACAAAATTGCCTTCATCTCGTAAAGTAAAGGCGCACTAATTATATGGTTTGGTAATCTGGAAGCAATAATTGCACACTAAATATTGGTAGCTTTTCAGAATTAGTGTGCGATTGGGGGGGGCAGCGTGACTTCGCCCCCCCAAACAAAATTGCCTTTATCTCGTAAAGTAAAGGCGCACTAATTATATGGTTTGGTAATGTGGAAGCACTAATTGCACACTAAATATTGGTAGCTTTTTAGAATTAGTGTGCGATTGGGGGGGGCAGCGTGAACTTGGCCCCCCCCCCAAACAAAATTGCCTTTATCTCGTAAAGTAAAGGCGCACTAATTATATGGTTTGGTAATATGGAAGCACTAATTGCACACTAAATATTGGTAGCTTTTCAGAATTAGTGTGCGATTGGGGGGGGCAGCGTGAACTTGGCCCCCCCAAACAAAATCGCCTTTATCTCGTAAAGTAAAGGCGCACTAATTATATGGTTTGGTAATCTAGAAGCACTAATTGCACACTAAATATTGGTAGCTTTTCAGAATTAGTGTGCGATTGGGGGGGGCAGCGTGAACTTGGCCCCCCCCAAACAAAATTGCCTTTATCTCGTAAAGTAAAGGCGCACTAATTATATGGTTTGGTAATGTGGAAGCACTAATTGCACACTAAATATTGGTAGCTTTTCAGAATTAGTGTGCGATTGGGGGGGGCAGCGTGAACTTGGCCCCCCCCAAACAAAATTGCCTTTATCTCGTAAAGTAAAGGCGCACTAATTATATGGTTTGGTAATGTGGAAGCACTAATTGCACACTAAATATTGGTAGCTTTTCAGAATTAGTGTGCGATTGGGGGGGGCAGCGTGACTTGGCCCCCCCAAACAAAATCGCCTTTATCTCGTAAAGTAAAGGCGCACTAATTATATGGTTTGGTAATGTGGAAGCACTAATTGCACACTAAATATTGGTAGCTTTTCAGAATTAGTGTGCGATTGGGGGGGGCAGCGTGAACTTGGCCCCCCCCAAACAAAATTGCCTTTATCTCGTAAAGTAAAGGCGCACTAATTATATGGTTTGGTAATGTGGAAGCACTAATTGCACACTAAATATTGGTAGCTTTTCAGAATTAGTGTGCTATTGGGGGGGGCAGCGTGAACTTGGCCCCCCCCAAACAAAATTGCCTTTATCTCGTAAAGTAAAGGCGCACTAATTATATGGTTTGGTAATGTGGAAGCACTAATTGCACACTAAATATTGGGAGCTTTTCAGAATTAGTGCGCGAATGGGGGGGGCCAGGTTCACGGACCTGTTTATAGAAATGTATCTAATGGCTCCGAATTAATATATTGTATTGGTGCTACAAAACACTTTTATTATTTAGGAACAAGACTTTCCCCCCCTCTCCCCTTCCGTACAGGTAGAAATTGATCCCTACGAACTGCAATCCTGGCTACACCTGATAGTAGCGTTTCTTAGGTTGGAATTACTCGCTCAAAACATTAATTTGCCTCGTCAATTAGCCAATCTCAAGAGCAATCGTTACTTCTACTGATAGCAATGAATATCACAGCTTTAAGAACTAAAAGCATGTGCGCTGGTGCTAAGTATACAGACCGTACACAGTAAGGTCAAGCAGACCACTTCACGAGCCTTTGTTTCCTCCACATACAGAAGCCTTTAGTCTCTGAGGGTAGTGAAGTGCGTTGAGTGGGCCGCTTAGCTCGTTCACTCGAGCGGCAACGTTTATACCCTCAAAGCGTAAAACTCACTTAGCCGTAGTCGCCCCTCGAGACGCTCACATTAACAGGCTACATACAAAGAAGCCCAGCTCATTAGCTAATTGACTATACAATATATATATCTTCAAGTCTTATCCAGAGTATTTCCTTTGGGGGTTTGGAATTTAACCACGCATGGATTATGGTGATACATAATAGAATGGTTCCCGAGAGCTAACGACGGTATTTCATAAAGTTCATATTATCAATTATTATGATTTCTAGTTTAGTCGTATGCACGCACACGCAAACATCACATACATTTACAAAATATATATTTGGCAACTCAAGAAACATAAAGTTGAGCCGAAATATAATATTTTATTTTTGATAGTTATTTGAATTTATACCTAGTAGGCCTACTTGGTACCAAAGTAAGACATCGTTTAGTTGGAATAGCTTCCATATTACAATATGAATTATTAAAATATAATACAAATCATTTAAACAATGTTACTTTGATCAGACTAAAAACATATAAATGCATCACTAAAAATGAGTATAAGTTGCAGTGGTATAGTAGTAATATTTTATTAAATAAATTCTCTGCGTTATTGAAAATTGCCATTATATAGAATTAGAAAAAAATACAGAAAATTGAACAAATAATAAACATGTTTCGAAATAGAATTATTTACGAAAGGAAATAGTACTATATGATATAGAAGGCTCAGAAATCCTGTAAGAAGTATTTTTATTTCAAGATTTGGATTCCAGCAATGATTTTGCAATTACTTTTCAGCGTAGTCGTACTTTCATCTAAGATTAATTTTATGTCTCAGGTTTAAGTGCTGAGGAAAGTTGAATGTTTTCATATTACTAATTTGATGGTGCGTTGGGTCCAAAAAACTTGAATCTGCCATTCAAACTTGAGCTTGAGCTCGTAGGGATTTTCTTGTTTACAACTTGATACCTACCGCCACGCTTCCAACTAGCAAAGTTTCGTTTACACAATTTCTTTGGAACGTGTTTAGATGTAAATTATGGTGAAGGTTTTGACGTTGAACAATTTATCGAAATCCTGAAATCCTCTAATTTCCGTGATAAACATCAATCGGATAAAAGTGCCTCGTGCTGACGCATCTCTTGCTGACGAAACAGCTGAGATTTATTCTAGAACCAGCCCCGTCGACGGACCAGATCTCAGAGTTTCGTCATGACCGCTTCAATGGTCTGTTGAAACGTAAACGGTATCTTGAGTTCAGAATATTATTATATCTATGGGGGAGTGGAAAGGCAGGCAAAGTCTATGACAAGTTGGCAGTTCTGTTTATTTTACTAACTCGTGTTCACAGGTTGGCGTGCGTGTAATTTCTATTGTAAAACATTGTCTTCTGACTAACACACGGTGCGTAGTTTATTATTACAGTGCACTGTAGAACCTAGCAGAGTAATAATATTGTTTATTACACAAAGAGTGGGAACCAATCACTTAATTTTGGTGTCAACGCTGACATCAGCTTCAGCTCTGCTCAACAAACACAAATCAATCATTTAAAAGCAATAAACTTCATGAAAATGTGTTTGGAAACCGCAGTCAACTTCTTCCAAGAAACCCAAACTTTGACACAAACTAAATTTTGGCTTAACGTCTTGAATAAGTACAACATAGTTGTCAATCGCCTACATCGTCAACACTCAAATATTCATTTCGTCCAGTATTAAGAAAGATGCAGATTGTTATTTAAAATGAATAAAACATTGTCATTAGATTAAATGCTTTCCAGAAATAAATATTGTTTAGAAAAGTAGCTATATAGTGGTGGCTTAGACTGGAATTCATAGTCGTCCCCTAGGGTACCCCTAGGGGTTCGCGAACCCCTAGGGGATGACTATGAATTCCGGCCTTAGTGTCGCACTCGTGTATAATTTGGGAAGTTGTTGGTTCAGGTAATCCTGTCTGAAGGAATGTCAGAGGTTTTCCAAAGTCATTCACCTGCTGCAGAAGAATTAAAAGGACAGGTAGACTTAATATGTCAATTCAAGCAAGCATTTGTATAGATATCAATAAAAGCGTGAACATTACTTTTTATTTCTAAACAATAAACACTTTATATAGGCGTATAGGTTATCTAGTATGCTGTAATATATACTATGCTTCATTTTGTAAGATGGCATTTAATCGAATGGAATTCTCACCGAAATGATATTTCGATTTTAGTCGAATTGAATAGAGTAATTTCGAAAATATCTAAAACACTTTAGAATTGTAATGTGTATTTCTACGTCAGCAACTTTGAATATATTACCCTCGGGAATCAAGGGTTTAAATACCACCACAGAGTTAAGCGCGCATTTCCGAAGTTACGTAAGCACCCATTATGCTTTTAGAATTGTGAGAGTAGTTTCGAGTTGTGATGTGAGACACTTAATTATCTTGGTAAAATGAATCTTAACTATTCCATGACCTAGTTACTAGGCACCCTATACAATGGCTGGCATCTGAAGCTGGAAAGTACGAACGAAGACCTACTTACTAGGCACCCTATACCATGGCTGGCATCTGAAGCTGGGAGGTATGAACGAAGACTTCTCAAAGAATGTATTCTAATATATTATCCGTGTCTGCAAACAACCGAGAACCCGCCAAGAACTCGCTTGTGATGAAATTTAATAAATATGCCCCATTCAATAATATGGCTTATTTTATCCACATCCAGAATAATTCCAAAAGTCATGTGTGTGCAGGTTAGCTGCTTTTAAATAAATAAAGAATGGTTACATATATATATATATATAACTGGATGTTCATCTTAGTTTAAATTTAAAGATGTACTATAATAGAAGAAAGTATATAGGCCTAATACAAAATGTTGCAAACTTAGGTTGTAATATACCGTCTTTTATTGTATTTCATGTCTTTGTTAATTGCATTTTAAAATTAGCAATGAACATGGCACACGGTTTTTTATGAGATATTTTGCTAATGTTCACTTTTGGTTCCAATTAATGCGCTACAACGTTTCCCCCTAGAAAATTGTTATTTTCCGCATCAGACCCCTCCACCATGAGAGGCGGTGGAAAGGGAAGGAAACGGGACAGGATAGGAGACAAGCGACTTTTTGTTCACTCTATCAAAAAGGCGTCAAAATCAAATTTGTCTCTAAAGCAAAATTTCAATGTTTCTCTCATCTATGTCTATTTGAGTGAAAATGCTACCGTCACACAGTATATGTAAAAAGTGTGATAATAACCGTACGCCTCGTTACGTCACTGGCAAGTAACAAGCCAACTTAATAATCTACATACTGAGCATTAATCTCCATTTTTCCATTCCATAAAGTGCTCGAGTATCAAACTTTTTCTGCGCTCAAATAAACGTCAAAATGTCAAATGAAAACATATTTTTAGCTACATGTCCATGACAAGCTTAACCAATAAAATGTGTGCGACTGTAACGACTGAGTCAGCGTTTGAGTAAAATTTACACTCCCACAGAAATAAGTTTGAGGCAGTGACATACAAATAAATCTTCAACCGCGTTGGCACGTGAGGTTGAGGTGCAGGCTTTGCGTGTATGCCACCTATAGTAGTAAGTAGCTGTGGGTGACTTCCCTCAGTCCGTCAGGGGAAGAAGGATTTTCATTCCACTTCAAGCAATACTTCAAAACTCTGAAGCAAGTTCAGTCCGTTAGCGTCCTACAAATGTATTTAGTATGTATAGGTCCTTGTAAGACCAGTACGCTTCGTATTGGTGACACTTTCCCAATAACTGCAGAGTGTCTCACTCCCTCGACTCTCCATTAGTACCAGTGGTATCAGCCATCGAGCTACCCACAGTCATTCTCTATTCAGTAAAAACTTTACAACTGGCCGAATCTTGTATGTGGACTAATTGCGAACGAGCCGAGAGTTAAAGGTCGGTGCACAATAGCCAGTGAAGGAACTTCGGTAATGGGTACGGTAGATTTGACTACGATCGAAGTTTGACCGGTAACTGTAACGGCAACGGGAATCTTTTCCAGGGCTACTATGCAAGTACAATTATGCTTTTGTTAGTTTTGAATAAAAGCTTGATTTTACGCGTACAAGAGGTATTTGGTAAATGATAAGCACTATCATGAAAAATGACAATCTAGCGTTGCGGCAGAAATAATCTTTCAAGAGAATATTTGTGCTCATTATGAAACATTATGAAAAAACTATGAATAATGTTTAATAAATTAATAATGATTATAATAATTATGAATAGCTTCGGTTTTGAATCTAAAATAAGCAATGGTCAAACTTTATGAGAACATATGAAAATTAAATGATCACCAATTCTTTTATTTGTTACAGTTTATTTACACAACACAACATAACTTGGTATGCCTCAATAATCAAGTTATTCTAGAAACATATTTACTGTTTTAAAATAAAATTTAGACAAATGAACTGTTTGGCTTACACAATCTGCACGGAAGATAAAATTACAAAGTAATCTGCAAAAGCCCTAACATGCAACGAGAAATGGCAAATTTTAATTTTATCCAATGACTGAGCGGGTATTCAGACCAAACCTAATGGAATGCACGTAGCACTGGCATTTGCAATCACACGCCCCAGTTCAACCTATTTTGTGTGAAAATCACACTCAATCAGAATCGGAACCAGCTCACCCGGACTAATAGTGCTTGAAATACAGTTCACATACGAGCTGGAATTAACCAACTACGGAGAGCGCATGCGCGCTGGAGAGCCGATTAATGTACTTAGCCCATATTACCCACATCGGGACTTAGGAAGCACTCGTTAAAGCTATTTTATTAGATAATGAATTGTTAAACGAGGTAATAGCATGTTACAGTCTGCATAAAATGTGTTTACTATCATATTCCATGCGGTATCTGCAATTTCACTTGTTTTATGTTTATTAAGGTGAAGGGATACGCCAAAATTTTAAAACGTGGGAAATGCATATTTTCAGTTGTTTCTTGTAAAAAGTAAAGGGAATATTGAAAACAAATAATTAACTACCTAGACATGTTTTTTTGAGAACTAAACGCGGATTAATCAAATTTCAAATATTGCAATTGTAACGGAATTGCTATTTTGGGAAAGAATTTAATATTTTCTGATTACTTAATAACATAAACGATTAGAAACGTCAGTCAAATATTTTAGGTTTTTGAAATCCATTAATTTAATTACCTCTTAGCAAAACACATCGGTATTTTGAGTCACCTTTTCATTGTTATGTATCCTTACTGAAACAACCTTTATTTCATGTAGCTTTAATATTGGAACCACCCTACCCTACTAAGTACCCGCAAAGAACCTCACAATGTGTTTGGATACTATCTACACCACTACACGGGAATGGCGATGCTAAGCCGGCGGTGGGAGCTGGCAGGGGCGAGGTTGAGGGGAATCCCTAGACATGCGTCATCAAACACCTCTGATGCGTATTCAATGTTACTTTGGATCTATGAGGCACATTCTCTAATCGATGCTAATGATGATGATAGTGATAATCTTACTTACGCTTCGTATATGAGTCGTTTGGCGAAGACCAATCGAGACGATGAGCCATATGAGTATAACACCCATTTCCAATTCAGAGCTGTAGTTTAAGAACTCGACCAAGGTTTATTCAACCACGGCCTCTTACTCGTCTAGCTATTTTCGTATTTTCACGATAAATCATTACATGCACAGATGTATAATTACATTGAAAAATGTTTCCACATTATTGTAATTAAACGTTTCTCAAATTATGAATTAACATTATTTCTATTAGTCTGGTTCTTTTGAATATCAGAGACCACTAAAAATATAGTCTCACAACCGCAACGTTTTTAATTGAACCATTGGTTTCGTGTTTTCATTAAAAGAAATTTGAAACGGGTCGTTGAAAAGCTATATCGTATACGCGAAACATTTATCGAGAAACAATTGAATGTCGATTAGAGCTCGGGTGTGCTACACCCCTCCCCTCGCGTCAATGAACTCCCCCCTCCCCCTCCCTCCCCTTCACACTAATGATCAGAGTCCAACCTCACTCGAATAAAACGCAACCACCTCGAAAATGAGCCCCTCTCTCACGACCTTGTGGAAGCATTATTCATATATAATTTAAATACCTAACTTTAATAACGGATGTGTCACCAATATTTCATATTAATGCACAATGTCAGATATATTTTGCCGTTTCCTATCAACGTGAAACAGCTGGTGATTAATTGTTGAGTGAAATATAGACGTAATTGAAAATGGTTAAACCATACCTTAATTAGAATGCGATAAACCATGCATATTTATAGCTCAATTATCAAATGCAATTAATTTGAGACCAGGTGAGTCTGTTAAACCTATACGTAATTAAAAGTGGAAACTCGATGGTTGGCGGGCTGAAGTAGGATATTACATGATAGAGTTCGTGGAATTTAATAACACTAAAATTAGCAAGTATATTGGTACGAAGACGATGACCTTAGCAGGCCTATATAGATAGATGGTTCAAATCCCGGTTCGTTCACACATAAATGGTGTTTTGTGTTCCATAGCTGGAGCTATATTAGTTATACAAATCGTGGCTACGGATGTTAACATTTATGAGTTGGTAGATTGAAAAGAGAACATTTTATGAAAAAAGGGAATGTTTTGTGAAATCACATACTATACTTGCTATACGCTACACCTTTGTGAGAATTTACTCAGTGTATTTTGTATTCGCTTTGAGTTCTATTCACTATACACTAGATTACAGTTACCAAGACGTTTCAAACCGGCGTGTTACAATCGCTTCGTGTCAAAACTGATAACCTTGGTAAACGTATCGAGTTTGGGCTAAAACGGTTTGATTTCAATCCCAGTTAAGCATCTAAATTGAAAGTATCAAATCGGCTTGAAAAGTAAGTGGTTAGTTCGCAAGCGTACAAGCTGTTTTTTAAAATTCAAATCGGCTTCGTTCAAACCTGTTTGAAACGCTCCGCTCCCGGGCTACCGTTCGTTATACAGCGTAACACAACATCAAATGCGTTTAACTAAATCCCGTTATGGTTTAATTCCCCTCCTGTCGTTGTAACACTGTTGCCACATGTGTTTAATCTGATAACCACACTTTAGATTAAACCTTCGAATTCGTTCCCGTGGTTTTTAACCATACTAACCTGAGTCCCAGCACAATGTCCCGCCACTATCGCTGGAAACTAATCTGCAGAAAAAACAGCTAATCTAGGGATTAACCCGAGGTGAGCGTAGGGTAGTTTAATCGGATCCAAATTAATCTGAGGCCGGGAGGTAAACGTGATGGAAGAGCGTTATTTTCCATGCCATGTTGCCATGTTGTTGGAAGGTTCGCATCTCTGGCTTAGAAAACCAACTCAAATAGAACGTAATGCTGCTTATATTTTGTAACCCCTCTGTACTACTGGAGCCCATTTTCACCCAAACTCAATCGTCTCCTTTGCACGATACATGGACGTTTAGTCATACGTTTTGCAGGTTGTAGAGGCGAACCCAGATCATCTGGCGCCAAGTAGTAATATCACTATAATACATTTCGTATGAATCCCTTCTGTAGAGTGAACACCATTGGTGTTTGGATACTATAGGTAGTTTGGATATTTGAGAAGAAATGTCCAATAAGGCTGTTTTCGTACGACTCAATCCCAGCATGTAGTGAGTGTGGAAAACCCCGGGAAAAAAATTCAATCCTAGTATTATCAGTGATTGGTATCGAATCGGCGACCGTCCAAATAAGTCTCATGTATAACCGCTAAGCCAACTATCACAATCAGTGTTCTCATTCTTACCAGTAGAACTACCGCCTACCGTTGTCAAACAACAAACTTGTGTTAACTTCCTATTTGCTTCGGTTGTGATTATCCTCCGCATTATTGTTGCAGACTGAAGTATCACTGCAGAGACTGCAGTAACACATACCCATGAAGCTGGTTAGAAATAATTATTTAATTATTTTTTTATTTATTGCACAATATTTCAATACAGTAGTATGCCATTTTATATAGAACAGAAATAACAATAACAATAACAACAACCAAATCACAATTATTGTAACAATAAACATGCAGTAATGAAACATAACAAGGTACATGTGCGAGTGTGTAACAAGTGAGTGTGCGTATGTGTATTAATAATAAACTTATTAGTAAATACGATATGATGATCGAAATAGTCTACTTAGAAACTTCCCAAGGTGATAACTGAGAAAGCAGTGTATAAAATGATTATAGTGTTTTTATTTTGAAGAGGACATTTCCGTTAATGCCTTTATAATGATAGGGGGAAGTATATTTTTATAACATTGAAAGTACCAGACCTTTACACTGTTCAAAAATTCATAATACAAATAAATGTCAACATTGTGTATTCACTAAAATATAATCTTCCATAACTTTATATATTAACTGCAATTATCTACCGTATGAATGATCATTACACTGATATACTATAACGCCGTAAGAAGCAAGATGCCCCCTAAAATTCTGAGACGAGACGGTCGCTCCACACGGTCTATTTCAACGGTATTCACCGCGAGATTTCCCGATACCTGAATGGTTATTGTCCACTGCATTGACTGCACCAACCTTAAATGGAATGTGACCCCACCACGTCTGACAACAGGCAAGCGATATTATCACTACAATACTTTGAGCAAGAGAACGGGATGCTATACGGGATACTATATTTAGGTTGGTAGTTGTCACACGCGTCACTTCTCTATTATATAATCCGTGACGACAACACCTTGCCAGTTAATTTGACGCGACTATATCTGTTGTTGTTTGTTTACTAGCTGTCATATACAATAACAAAATCTTGATAGTCGGGTACTCATTTATGTGTGACAGTTTACTCCGGAGCCATTGCCCTCAATTCAACACAACATGTTTTCCAAAGTAGGCCAGTTACCAGAGTCCTCAATGACGCAGCCATAACAGTTTGTGAACAGTACATATTATGATAGAGCAGATGTGTGTGTGCTCGAGTCCCGGTAAGAGAAATACATACACCCGTACACACCCGATAATAACGTATACAAAATAATAATACGTATATACTCATCTAGATCCGAAGAGTTTTTTTTTTTCAAATTTTTTCCTCATGTTATATATGTATTGTCTTGCCAAATTCCCAACCTTTATGATTTTGTCCAATCTTATGTTAAAATGTTAACATCTAGTTACTTAGAAAGGTTATGAAGAATACATGTACCCTTTTGTTTATAATTTAATAAATTGTGTTTCCCGAAAAATACTCATCTAGATAAGTAAATAAAATAATGTAGTTCAGTGTGGCTTTGCAATAGGTTTTCAGAACAGTAAACAGGGTTGTCGAAACTTTACTATTTAAATAGTTGTCGAAACTATTTATGAGAGGCGAGAAACTTCAGAGCAAGTGATGAAATAATAAGAACGAAAACCTATAGGTTAATAACACTTTGTCGTATAGAAAACACCAACGCTGAATCAAAATGAAATATACAAACAAAACTGATTATGTAAAAATGTCCTTTTTTAAAACCATCGAGTTTTTTGTACCTCACCCTATACAAGAGGTAGAAAAATATTTTTGCTCATTTGAAATATATTTTCATGCTGACTTGCATCTTTTATTATTATTATTACCATTGTTTTTAATCTCGCTCTCTTATCTCTGTCGTGTTGTCAAAAGGAAATGAAAGGGAGATGATGAGACGTCAGTGCCAGACCCAGCTTTCACCTGGGGCGCTATGAGAAGCCATCCCCTCAGCTGGCGCAGTGAGACGACGTAGGCCTATTACACAGTGAACAGTACTTGAACTACCCTTACATTGTACGGATACTGTGTTGAGAGGGGTGGCCATCCATGAGTCACATGTCCGGTTAGTCTTTTCAGTGGATATTACGGGTGTGTGTGTGCGTTTTTTTTTAAATTTTAAATTTTAAATTTTAAATTTTAAATTTAAAATTTAAAATTTTTATTTTATTTTAAATTTTAAATTTTAAATTTTAAATTTTAAATTTTAAATTTTAAATTTTAAATTTTTAATTTTTAATTTTTAATTTTTAATTTTTAATTTTTAATATTTAATTTTTAATTTTTAATTTTTAATTTTTAATTTTTAATTTTTAATTTTTAATTTTTAATTTTTAATTTTTAATTTTTTTAGAAAAAGAAAAAGAAAAAGAAAAAGAAAAAAAAAGAAAAAGAAAAAGAAAAAGAAAAAGAAAAAGAAAAAGAAAAAGAAAAAGAAAAAGAAAAAGAAAAAGAAAAAGAAAAAGAAAAAGAAAAAGAAAAAGAAAAAGAAAAAGAAAAAGAAAAAGAAAAAGAAAAAGAAAAAGAAAAAGAAAAAGAAAAAGAAAAAGAAAAAGAAAAAGAAAAAGAAAAAGAAAAAGAAAAAGAAAAAGAAAAAGAAAAAGAAAAAGAAAAAGAAAAAGAAAAAGAAAAAGAGGAGAGCCGGCATTCTCGGTCTACTCTTATCGAATGTGACTGACTACTCGTCCCGTAGGCCCTACATCAATACTCCTCCAGTGACAATAACGCTATTGATTGCCTCGGTTACGCTCTAGAAAGCTATTGTAGCTCACGTGTCTTTGAACTGCGCTGACAACATCCGTCCAAGCCCTGTATGACGTAGCTACTACTTTTAAGGCACCTGCATTGTTTTCTCTAGTGTTGTTTGTTTGTATCTTGAAGAAGACTATATTGTGAAGGGATTTGTTTCATTCAAGATATTGTGTTTGTCGCTGTCAGTGCGAGCGCTAAGAACTCCTTTGAACGAATGTAAGTACCCGCGCATCGTGTAATCCTTCAACAATGGCGGTAAAGATATCACTTCTCGACTTGAACCCACCGTTAGGCCCTACGCGAACGCTGAAATACACGTTGGGAAATACGTGGGGAAACACTGCGGAAACCCTCTCAGTAAATTATTACTTATTATACAAACTAAATCCGTTTGTGTTATTGTCTACCCAGTCAGGGCTGGTCCACACAGATTTTTAAGACTAACGCGTAGTCGTAAAGTTGGATCATAGGAAACACGTACTGGCGTTCACACAAAGTTTTAGTTTTAAGACGTTGTTTTCATTGTTGTTTTTAAAACAACGTCTTAAAACCTTATGCATTATGTCTTAAAAATCTGTGTGGACCAGCCTTCACAAGAACTGATTTTATGACACCGTTTATTATGTGTTTCGTTGCTATGGTGGCTCCACACTCCAGTCACCATTTACATGTACACCAATACCACCGAATGAATATTGTAGACTAATGTAAACGCTTGCACGAATCATAGATCCGTACTATCGTCCGCTGTCATCGTCCACACCCACGCGTTCCGCGAATACCCAATTAGATTATGTTGAGCGGTACGAAGCAGAAGACAGACAACCACAACCGTTCCGTTTCTAGTTGCCACCCTCCACGCTCAACGTCAATGCTTCACAGATAGATTTCCAAAATGAAAAACACAGCATGGACTGTCAATGAATTTTTGAGTTTCTGCATTGGAAGCAGGGATAAACCCACCAGAACGAGCCACACAAGAATGCAGGATCTCTCATAACCTCTAAATTTTACCGCTTCCTCTAGAGGCGCCCCAGTGGCGGCTGGTGGGGGGAGGCAAGGGAGGCCGGGCCTCCTCAAACATTTCCGGAGGGAGGAGGATTAATCTTGTCTGTGATCTTGTTTAAAAAGGTTCTATGTATTTTAATGTTCATCTTACATAATATACATATTTATCGTAAAAGTTTTCAAACAAAAATGTTCAACGTTTCAAAGTTTCGCGCCTCAAGAGAATGTGGCTGCTAGCCGCGTTGAACCAGTAGAAACGCGAGGAACTTCGTGCGTCCGGGCCTCTCAGTCGTTCAGCATATAGGTACCTGAGCGGTGTGCGGGGGAATGCGGTAGGCATACTCCCGCCCTCCCCGCCTAAGTTGCTGCACGTGCAATAAGATGCCAGAGGAGGCCGGCCGCTTCGTTTATTTTCGGATTTTTCACGAAGGTAACCGAGTCGCCCGCTTTCCATAATATATCATACTCAGCAGTTTGTAGTTTGCAGGGGATTGTCGTTTGTTTTTCTGCTGTTGTTCTTCCTGTGTTGTTGCTTGATTCAATGAAGTCAAATATAGTTGAAGAGTTATTAGCGCGACCATTAACGAGACCATTAAGAGTAAATAAAGATTTAAAACAAGACGGAAGACTGAAACCAGCTTTGCCATAACTGCAAAGGGATGGAGAGGAACAGGCGAGTTTGGTTCGTTATAGTATGGAGATTGTTATGGTTAATGGCAAGTGTCGTCAACTTAAATCGGGCAACTTAAATCCACATCCACAACCACATTATAACACCTAAAACAACGTAGAAAAATGCAGTTTTAAAAAAATCGACCTGCGGGGCAGACTGGGGGGCTCGCCCCCCAGACCCCCCTGAACTGCCGCTAATTTCCATTGCTTCCATATTCCATCTTTCTTGGATTGTCCTGGCCTCCCTACTATTTTATACCACGAGCCGCCACTGGAAGACTGGCGCCCGTAGTTCGTCGTATGAGGGAAGCGAAGACAGTTTAGGATAAATATTGTTTAGGCCTACTTCGTCTGCTTTTGTTTAACTTGTCTAGAGTTACAGCATGTGAGCGCGCAGTTTTAAAGATTAACAGATGTACACTATGTTGATATTGTAAACTCTACTATAAATTACCTTTGGGACGAAACAAAGTGTTTGGTTAAAATAAAGCATAAAATCCAAAATAAAAGTAAACTAAAAAAATGAAATACCTTTAAGTCAACATTCAGCTAATCATAATAAAACACGAAATAAAACACTAAATACTGAACAAGCGTAAACTTGAGTAGACGGTAGAAATATGTTAGTAAATAAATACATTACTGAACCCAAGCGTGTATCACACTGTGTTGATTTACAAAACATAAATACAATCAACTAGGGCAACATGTAACGGAATGGGATCGAATGTAAACTTAAATCCCCAATGGAAATTAAATAAAATACAACATACAATAATTAAGGTATTTAAAAAGTAAATAACGTAACTTAATTAATAGACTAACCGTCGGTGTTGCAATTTGTAGAACGGAACGAATGAATGATCAAACTTGCACTGACAAACCTATAAAATCATGATTGTTTTTATTTGTCTGTAAACAGGTTTTAAAACTGTTTAAGAAGTGACAAATTTTCTTTCAAGTCCGAATTCACCAAACGTTTTAATCGGCCGATTTACTAAACTCGGATTGCTTGCCATGGTTTCAACAAACATTACATATAAAATGCATGGTAGCTTCTACCGGGCGCTATTTTTGATCTCCATAACAGAAAATCGTCGGATTAAAGTTGGGTGAAACTGGACCTAAGTTGTGTAGTCTATCGATAATAATCAATGTTGTCAAAAGTTACTAAATAAGTTTGATATTCAACAACTTCGCAACTTTCAGATTCCTTATTAATTCGACGTTATATTACTAAACCAGTATTGCGTCTGTTCACCGTTAAACTTGGTCTGCGCCTACAGTGAATAAATGCACAATGGCGTCATAATCGATAATCTCGACTGTAGTTTGCGTTTCTCGATATCTCGAACCACGCAACACTCGCCCGGAGTGATCGACTTCTCGATAAAATGTTATCTATCTAGTATAGCGTGAACGAACCTGTGAGCTGTTTACGGCGATAAGAAATGTCCTTACCTGGAAAATATAGCCGCATTGCATCACGGTGTTTCGTGCCATCAACTTCGTCGCTCTCTTTAGGAACGAAACGAACGTTTAGTCTACCGATACTGAAACCTGACAACAACAGCGCTACCGCCAACCTGACGTTTGTTACAGTATGAAGTAATATTTCCGACCATTAGCTATTGACGATTGACCGTATTATTGACCATAACATAACTAAATATATTTTATATTGTACTCAATAGTACTCAAAAAGTATACATCCTTATAAAACTTGAGCCTTTTCATCCCATTCTCCGACCATAGCTTCTTGACCTTATTATGAACCAAAAAAAAACATGAAAAAAAAAAAAAAAACATAACTAAATATTTACATTGTACTCAAAAGTACACAGCCTTGCAAAACCTGAGTCCTTACATCCCATTCTCTATATGTGCATTACCCATTGAAATAATGTTCATAAGTGTTCATTACAACTACAAGGTAAATAATATGGTTTAAGAAGTGCAGAGTGAAGTATGTTTTTGAAGTTTAATGCAAATATGTATACACCGGTTTTGTAATTATTACCTTGCAATTTAATATTAGTAAAATGCTTCAAAAAAACAATAGTTGCGTTTACATATTCAATTTTTAAGACAAAGCATATTTTGTATTAACACAAAATTATTTTGCCACCGAAGCTTTAATACAGCACTTAGACGTTAAAATAGTATGAACAGAAAAGCAAAGATAACTTGTAATTAGTTAGGTAACATATAATTATACCAATGTAAATGTAGTAGAAATGTAATATTTCTTTTTGGAAAAGAAAACAAACAACTCCAAGATCTATACAAAAAACATCATAAATACTAACATTTAACCCGAAAAATCAACTCAAATTATTTGAGATGTCTCACTTTTACAATACTGAACGTTTTATTTTAGACAAATTAATGTAACAGACAGCCTTACCTTTCGTTCATGATATTAAGAACCTATGTTATATAGAGGGTTGAAACCATTCAATGTTTGATTACATATTGCCAGAGAGAACATAATCTGATCGGAGCTATGCTAACGTTTGTAAAGATTGCTTGTTCACATCCCATGAATAAAAAAGCACTTTAATTCTATAAAGTAAAATAAATAAAGATAAAGTTACTATAATCAGTTCTGTAATGGAATTTCTCGAGAGTAGAAATAAGTACAACCCGTCTCCGAGAGAATGTATTATATGCAGTCCGCTTTTTGCATGATTATTACTTTTTTGCGTGCTTACAATTTGCGTTTTATTTTATGTTTCACAGTTATTTAAAAATGAAATATTATTGAAACAACACAACATTCATTTAAATAAGATTTCTATATTTTACACTTATGCAACTATTTTGAATACATAACAGTCCAACGAGCATCAAAACTCGTGTTTTACAAAGAATAATGTATGTACAAAAAGTGTGGTCCAAGGAATTTATCAACACAGTCATGTTAAGTATCAAAGGGAAGGGGTATTTACTTCTAACAACAATCTAGCTCTACCAAAAAGTTTGAATAAATCTACCTTAAGGAAAATAATGTCCATTTATATGTAGCAATAACATCGTTCTGACTTGAAATTTAAGAAATTAACAGAATCTTGTAAGTGTCTAAAATAGTATTTTATTCAACTTGAGACTTTTACAACTTTTAATTTTATATTTAAAAAAAGCCCAGCTTTATTGTTTTTTCCTAAAAGAGGAGTAAAACGTTTCATGCAATATACAGAATATCTTTCAAGTTGGCGCGACATATTTCCGACAGGTTCAAATTGCTTCCCAGATTTCATCCGCTATAATTTCCAATTTGCCATATGGAGCGCGCGCCCGTTGTTCAGGCAAATAAGAGAGATCCACTCATTTTTCTCGGAACAAAGCTCGGATCTGTTTTGTACCGGTAGAAGCAATCAGTAAAGAGCTCGTCGTCATTACGGCAGTGCTCGGACCAGGCGAACACTGAAGAGTGTCTGGCGCTGATTTGATTCCTAATTAGAATGGCTGTCTGTCCTGGCGCAGAATAACATCAGCTCGCGTGAACGATAGGCCTATATTATAATGAAATTGAATTACACTTCTGAAACAAGCAGCTGTAGGTAGAGTTATTCTCCAATTCCTAATGGAGGAAGCGTAATGTTATCCAAGTGTAAAGCTTCCATCATCATGATTAGTTTTCTAATAATGAACATGTCTGGAATGAGTTTCCGTATCATGTCACAGTGCTTTTTATGATGTGACGTGTTTCGATGTAATGATAGCGAGTAGCGACAGGAGTTGTAGTTCCTAATTTGTAATTTGTATTAAAAAGCAGTGATGAGAGAAAATATTCTCTATAGTTACAAAGTATCCAGCCGGTAGGAGAGATAAACAATAACCGACATTTTGTAACCCTGATAGAGAATGCACAGCAAAATTGGTATGCGGATAGAATATAAAGTTGGCGGCAGGACTGTATGGGCGTACAAGAAGTATAAATACTGTATCACTTACTTGCGTTGTGACAGTGACGCGTAACACGTGACAAGGGGACATGAGGATGTGACGCAAGGCGAGCCCAGCGAGCGACGAAATATAACGGAGCGAAGGTATCGGGAAGTGAGAAGAAGTAAAACACAACCATGAAGACAAAGAAAATCTAGAAATTTAGAAACGTTTATCTGGGTAGAACTTGGAAGCAGCGCAGAAGTCTACAAAGCAGGGCCTGGATTCACAAAAATGCCTAATCTAATGCTAAGTTGTCCTACGGTGTGCAAATCCTAGTTAGATAAATCAAGATAAATCATCTCCGGGTATTACATATTCACAAACAAAATATTATTAGTTAAATTGTTGATATTTTACTATATTTTATGTTAATGACATTGCAGCACGACATATGTGTGGTTTATATCACTAAGATTAGCCTAAACTACAAAACTAGGACGTCTTAGCAGTTAGGCACCTTTGTGAATCTGGGCCAAAATGTGCACGTATATTGCACGAGAAACGCCCACTTATTTGATGTAAAATGTACTTATAACTTTTTGTATACAAACTAAATACGTTTGTAGTACTTACAAGTATTCAGTGACAAACTTTTATCCATAAATATAATACATATTGTGGTTCATGTAAAATGAATGCTCGAGAAAGATTGGTTTCATGTAATAACAGACTCGTGTTGAAGACATGATTGAAAGTTTTTGTGTATACATTGATAAATTATATGTGGGAGTATACATAAGAGTATACACAAAACGAGTAACTGGTTCATATGCGTATTTGATCACCAAATGACTATTTGTTATGCAAATTGTAACAAATGAACTTGTTTGCGATGCTTGAAGATTGTAAAATATTCAAAATATAATGTTATTTACTATAATACATATAGCATTCGACTCCAGAGTGTTTACCAATAAGTAATTTATTTCCTACAAAGACGACGTTCAATACCCCAAAACCAGAGTTGTCACCAAACCTGCACGATACGGTAGTATTAGGTCGTTCCCTGGAGATACGACCCAATAACATCTCGAGTTAAGTGGTTCGGCGGGCATGTTTAACTCACCTTCTTTACCTTCTTCACCTTCCTCACCTTCTTCTTCTCACCTACGGGACGTTATATCGTTATATTACAACGAGTACGGTGGGGTATATGAGATATTCTGTAAACTGTTCACCATATTTTAATTGAACAACATTTCGTTGGTTTGGAGAAGCTTTCGAGTTTCGATCTTTAAAAAAGTCAATCGAAGCTTTTGTTTTTTTCTAACATCGAAGTTATATCAGGCAATGTTTATGTAGATAATCTCTCTCTATATAATACATGTTGATCTGTTTTCACTGTCTCATTACACCGCTATTTAACCCCACCCACACTTTCCTTAGCCTCCCTCCATAAACAATACTGATACAACGTGAAAGCCACATACTATAGATCACTATAAATTAAAATACACTATAAACCCAAGAGACCATATTGAAGAGTAGCTAGACTAGCACATACATGGCTTAAATGTAATAAGACATCATTTTGTGGCTCAGTGGGTTTATATTATACAACACATCAAATACATAATTAGAAACCAAACTCACAAACTATTTTAATTTAAACTAAAGATCCTAGTGTTATCTACGTTGTAATAAAAACGAATAATAATACAAATTCATACCGTAAAGAATTTCTAAAATGGTCGTCCACCTTTTCAAATATTTTCACGGTTCATAATTAGAAAAATACAGCAACAAATAAAGATAATAATTCAAATATAAAACATATATGGAAACGAATGATTGGCAACGTTGGAGAAATCCTTGAAACATCTGTTACTGATCATACGATCAGTCAGTCAGTTTCACTATACTACTTGATTTTTATTTCACTATTTGTTCACTATTAGTTCATTACTTGAATCTGCATCCGATAACATATTATGCAGATCTTACTTGTTCACTTAATTTCATTCCCCTATCTTATTGTTGACCCTTTAAATAACCAATTCAGAACACTTGTTCTCAAGGTGCAAATGAAAATAAAAATTAGTTTTAGAACAATTAATACTGAAATCTGATCTGTCGGGTCCAGACAACCACCAAACCACAATATCGAGGTCTTTTTCGGAGTGTAACTGAGTGTATTATTATTAAACACACGTGTTCAACCATCTTTATTCCTTGGGCCAAGTTCCAAGATCCACAGCATGTGGAGTATATTAAAGTTAATGCAATGCAATATTTGAACTAGTTAAGCCAACGAGAATACTTGTTCGGAAGTTACCGCGTATAGTGCTGGGCAGATGGGCACGTTCTCAAACCTAGTTATACGTATGGTGATGTTCAAGAGAATAGTATTACTTGAGAGCTTATTGTGTCATTGGTTTTACAGGGTCGTTTTGCTTTGGACTGGGATGCAACGTTGTAACATTGTGTTACATTCATTATATAAAATATAGCTTCAGTTAATATGATATACAAAACAAATGAATATGATAAACCAAACCAAAATTAGAAGTCATAATAATAATACTAATAACAATAATAATAATAATGATGATGATAATAATAATAATAATAATAATAATGTTATAATAATTATCATTATTATTATGATAATTTGAATACAAATTAAAATATGAAAGGTGATTACTACAGCAATGATCATAAAATGAAACTGAACACTATCATAACAAGTTACATATTATGTATAGTTAACAGCTTTTGCCTGAACAAATTATTGTTGACGACAAAACAGTTGCAATTCCTCGTATAAGAACCCACGAGGCATTTGAACAATTCCTGTAAAATCATTAAGGATGTTACATCATTATTGAAGTAATCTCATGCAAGGGTCCACCTCTCGGACCGGCGCCTCCACCAAAATCACAACACTTTTTGGAAATTAACTTAGGTTGTACATTTTCAGTTTAAAAATCACCGCCCATGTACTGTGCCACTCTTTCATTATTAACATGAAACCTTTTGCATTTAAACTCTTTCCAAATGTATCAATTATGTAGCGGCAATTGTTATTGGAAACTAATATTAACCGAGCGGATAGAAATGTCACGTGAAATAGACGTATTTAAATTAAATTATTACTTCCCGATTGATGTTGGAAACTGGGTCAAGATATATATATACTCTGAAATCAAATTTCAAAGAACATAAACGCTTTAATTTTAAAATAAATGCATTCGAAGGGACTCGCATTACAATATTGGTAAAGTATTTAGACAAACTCACAGGCGTAGTGTTATTTCTGTGAAGATCTCGAGTTGTTTTACAGTAGGTTGTTGTTCCCTTTCTGGAAACGACAAAGTTGTCGCGAGGATAAATGCATAATAAAACCCAGAGATTTGAAATAGTACTCTTGAAAGTTACTCAAATTACTCATAAAACAAAAGAGCATTGCTTTTTATTAACCGAGTGGGCACAATAATGAAGCATAATATGAGGTGGGGGCAACTTCTTTGAACTCGGCAAACAGAATGTCTGTTTACGCTTGGTGTGCTTTAAATTAGAGACAAACAAAGGACTTAATATATGGAGTCCTCAGACCCGAGCTCATAATGCTGTTTTCTTTATTTTTCAAGCAACACTGTTTACAAACACAATTATGTAAATTTAAATAAAATGTGAAATATTTTGTGTTGAAACCATTTGGTATAAATTGTAACGTTTATACTGACGATTTGAATTTTGTATTTTTTAATCTGCGGTACAGAGAGTATTTATATGACGTCACAACGGCTATATAACGGCTAAATGTAGCACAATGGCTATTGCCATAATGTGCTACATTTAAGCTGCAGTAGAAAACGAATATGTATGAGAGTTTTAATAGGTATATCAATCGATGAAGTTTACAAAAATGTTTGTGTGTGCGATTGGAAGCTATATACATGAAGTATTTGGAATATACACTGTTTTTTGTTACGGTTCGATAGTCATCATTTGTAACAATGATCGCAATAATCCATCGCAGCCATTGCAACCATCGCAAATAAACTAACATGTCATTTTGCACCCAGAATGGCCACCACGCGTTTAATATGAATACAGCGTATTGCAATAAAAATAGAAATATATATGTTTAACCTATATAGTGAAAAAGGTGATCTCCTAAAAACGGAGACAATAGGGATATAGGTATAACAAGGTTGCAACATTCTTTCTACACTATCTATCAACTACAACAATGTAAACAACCATCAACTGGTGCTCATGAAAGTGGGAAATTACACAGCACATATTTAATATATATTGCATAGTCGGAAAAACGTTTTCAGCATTCTGTTAATTTTCTTTATTGTGGTAAATATTCAAAAAAAAAACCTGTCGGTCAGAGGCTATTCAGAACTGTGCGTCTCTAGTTACGTGAATTAACACTTGTTGGCCTTTGCCCTAATCCCTTATATTTTACTGCCTACTTTTCAGATATCAGTTGAAGAATATAGTAGAAGACTATTATTGATTGTCATTATTGGCGGAAACAAATGTTTTAAAACGAGCCAGCATTCAAACGTATTCACATTGTTCAATTTAGCATTGCCAATTATAAAAACATTTCGTAAATATATGTACGATCAAACGGTAGTATAAAGATTAGGTTTACGCAAACGTAATTGATTACAATATTGATGTACTTCGATAACAATGTCTTTATGTTATGTTGTAAAACAAATCCGTCGTCGTTGTGTTGAAGGGTTTGTATCGTAGGAACTTTTATACCCACATTTTCTATAACAAAACTTTGTAGACAAAAAACGCCGACTACGCATGTAGCTTAATGATACCAACAAAACTTATCGTAAGAAGCAGAACACCATTTATCATCCGATCTATAAAGCAAATTACAGAAGTTTGTTTTACGCTTGAGAAGTTCGTGATTGATTACACTTGTCACTTTCACAGGCAGCTAGGAAATTTATAAAGGATATTAGGTTTCAAAAAAACAAGAGGATAATATATTATATTTAATGACTTGATTAAACGCATAGAATAATCCTGTTTGATGAAATATTCTCGTTAAGTTTGAAATGTCTAAACTTAAAGTCAACAAGTGTTACTAATGCATTAGCTGTTTTCGCCCGAACGAGTCAACACTTCTAATAAAAATAGAGATTGCAACAGCTGCCACATATGCAGCTCAGCTCAGAGGAAAGAACTGAGTAGATATGGTATACGATGTATTCACATATTGCGCATGGTGGCCATACTGGAGGCCACAATGGTATGTGATTGGTGCGTAGTTCATTGTAACTATGTTTCAGCTGGCATTTCATTGAAGTTCAACTGTTTTCCAACTTTGGTTTGATATTATGTTATTACTGAAAAGCAACTTAAATAAATTCTCTATTATTTCGGCCACTCTTTTTTGTGGTTACCAATGGCACACATAATCATTTCCATAAACTTTATCGGGGGATGTACGTGTTCAAACTCTCATATTTCCTCGTAAACAATATTATTCGTTTTCTATTGACAGCTAAATGAAACTTGAAATAGTACTATGGGTGGCCTCCAATTAGGCTGATGTGACGTCACGTGAATACTTCCTATTCAGGGTTCGTGTACGGCTTTCTGACAGCAACCCGATCACTGTATTAAGCCAGAGGTGTACTCCATGTTCATGCGCGCTGTTTCAACGTTAATAAAGGCTACGTGCGCTACAGTCACCATCATTTAGACTGTCTGCTGCTTCAAGGGTTCATAGCCTCAAGCAGAAACAACTCAAGATGACTAGTAGTATGTTCATATCAACACTCCCTTGTCATTTCTTACACAACACCGAATCGTTTCGGAAACCGATGGCTCAGTGCGAAGTACACGAGGCTCTAGTTCGGGAGGTCACCGGTTCGATACCTGCTACCGGCAATCCTAATTAAAGGTTTTTTCTGAGGTTTACGTCAGTAATAAGGCGAATGCTAAAATTGTCATACTAACAGTCCTTGGACGTTCTTACCCAACTATCCAGATACCAAAATATCTAGTTCAGCTGAAGAGGGGCTTGAATTATACCTGGGCAGGTTTCTTAAAAAAATGATATTATTATTAAATTTGATATTTTAGAATAATATCCAATGAGTGACTAATTTTTTTTCAAGTATGTAGTTTGATTAAGATTGTATTTATAAAATAAGTTCATTATAGATGAATGCGCCATAGTGTAGCCAGCATCTGAGACCGAATTAATTTATTCTACGTTGTACAGAGACATCATAAACCGGTAATATGCATGACTTTTGTCAGGTATTATAAAGGTGTGGACCTTCTTTCTAACAATTTTAAACAAATATATAGTAAAGAGTTTTTTTATTTTTAGGAACACTATCAACTCAACTGAAAACACGAGATAAAAGTGAAATGTGTTCTAATGAACTCTTTGACATTTTATAGTAATTATGTTAGGTATGTGCCTTTGTTTAATTTTCAAGTCATCACTTTCCTTTTATTAAATTCTTTCCAAACAATAGTACCGTACTGCACGATGGGTTGAACTAAAACTTTGTATTACTATAGACTACAGAGTGATTAAAAAGGTTTTCTTCATGCAATTTTCAAGTCGATATAAAATATAAATACATTCGTTATAGATTGATTCAGAGAAGCGCCATGCTCGATGGTCCTCCGATATTTTACTTTGAAGCGTTAATTGTTTCCCTGACTTTTATAAATAATGGGCAGGTGTGTGAATTTGAACCATACTTTACATAGATGCTACATCAATAAAATACAAATATGACACATTGTATGGAATTATGTATGGAATTGGCTCAAATTAGATACTATTTGACATGTCCAATATTTTTCAATTAATTCAATGTAAGCTTACAGTTTCGTTCACTATAGGTAATAGGTATGTATCTCAATTACTTAAACCGTGTTTCTTGAATTTTGTTTGGTAATTGTTATAACAATTATTAATTTTACAAATACGAAAACCACTCGTTACAAATTAGTATTTAATTTAACAACAGTTTAATGGTTCGGTTAAAAATTTCAAATTATTATTCACGAAGCCACTTTAAAAAGATCCAACGGTGATCAGCATTGTATCGTTGCCCACGAAGCTGATACATCTCGTTATCATGCGGTTAAAACTCGAAGAATCCAAGCGCTTCTCTAATGTATTCGTTTATCACAAAGGATCCCCCACCAGACCACATTAAAAGTGAGGTCGTACCATTAAGCGGACTGCACCGCTGTGAAGCTTAATTGGTTAAACTTAGATTGCGTTTTATTGCATTTATTCCTCCTCCATTTGGTTAGGAACGTTGATGACAGTATTTGGACTAGAGAGCTCGTTATGTAAAAATACCACATGAATGTTTCAAGTTAGACAGGGTATATGTTTAAGTGACTTCTCTATGCTCTTCTAAACAATCTTACTGATTGATTGATTGATATTTGGGCTTACCGTCTTATATTTTTGCATCTTGGCTAATCAAGACAAGACGATGAGTGGGTGATAATGAAGATGAAATTGCGGGCTCTTTGGAGGCAATGGGCAAGTAGGAGGGCGCGTGAGTAAAGGGGAAAGGGAAGGAAAGGGGAGTCCACACCCCAATCCCCTTTCCTCCCCTTTCCCCTTTACTCACGCGCCGTATGTCTACATCCACACCACATTCTTTATGACGCCCAGTTTGTTTCCAAGTGACACACATTGGCGTATAATCATTTACGACGATGAGTACACCAGCCTCTTCATATTTATTAATATGATTATACATGATGAAATTATCCACGTTTTTGAACAGTTGGGCGTTACGCTGCAGACTTATAGAAGCTAGAATCAAATAAAAAGTTGACTAAACAGTTAGCTGGAAATATTATGTAAATACAGAGAATAATTCCTGGTAGAACGAGCTACATAAATAAAATGTAGTTCATAGTCTCCATAATATTGTGTTTTCAAAAGGTTGTTAAATGTAAATTACTTCAGTCATTATTATTTTACCAGAGTTCTATTGAGAATAGTTTGTGTTAAAACTATTCAAACTATTTTGAATGGTAACATTTCATTTATTTCTTTCCTTGAAGTAGTAATGTAGCTGTTTTTAATGTAATGCTCTCGGTAGAAATGGTAGCGAATGATTGCTGAATTAAAAGTGGCATGGAATTCTAATAATGTATATACTTCAGATTATAATGACATGATTTGAAATAAGTATTAAATAACTGTATTAATTTTAATGCTAGTTTAGTAAAATGTTTGTAATACTATTGCACAATATTTTAGATGTATAGGATTGCATAATAGTACTAATAGTAATGATCTAATATAAACAGGACTAATAATAAAAAATATCATTCGCGGCACGCACATGCACACGCACACGCACACGCACACGCACACGCACACGCACACGCACACACAGGTAACGCTGGTGTTAACCCTACAACAAGGATTCCAATTTTAATGTGTACATTCATCATTATTATTGCCAGTAGCGTTTCCCAGAACTATCTTAATGAAGTCTGACAAGTTTTTACATTCAGCCACATACATTTTATGTTATAATCTCATCGTTTTCCTACGTATTAAAATTTATTTTACAAAACGTGTATTTCAGGTAATTAACTTTGAGTTACCTGAACCTTTCAATATCAATTAAATTAAATTTACTAATTTGTAAAATTTTAGAAATCACGATTTAAACGTTGCTGATTCCGCCATCTACCGATGTTAGTGTGAATGATCTCATATTGCGGCAGCCCAACGATTTAGTTCAACGGCTGTTTTACATAATTGAATCACTCTCCAACCACTTCCCTCAGTGTCTGATTAGCTGTCATCCAAGTGATCCAAACAACAATACGACTAACATATCTTGTTGTGTTTCAGGGGGAGATGATGAAGTCGGGCTTGCTCTATTCTTACAACATGCTGAACACGCGTGCGTGTTGTCGCATACACGCGCGACACGCAGCCATCACTAGCGCAGTCTACACGCTGGTAAGTCCACCCACTACACGCACAGTTGTTACATGAACACTATCTAACCACAACACATTCATACATACACACACATACATAAATAATATGTTTGTGCATCATTTATAATCATTACTGTCTATGTATTCTTTCATACTAAATTCTCTACATACCGTACATACCCAAATAGAAGACGACCCTAAATTTAAGAAAACCCCCTATTTTTAAGAATATAAATTTGGAAAAAATCATATTTGTAATCTTATTACGCGAATTTAAGACGACTCACAATATGTTAACTATACAAAATGGAGATAATTAAAGTCTTAGATTCAGGTGAATATGGTATATATGTTCTTGGTATGCAATATGGTTCTTTGCTTCTCTGCAACAATGAATTAGTGTACGGGATTATGGCCGCCAACAATGTCTGTGTCGTCACGGGAATATCAAGAATATATAGTATTATGCATAGCAACATAATGAGACAGTGATATAAAACTATACCTAATCCTATACTGTCGTTTATATAGCACAACACGATTTGCGGCTATCTATAGTCTACTGATTAAAATTAGTATAGCGATAAAGGGAAAATTAATTGACGACCCTCTGTTCAAATGTACAGTCTCGTGACAATATCGGTTGACCAAGCATGCAAACGATATGACATCGATGAGTTTTCATATCACTTGGTGTTATTAACTAATTGACAATGCATTTTCTGTTTTATGGAAATGTATATGAAAGTTAAGAAAACCTCTTGAATATTAATTTGAACTTTAAAGAAAGTTTTTGAAGACTGTGGTTTTAGAAAGAAAGATAATTTACATTTTAGATACTTTTAAAGAATAATAATTCTTTTTCTTAAATTATTATGGGCATAATGGGACTGCTGAATATTAATCAGCCTGACAAATATCTCCAATATCTCAGTATTTTTACTTTTCTCCCTTAAAATGTTTCCATTAAAATGCATGTTAAAATAGTAATCGGAAAATAATTACACTTTTCAAAGACTATTCTTGCCCAATGAAGTTTTCTAAACGTGGCTTTCCTTGTTTGTAGTAAAACCGATCCAACATGTTGCCTTTCTTCACCATTGTATAGAATACCACTCTTAATGGATAAAGTTTCTAACTTAAACGTAAAAATAAAAGGAAATGGTAGACGTGGAACCCGTAGATGCATCTATCTCAATTTTTCTAAAATACAATTCGTGCTTAATCTTCAGAAAAGCATTTTACAAGAGAAATTATTTTCTGCACAATTTCAGAATTTATGAAACCGTTATCTTAAAACGTTTTACTTTACTAAGTTTCGAAATACGGTAATATCCATTTGCTTTGCTATTCTTAATTGAAATTGAAACCATTTAACTTTTAATCATTAGCGCAGCAAGTTTCAGAGCGACTCCGTTTACTTGGTATTTGTCACTTAATACTATTAGCTAAAACTGTCAACAAAGTTTGAGATGTTTGAATATTAAATTAGTGTAACTTTTGAACTGATGGTAAATTCTATATTAACTGCTTAATACCACAGTTAAGTATTATACTAATTTGAAATCACATTCATTTGGAAGCCTTCTGTAGGGGGAAGCTCAGGTTTAATATATGTAATAGTGAGTAAAGCCAGTATCGGTTCACAACCGTTTATAGTGTAGGCCTATTATGGAAGCCTACTTTTGTTCCGTTTTAATTCAGTTCAGGAACACATCTTATTCGGCCGTAGGTTGGAATTCATAGTCAGCCCCTACACCTAGGGGATCCCATTGATACTAAGGTAACAGTTGTTTCCATGTTATTTCCCATAAACAAAACAAATCCATAGCAACAATGGGTGCCCCTAGGTGTAGGGGCCGACTATGAATTCCAACCTGTAATATTAATAATGCTTTGATGACCGTTTTATTTGTATAGTTTTATTGTTGAACTAGAGTAGTATTAGGTCATGTTTTGGTACGAATTTTGAAGTTTACATCGTAAAGACTTTTTTTATAATATACAATTAAACTTGGTTGCGCAGATTGTTAGTAAAAAGTCTTAAAAAGTGATTTTTAATATTAATAATGCTTTGATGACCGTTTTATTTGTATAGTTTTATTGTTGAACTAGAGTAGTATTAGGTCATGTTTTGGTACGAATTTTGAAGTTTACATCGTAAAGACTTTTTTTATAATATACAATTAAACTTGGTTGCGCAGATTGTTAGTAAAAAGTCTTAAAAAGTGATTTTTGAAAATAAACAATAAATAAATAAATAAAGATCAGCATAAAGATTGTCACATACAAGGCTATTGAACAATTTGAGTGCGGTTATTAATAATTACAGCTTGTGATAAGTGTTACGTCCACGGTAAGTGTTTCACTACGTTAATACCTTGTCCTCAAAATGATGACAAGAGTTAAGAACAAAAGAAAGTAAAATTCTGTTCGGACTCCATCAGCTGCTTCCAATGCCGACGGCATCTTCGAGTCTTGGTAATTGAAGAACTGAACCGAGGAATTTGATATTGGTTTTGAATTATTGGAAAGTTGGGTTGAATAAATTATTGGACAAGACGAACAGAAAATTCCACTTTCACGTTGCTCATAATTATAGCATGACATTCAAGGGAGTAATTTGTGTCGCCAGTTATAAAGATGTTCCGTTTAGAAGTATTGAGTCTTTCTCAACTGTATAAGCGACAAAGGACAGTCTGAATTCTTGAACAAAATAGGTTCTGTGCGCTTTTGTGAGCAGGCTTAGTAGGGTCTACTACCATGTGACTAAGCCTACATTGTGGAAACTGTTTGAATAGGAACGCTTTGAATGAAGAGTATATTGATAAAAAATTAACGATTATTATCATTTAGCCGCAAAAATTTACTAAAAATAAATAAACAATAACAAATAAATGAAAGTGACAGAATTATAAAGCAAATGTGCATTAATCAACCATGATGATATTCCAATCGCGAAATGTGTGTTTACAATAAAAGATGTCAGTTTGACTTCTCAAGACAATTTCTAGTTAAGTGCTTCTCATGGTTAGAACAAGCAACATCTTTCTTACATGAAAAAATACCTCAAAGGTGAACTTAGTCTCAAGTTGAATACTGGGATTTAGATATATAGGCCATTTGAAAAAAAAACCAATTCCTTGCAATTTCTGCAATAGAATAAATACAAATGTAGTATTATATTATTTTACAATACTTGTAAAGAACATAATATATAACATAGAATAGTGTGATTGGAACATAATTATATATTAGCAACTTTTGTAAAAGGAAACATACATGAGATAACTTGGTCGGGTTCAGAGAAACTCGTGTAATTTGTTTGTCCACTTGTCATTGGGCGGGTTCACACAAAATGACTAAGACTAACGATTAGTGTTTAAGACTAACGATTTAAAGTTTAACAGGGTTGAAGTATACGATTTATGTCTAAGCGTTAACAAACTTTTATAGTGATTAGTGTTTAAGAACGAGTGATTAAGAAAGTTGATTTTCGATTGTTGGCATTGTTGAAATACATTTGGGGATGGATGTTTCCGAGTACGTTGTTTTCCCAAGGCTTAATCACTCTATTGTTAGTCTTAGTCCATAGTCATTCTGTCTGAACGCGCCTTAACATGGCTGGCCGTGGTGAAATACTCAACAATCGTTCTAAGTTTAGAAATTATCTCGGGCCGCGATAGTTAGAATATGAATAACGAAAATAATCGTAACAAGCAAATAAAAAATGTCTTAATTCCCAACAGGATTTAATGATAGATTTGACAAATGTTGCCAAGTCTAAATTCAACATTTTTGATTGATTTACATTTTTTAATCAAGGTTGTGAAACTGACTTCCAAAATAAAAAATAAACACTTTTTGGCTACCCGGCACCTCCACCAAAAAACGAAACATTTCTCTAAAATTAAAAAATCGCTCTTTTATTCTTCATTGTGCGTTTAAATATGACGACTTCCATTCAAGTTATTATTATTCAATTCAACAACCACAATTTCGTACCTAATGCACCGAAAGAAGGGATGCAAACATGTGTTTGTTTTCCCATCCATATTTGTTCGTCAGTATACGGAATAAATTTGTTACTTTATACGTATATATATGTTTACATAAAATATTGATGAATAGTGCTTTTAGGTATTGATCTACATTTTGTGATAGAGTGAACAATAGTTGTTCACATACCCCATTTCAAGACGATGTATAAGAGTTATGTCCATTAAACAACTTTTGAGTGGTGGATTGGGAACAAGAGGTAATGATGTAAATAACCATAATGATCATGACGGTAAAATTAATAATAAAGTAATGAAAACTTATCATAATAAGAAAACGTAATTCGTTATGTAAATGTGTTTACTGCTTACTGCAGTGAGTCATACTAATTCTATTTGTTTTGTATGGTGGATAAATGTGTTTTATTTTTTTGAAATAAATAGGAATGTTGAATTTTAAATCAACAGGCTTTATACATATGTATTTTTTGATCGTTTTTGTTGCCGTTATCTTAATATTGATATACTTTTATTGTTATTTTTCACTGTATATTCCGTTTATTTATTTAGTTGTATTTATTGCCCTTCTGTTTCACTCAGTAAAGTAACTGAACAGGGAATAGGATATGGACTTGAGATAAACAAATACAAACTTGTCCTTATAAAAAACGATCAACTAAACACGGCCTTGATATTCGACGTGTGTGAAAAAAAAACCTAGTGAAATTACCTAATATTTCTCAAGTTCAATTTAAAGCTTATCTTAAACGAAATCTCACACCACTCTACACATAATGTTGTTGCGCCGGGAGTGGTGGAACTTGTCGATACGGCGTGTTGGGGCGCGATAAGGGTTGGTATTCAACGAATGTGGCGAGCCCTAAGGTAATCTGCTTTGTTTTGTGGTCTCGGCGGGCTCTTTATTGACCAGTTGAGATCACTTTGTGTGATTGCGCCCAAGAGTAAAGTAACGGGGAAAACTTTTGCTTTTCCTTTGTTTTCCTTTTACGATTTTACGGTGCATTTGTCACTCATTACCTATAGAGTGACATGGACGCACTCACGCACACGCATTGCAATGCAACTCTGAACACGCTATGGCTTTCTCTATGTCCTTGTCAGTAGAGCAGTTGAATGTTTTTTGCGTTACAGTTACGATTAAACTTGGTCGTGTTGGCTGTAGAAGGGCATATTAGACCAGAGTATAGTGATTTGTTTTATTATTATATTATATCATCGATTTTAATTTTTAAATCGAACCGCATCCCCTAGTAATACTTTGTTTTTATGCATTCCCATCTAGTTAAACAGATCAACGTGTTTGTTAATTTAGTAAGCTATAATTCCAACCAATCCGATAGTGGTCTCAAAAACCGATCGGTTTCGAATATAACCCGATTGTAAACTATTAAAATTAATAAAAAATTGATTGATTCCGATTGTGTAGATTTTTCACCGAGTAGACAGATTTCTACTATATTAAAATCCGCATAATATATGTGTACGTTGTTTTAGCACGATCAATAAAGTATTATAATGCAGCAGGTGCAGCTTGGGTTGTTAGGGCTTATCGCAGAACAAGAATGTGGTGCCTCGGTTTCTTCGTGCTGCCTGGATTGTTGTAATAGTGTTTTAAGTATTATTGTAATAAAATAATGGTATCATTGCATTAGAGCTCGTAAATAGCCTACTTAATTTTAATTTAAATACAAACTCACATCAGTAATGTTTAATTCCAACTTGAAAGAAAAGTCGTGAATTTTGGGTTTGGACGAATAAATTGGTTATGCAGTTGTTGAAAGCTGTTGTTAAATGTAGAATGAATTTGTTGAGTGCTTTTATTTCTTGTAAGAAAAAAAAAGAAATTAAGGCAACATAAGAGTTCTTTATATTGTGTGCAATTATAACTCTCACTACAACCATACAAAATAATTAATACTTTACGCAAAAATGGAAAAAACGTGGTCTAATAAAGCTCCAAAATGATTTATTTATCATATGTTTCATTGTTGTAGAATGTATACGTGATGTGATAAATAACGTTGTTTAATAATTCGCATTGTATTATGAATTTTCAAAGAGCGACACTCGCTTTGAATAAAGAGCAATGTTAAACTTGATACCGAGGTTCATGCGGTAGGCTAACATGGACTTCGATGCAGCGAACCACATAAAACGGATCCCTTTTAATAGGGCGCATTCAGAATAAAACGCGTTCATTTTGTTTGAAGAATTTCCAAGTTTATGAAGACTAAATCCCTCGGGGAACAAACTTTCCTACTAAGTCAAATGGTACTTTTTCTGGTTTTCGTCCGTTCGCCTCCTGTAAAGAGAGTAATCGGCTTTACGGATTTGGGGAAATTGCTTTGTATGTATATTTATAAAAGTACCACTAGCCGTAGGCATAGTACACAGTAGAATATTTAGCCAGTGGGTGCATAAAGGCCACCAAAGCCTTCATCTATCTTCTTTGATCGTATTTACCTATAAATTAAATCGTTTGTAGACGACTGTCTTGATAGAATTATTAAAATATTCGCCCTCGTTCTCTTCAAAACGTCATTAAAGTCCATTAATGTGAGTGCCATCCTGGACAAGTGTCTTTGAACGTACAAAGACGCTCCTGGTATCTGGATAAAACAATTAACATTTCATTGGAAAGTAATTTTTACAATTTGTTTGCGTTGCGGTTTACGATATCCAAGATATGAGCGGCTTGAAGAAGTCGTCACTGAAGAGATACATACTTTGATCTTGATATAGACTATCCAAATTGTCACTTGAACAAGTAGGGCTACAGTGAGCCGCAAGGCAAGAGAAAATTTCAAATTTTCATACGGTTTATCGCCATCCAGAAGGATTTGATAAAAGGGAGGTGCTACGTAAAGTTGGCACTCTCTTTCCCAGACATTGCTCAATAACTTCTTAAATAAAACGGCACTTATAATTGTGGAATAAAATTCACTATTAGCACTAATATGACACTAAATACTGGCTGGAATAGTGAAATATTGGCGGTTTTGAGGGTGCCAACTTTACGGACCTGGATTTACCTCCCGCAGAGGCTCACAATTGATAAGCGATGAGCGAGCGAACTTTTTTCTACTTTTATGACACTCGTTTTGCTTTTTTCATTTTATGGCTGGCGATAGCGGTCGTGCGGAGATTCCGAAAAAGTTGAAATTTATAACATCAACAAACTTCGATATGGATTGAACGCCATTATAGTTTTGCGGCATCATATATCACGGACTCGGAACACAAGGTATACTTGATCTCTGTTTAGTGGAGCATTTGCTATAGGCTTAGATAAAGCAGACGTGGTCTGAACACTACAGCATTTCGAGTTGGCATTGCAAAATACTCTCAAAGAACATGACTGTAAAACATCCTAAACCGCTCTCGTATATGGCTCACGTGCCTTTCAGTTGACATTAACCGTGAACTGACCTCTTTATATGTTTGTGCTCTCAATCCATTTTACTCGATCGTTTTAAATACGTGTCGAAATCCTGAGATCAGAAAACTAATGCACAACATTGTTTCCCTTTAAACTCGATTCGATAATGCTTCAACATGGCTTCTCATTATTTGTAGTTAAAATATGGTTATGTTTTAGATATTTATTTTTTGAGTCAACTTTTTCTAAAATGAACCCTTTTGGAAAAATATCCAACTCGGCTTCGTGCCATTAATAAAAGTGTTCTTTTACATCGTTCTCAGTTTTGGTTGTACCTGCGAATCGTATACATATTTCATTTGATGTAACACGTCAATGGAACCCGCTAGAAAAGGAATACGGAATAAAGATCAGGCAAGTAAATAAAAGCAATAAAACCCAGCAAAGCTATATAGTTTACGATTCGCGTCAGTTTCAAGCGTCGAACGTGAATTGATTGACGATATTGATTTTGCTTCAGGATTCAAGTCAAGTGAAGTGTAGCAGTGTTTGAGATGTTTTATTGACAGGAGACGTTGTTCCAGTTTACGTCCACCTTGAGAGATGAGGTGTGTTCATGTTCGTGACAAGTCTCTAGGGTATTCTCATGCTTAGGGCGTATCCGAGTGCAATGGTACCAACTTAATTTTCAATTTCTCTACTTGCTACCATCCATAGGCGTGCGCAGGGGCGGGGGAGGCGAAGGGGGGGGGGGGGGAGGGGGAGGGGGGAAGCGGCCCCCCCCCCCACCAGGATAGGTGAGTTTTTGTTTTAATAGAATTTGGCCCAGGGTATACCGTATACGACTGCCGATCGTAAAAGACGAGAAGAGGACCTATATCACCCTCCTCATATTATATTCCTATATTATAATATTCCTCAAACTGTCACTGTTGCTCCAACTGCCTTGCCCGTTTGACCCGGCAAAGAATAGGTCCAGAATAGTGCCTGTCGTAATGGGCGACAAAAATGCTGACGCCTGACATAATGGTTCTAATCTTACCTGAAGTCCTAGATAAGAATGACGTCGGAATCAGCTGACCGGCCTCAACATCAACTGTTGCCTTATCACCAAGATTTTGGCTGTGAGACTGACCACTTCCTTCTTTTTGTAACAATGATATCACTGATATCCACAAATGATTGCGTGAAATTAACCCATTAAACAGACAACCTGTACTCCTCCTAATACGCTTAAAAAACGTTTTAAAATGCATGTCTTTCAAAAATCTCCTGCGGAGCTATTTGTGGGGGGCATCCCCCCACACCCCCCATTGGCGCCGCAGTGAAGTACTTTCATTGGGAATTTATTATGCCCCTCCATTGATCAATCTCTGCGCACGCCTATGCTACCATCTAATTGAAACTGGTTCATTAGGGATAATTTACGACCTTCTGCTGGTTACCTGGAACGGTAAGCGTGACTATAGGCTTGTGCACTGTACTCAGTGGAAGACTGCATCAACGAATGTGTGAAAGAACGCCAGGAATCTATTGATTTTAGAGGAATTTGCGTGCATAAAAGGTGCGATACAGAAAAGGATCTGAGATCTGATGCGAATAATTACGTTGGGATTACTACCAGACGAAGAAATGCTCTTCCAGGCATTTCCTTAATCAACCGATCTCGTGTTCATTTGCAAATTCTTTGCATATAATCACCAGGTTCTTTTGTACTTCTTCGATAATTTGAACGTCAAAAACGCAAATGTAAATTTTAGCTACGACAATTAAAGTAAAAACGAGATGAATAATTACTATTTAACTATAGACTGTTTAATATTAGACTAGTACTATAGTACAGTGGGTTGATTATCAAGTTTAGTGAGAGATAATTAAAAGCTTCTTCATAGAAGAGCTAAATTATTCTTACGTCTATTATATCGGTATTTAAGCAGCTGATTAAAACGCGAAGTACGTTTATACTGAGAATAAACGTTGAACATAGTAAGTTAGTAATTTAGTAGCTATCAAAATGCGCATGTGCGAACGTCAAACGACAACGTCAATCAATTTAGAGATTGTTGAAAAGCGATAAAAAGTAACATTGCAAAATCTCTAAAAACCTTGGAAAGAGATCAAATGACATAATCCGTGTTATTACATACAATACTATACTACAGCTACAATTACGAGGGGATTTTAACAGACAATGGAATTAGTTTACGCGAATATATAAGTACGGATTAGGAATTGGAGCACTTGATGAACCACACCACCACACCACACCCTAGACAAGTTGGGGAGGAGACAGACAAAATACTTTTTATGATATCAAATTCATCATCATAGAAGGTCGTTATTCTTTTATGAAGATTAAAAACTATTTCGTTTCTAACTGATATCAATTATCCTTTGCTATCTTCTTTATTTTCGACATTAACCTCCACTTTTTAAGACGAAGATTTCATGTTATCTCCTCGGGAAGCTTTTATCACCAGACGCGTGGCCTAATTCAGTTAAGACTTCGTGGCCGCCCTGGGCGTAAAGCCCAACCAAGAAGCTACAGCGGTAATGTAATCAAGCTCACGATCGATACATCTCACGCACGCAGACCATCCACGAGCTATAACTCTATTTTAGACACGAGGCCAATCACACTAATCGAGTTACTTTTTATCTGAAATATTCCCGTTCTACACTGGACAATTAACTGGGGCCAATCAACTTGCTACTCGCCAACTAAGCGTGAGCATGGATCAATTCAAGGAACAGTTAAAATTCGTTTCATTTTTATCACTTCTACATGACTAGTTGACTAGCACGTTATTGGCATCAGTTAATCGTTCAGTGTAGAAGGGGAATGTAGCAGCAAAAACAAATAAGCAGCAAAATGTGAGATGACGAGTGTGGCGAGCGTCTCCATTCTACTTTCATGACACTTGTTCTGTTTTTTGTGAGAACGTGGAGTCCGATCAAGTTGAAGCTATGATGTGGTATGAACGCTATTAGTTTTGGGGGAAAATCGGTCGAGAAATTACTTATAGTTACGAGAAATATTTTTGTAAACAAAAAGCTGGCAAAATGTGAGTTAATAAAATTTCAGTCCGTCACGAATATATATACTTTATACTTTCAACGTGATCCGGTAAGTATTCGAAGTAGAAATTAATGTTTATTGCTGTATAGATGAGTGAAACATTCATGAAAACGAGAAATCAAAGCTTTTTTCAAATAAAACCCAGCTTGTAGTAACTTCGAACGTGGTGAAGGAATGTTCGATGGACGTGGGCGTACTCGCTTATCAACGCGTCACACAGAGCGTCTCCCTAGTTTAATAAACGTCCATCCTGTCACTAATGTTACTGTTATTCGTGATGCAATAAATATTGAAGGTAGAAATTGTATTTCTGCTGCTTTTGTTGTTGTTTTCTGTTGTCGTTGAGTTTATGTGACTCCCCGTTATATCGCTATCGTGAGACATAAATAATCAAAAATAAAATAAAAGTAGACTGAACACGCTCGGAACGTTTACTTAAAGGGATAGTCAGATGAAGAACTAAAAAATCACCAATTAGTCATTAGTCCATGAAATTCAGTTATGTGTAAAATACAATTGATATAGGTTGCTTCAATGCAAGAAAAAAAATAGTGAACAATTAGCTATTCTACTAGATTCCCTTCGGCAGCTCTTGCTGCATTTTTCTTCTAAAGCGTAGTGTAACTGTATCGGTTCTGAAGGCGCTGGCGCCTTCCCGATAGACAGAGGACTCATTGTGTTACACGAGACCAGCCCGCGCTCCGCGAAACGCTCGGCGACTGCGGACAGTACCGCTCAAAACAGATTGCAACTTTTCTACACATCATGTCACAAAAAATTAATTGCAGGGTATGTAGTAGAAGTAAACGTTCGTACTAAGAAGCATGTTATCGGTAGAGAAACGATGCACATTAAACCTCCTGATCGATTTTTGATCAGTGCCCTATTTTAGCGGTGGTTTTACTTTCTCAAGGCAACATTTTTTTCATATGGGAATTACCATGAGAAAAGTTGCTCGGTGCTACTTGGTAGCACCAAACCAAATAATCGCGTTTTCGTTAATTTTTTAACCGCCTGATTTTAAAGTATGGTATCTTTTAGTCATATTTTTTATATTTAAAGGTGGGCATCTACAAATGGTAGTTCTTTAGTTTTTCACCCGACTATCCCTTTAAAAACTAACATTATGTTGAAAATACTACAATATACAACCTATCGGTTGCAATACAGGACAGTGGCCTAAATTTTCAGTGACACAGTCATGTGGGTGCTGCTTTTAATCTATGGTTTGGTTACATCATATGCATATCATAACTAAGGTCCTAACTCACCAACCGCCAAACCAACAATTGTATATGCATATCATAACTATTAAGGTAACAATTCACCAACTTTTTGAGTATGTATAACATATCCTGATAACCTACTAACTTAGAAAATATATTACTGCAACAACTCATTACCTTTCAGTTTATACAAAACAGCTCAATATTGATATCTTGAGTAGTTGACACAAGACTTCCTTCTAAAAATAACCATGTGGCCGTGTTTCGTTTCGGTTAAACATCGAATATGCACCAACCAATGAAAGCTACAACAATGGAGTTGCGTAGCATCAGATTGTTTGTCCGATCTGTGATGTCACAATCCTTTCAATTGAGTCAGTCTTGTGCTAATGTATTTTAGATAAATGGTCATAAGAGAAAAACAATTAGACACTATAGATTTTCTGTGATATCATAAAAATGGGCCTTATAAAGGATTATGATATTTACAGAATAACCATTGTGTAATTCTATGGTATCAATCTTATGAGACTTTCTCGAAACTAAACCATCATTTGAATGAATAAAACGGTTACTGACCCCTGACCCGGCACCTCCACCAAAACTATTATTATTATTTTTAACACTTTGATGCATGATTATAGGGTGAGTGCAGAAAACGTATAATGTCTACCCTTTGTTTACCACAAAACTTGACGTCGTTGCAGTGCCAATAGAAATAGCCATAAGATTGGTGAAATATCTTCTTTCTTTTTGCAAAACCATTATATTTGCTACGGACCATTAAAGAGTTGAAACGTCACTTATAACAAGCGAGTGAGTTAAATGCTACCAACATTTGAGTGTAAGTAGATAAATGCACCGGAAGTACTTTGCACAGTCAACATTTATATTGTACGGCCCAGATTCACAGAGGTGGCTAAGTGCTAAGACGTCCTAGTTCAGGCAAATCTTAGTGATATAAATCACGCATGTGTCGTTCTGCAATGTCATAAAGATAAAAAAATGTAGTAACATATCAACAATTAAACTATTAAAATTTTATTTGTGAAAGTGTAGTAATACTCAGAGATGATTTATCTTGATTTATCGAGCTAGGGTTTGTCTAACAGGACAAAAAGAGTTAGGCATCTTTGTGAATACAGGTCCAGGGGACCAAACCGGAAAATATGTCAAAGAACTAACCAGTATGTCACATTTCACCACGATGTTGTTGGCAACTTGGAGTTTAGACAAATTCTTCTATGTATTACAAAACTTTCTGGCTATTCAGAACGTTATGCGAAGTTATGCTTGGATGGGCCCTACTATGTATAGTTTAGTGGGTGTGTTTTCACAGAATGTGATAGCAAGATCCACCGAACGTATAAACGATTTTAGGGATACAAGTGAACAACTACAACTGTGCGTTAGATATGTTTTATAGAATTGTACGGATGGGTAAATCTTGAAGGAATCTTTTTCAAAAGAAGAATCTTTGATCGCAAATTTCCTTTTGTGTTGATCGTGTACACTGTACGACATATGTAAATCAACGGTAAGCTAGAAGACGTATTTACTTTTAACAAATCTTCTACACTAATTTGATATCAGAGCTGGTTGGTTTAGTTAGGCCTACTGTTCGTAATTTATCATTGTCTATTGATTCGTAAATAATATATTGAGCTAAAAAATAAAATGATTAGTGCTACAGAGTTGTTGGATCAAAGACATATTATATCCCACCCTCGACTCAACTATGTATGCGAGTTTACATAAGCCTACTTACATTAACTTCCACACTAACCCATTATAATGTAAATGGTTAACCAAATCGGAAATCGCATAAAATGATATCATATCACTCACGATATAAAACTAATTATTAATGCTTCATACTTACAAAATGTATATGCGGTACTTAAAAACACTGACAGTTCTTAGTCGTGAATCTAAACCATGAGGTTGACGTTGCACTGGGCCTTATTTTTCATTAACAAAAATATGATCTATCGTGTCATCATCATCATTCTGCCATTATATGAGATCGTAGCAAAGCTTGGTTTATAATGATGTGGCAACAGCTTTACTTTTAAAAAGTACTTCCGGATGGCAGAGTAACGATTCCTGCCACACGCGCGTGCACGTCTTTACGTCTTTACATCTTTACACCTAATGCAACCAAAGCCGCACAGAATGGAGCCGAGATAACTAAGACCTAAGACATCACCTTGCCTAATGAGACCGGGGTTTATGCGTCACATTATCGCCCTAGTACGAACCCTATACGATATTACCGTCATGCATTTGGCCGTATAAATTATGCTTTGTTTAACAGGCAAGATTTACCACCATGCAGCCGTAAGTTATGCCGACCGTATTAAGTGCAAACGAAGTGAGTGAGCCGTGGTATTATCGTTAGATGTTTAATTATGTTGGCCGCGGAGTTTAAGTGAGCTTACACTTTTAACTACATACAATAAACTATTCCAAGTCAAATATGTTTCCTTTTATAACGCATAACAGTATTATCAGGAGATAAGAAAACATTGCTATCTACAGTTTTAAATACATATTTGACATTTTAAATGTTCGGGTGAAAGGATGGCTTACTTCAAATACTAAAACCGTGATCAAGTTAAAGTGTATTAGTAATTTTGTGAACTCTAAACACAATGCAGATGATGTAATTATAAGACACATGTGGATCGTATGAACCATATTACAAACTCTGTAAATATTTAACCTGTTTGGTTGTTATCTTGGGAATTAATACAATTTTTAAATAGGCTACATTATTTTTCTATAGACCAAAGTTAACAATTATTACAATTTTGTTGATGTTTCTTAAATTACACCTAGGATAATTATCACTTATGAATGATATTTGTTTGCTGTTCTAGTAAGAATATTAGGCCTACTGATAAAATGTCCGGTTTCAATATAAACAGCAATTTTAGTTGTTATGTTAATATCGACTAACGAAATAGTAAATTAAGTTTGACTTAATAACGGATACATTGACTAAAACCTGGCTGTGAGGCATCACCGCGTTCATTGTCTGACGTTTTGGGCCGACTAAACGGTCCATATTCAGAGTGTAAACAACCGGAGGAGCGCAATCACAGAAGGAGCTTATTTGGTCGAGCTCATCTGTGAATGACAACACAAACAAATTGCGCCGTTGACTAGTTTCATTATTTTCTTCGCGCATGCGCCCCGCCCAACGTTCAGTCGACAGCGTTGCCATGGTATTGTAAGAGTCTCTAGGTTTTGTATTAGGATGATTATCAATTTCCACAGTTTGACGAACAAGACGTGGTCTGTAATCTTTTACTGTTATTAACACACGGTTTTCTCACAATGTATTCGTGGAACCATAGTTCTGGTACTGTTGACATCGGTATTATAATTTCGAATGCCTTTTATTTTCTTTAATGCGTTCGTTATGGTAGAAAAATATTGACTCGCTTTATAGAACATCAGTATTGCCAGATTACGATATACCGACAAGTAAACTTTAGTACAACACAATGGTTATATGTTTCATGGAACAAATGTTCTGGAAACCTTTGTGTTGCAATTTGCAACAGTATATATATATTCGTTCTGTGAATGCACTCGTTAAATTGTTTTACTCTGGAGCTTGACTGTGCAATCGGCCCAAAACGCCAGAATTTTAATTTCAATGGACTCTGTGATACCCTTGAAGACTCCGGCCGCGAAAGCCTACGACAAGATTTAACAGATATGTTGGCAATCATAGATTTTACTCTTAAGTTACGTTCAATACCACGCATAGATTTGTTTTTACAATTTATACCTTACACTTACAGCATGAAAATGCGTAATTCAGTTTAAACAGTGCAATGCTAAGATACTGATTTTCCCTGTCAATACCATCCATCTCCAAGGGTATATTTCTAGCAAGTCTGGACGTTTGAGAAACCATGGACATCTAAAGTGGATTTTCTTTCCATTCCGCTGGACAAATGTAACCATTGTACGAAGAAAATGGTTCTTCTTGTGGTTGTTCATTCAACCTAGGAGAATGATGCGTCGACATTCGCTGCAGCATCAACGTCTACCAAGAAACATGATGATCTAGCTCAAAGCCTGAAGACACAACGAGCCATTGTTGTCTACAAAGTATCCTCTCTGAATGCACTTCGTTTTCTTTCATACTATAACCATGACTGCAAGTGTTGTTACGTTCCTCGTCATTTCAATTATGCTAATGGATACAGTCAATGCCAATTATTATATAATATACAGAAAAACACAAATGAACAACATTGCAAATTTTTGTCTTGCAATAACTCACGTTGAAAATTTTTGCTTCCCACATATACTAACGAAAGATTGATTTAATGCCCGAATTAATGAATGAATTAATACAATTTTAATAAGTGCATGATTGAATGAATGAATGAACTAATTCACAGACAGACAGACAGACAGACAGACAGACAGACAGACAGAGAGACAGACAGACAGACAGACAGACAGACAGACAGACAGACAGACAGACAGACAGACAGACAGACAGACAGACAGACAGACAGACAGACAGACAGACAGACAGACAGACAGACAGACAGACAGACAGACAGACAGACAGACAGACAGACAGACAGACAGACAGACAGACAGACAGACAGACAGACAGACAGACAGACAGACAGACAGACAGACAGACAGACAGACAGACAGACAGACAGACAGACAGACAGACAGACAGACAGACAGACAGACAGACAGACAGACAGACAGACAGACAGACAGACAGACAGACAGACAGACAGACAGACAGACAGACAGACAGACAGACAGACAGACAGACAGACAGACAGACAGACAGACAGACAGACAGACAGACAGACAGACAGACAGACAGACAGACAGACAGACAGACAGACAGACAGACAGACAGACAGACAGACAGATAGACAGACAGATAGACAGAAACAGAAAGGCAGAAAGACAGACAGATAAAGAGATAGATACATAAATACGTTTATTTTATCCTTGTTCTTGTTGTAGTTTGCATAGTCGACCAGTAAAATATTGAACCGTGTGCGATGCGATGCGATGCACCAGCTTAGCTTGTTGAACCGAAGCAGCAACGCTATTCCTCGAGCAGATTGCGCTGCACGTCTGAACCGCAGCAGCTCTTGGACATCCATCACAAGGATTACCTTCTCAGATGAAGGTGGTTTACTTTAGGCGAGCTGTCGGATGCAATTAGGCTTCAAGTCTGGAGATTTACTGGGGAGGAGTTCAGCTCCCCTAGAGTAATTTCGCGTCGTCTTAATTGAACGAGTTATTGACACGTCTAGCTCGTATGCTTGTGTACTGTGCACAGGGAGTAATCCCAGGGGCGGTTTGTATCGCAACAAAAAGGAAATATAGAAAACCGGTTTCATGTTGTTGTCTAGAGTTTCGTCCTTTCAATATTTATTAGTCGTCGTAGACCGTTCCACAATGTTAATATATGATATTCAACGCGGAGGAAAACAAATGCAGTGATCTTTTGAAAAAACCTTGACCTAAAAAGTCAAAATCACAATTATTTGAATATTTTTAATAATTGCATTTAATCAAAGTGTCTCATTCACGTGTTATTAGTAGCATTTCACATGATTTGCAAGGTTTAATTAATTAATAAATGTGAATTTGTTGTGGGATACAAATTGGTGATTTTTGATCCCTTGCGACGACCTGACTGGGAGTTCGACGAGCCTCCGCTAGGGGCAGGTCAAGGTGACATTCGCTTCGACTCCACCCAGCGGTAGATTTGACCCATTCATGAACGTTTGATATAACCATTGAGTTTGTTACACTAACAAACTCAATGATATAACTGAACCTCGATGTTAGTCAACAGCCAATCAGGCAATCAGCCAACGTAAATTTGTGCCGATCGAAGGAAGACATTGTTGAAAACTTACACTTAATTAAACTACATATTATAGTAGATATAGTAGCTGTATATTGTACTATAAATACACACATTTGTCATTAATTTCAATAAACACTAAATGTAACATATTAGTGATTCAAACACACAGGCAACTGAAAAAATGTCGAGCGAGAGTTATGAAAATGTACTTAAAGTACCAAGGTTTTCCTTCCACAATATGGAGTCAAATATAACCCTGTCTCATAATAAGGTTACAGTAATCTGAACAAAAGTTAGAAAGGTTGCCATTTTTTCAGTTCGCTCTAGAAATATAAAAAAGTGAACATTACTTTCGACAACCAATTTTTTTTTGGCCATATTCCACAAGCGAAAAAGATTACAATTAACATTTCTAACCAAACAAAACCTTATTGTAACAACATTGTTTCCTGTGCACTTCTAAATAGTTGGAAGGAAATAGCAAAAACCGGAATAGAATATCTTCGCTAGATTCTTCGAATAAAATACGCTTCCTACACAAGCACGTCCATTAATAACGACTCTAAAAATGTTTTCAGAAGTTTTTTTGAGGTTTTGAGTTGAAGGCTACTTTACTGAAAAGTTTTCATATTACTGGAAATTAATGTTTAAATCGCGGTTTAGAAGAAAATATGCTGACATATTTTACGACAGTTAATAACCATGAAAGGAGCTTACAGGTTTCTGCATCGTCAAATAAATGTGATTTTATTGATTTATGCTTTTAAAAGGGGTACATCAGAAAATGCATTTATATCGTCTTTGAAAGTTAATTCTGTTTGATGAGGTTAGAATTTCTATATATAATAGCTAAATGATAAAGTTTCGACAAAACACATATTTATTTAGTTAATTTTCTTCAACTTGTAAGTTTTGCCAGATTAATTTTCTCAGAGTTCACCACCATATAAATGAGTCTTAAATAAAGTAAGCGGTTAGTATATTAAATAATAATTTGTCTTTAATTTGAAGCTATAGTATTCGAGTTCTTTGAAAAGAACGTACTCTGTCTTTATTTGGTATTGTGGGACTTCAAAACATGATATATAAAGTTTAAGTAGAGTGACAAAGCAAGACTATAATATTGCGTATCAAAGATTCGAATTAAAACTATTTTCACAAATTGGCACACAATTTTTGTGTATGTTGATGTACGTTAAATGTGGGTTTGCTAAGAACTATAATTCTACATTGTACCATGTAGGTAAAAATGCTTTTAACGTGTAGTGTCTGTCACGATAAAATAAACAATCTACTTGCATCTCCCCCCCCCCCCCCCCCCCACATCTACACCACATTGTAATTGTTAATTAGTAAAATGAAGCATCCCTTTGGCAGACGGAACTTTTATAACATTTAACGAAATGTTCTCTTTTATTTCAACAGTGAGATTTACAAACATTTCTAAGTAAACAAGAAGAGTGTTTTCAACTTTTGGCGTTTACGAGTTTTAACTACAGACAAAACACATGCCAGAATTTTATAATTTATTTATTAAATATCTAAAACTTTGCAATAAAACCGATTTACAAAAGAGGACAATAAATAAATTACATAACCTACAGTGAAACAAAAATGCAAAACCGTGAGTCAAATCGAATATAAAATTAAGACACACACACCACACAACACAACAACAAAAATCACTTGCAAAGACAACATTAAATAATATGTATTATTTTTACATTGATAGTGGGTCTACATAGTAGATGAATAATCATATTGTTTCTTAGGAGACCCTGATAAAGGGTGAACACTGAACAACAGCTTCGTTTAATGTGCCTCTCTTGTGGCTAGCTATGTATATATTAGGATGTTTGGCTATATATAGCCTGGAAAGAATATCCGATGGCTGTTAGTAGGACTCAATCTCAGGAACATCTCGAGGAACACATGCAATTGGAGGAGTTGTCAGTTGGCCGGAAGGCCGATGTCGAACCGGCGACATCTCAAGTCTACATGTCTCGCATGTTACCGATGCGCCAAACCTATTGGTAAGAAAAATAAATGTTGGCGGACAAAAATAAAAAATAAATAAAAAAATAATCTCAATTACCTGGAATGCTGACGGGCTGGAGGGAGAGGCGCGAAAGCGTTTTGTTAATATTGCAAGAAGTAGACTAATAAAATAAATCAAGTTTGGATACGTTTTGAAATACAGATTCTTTCAAAGCGTGATGAAAGAACTACACACAGGTAATAGAATTTTGCTCGAAGAGTTCCCTGACATGGTGATAATGTACCTCAGCATCCTCTCTCACCCCTCAAAGCCCAGACCGTTCCACATGTAAGCAGCCCGCCTGTTATTTAGGAATAATGTAGTTGATGTATACATGAATTATATAGTTTTTGTAACCATCGGCGATTTCCTACGAGCAATAAATAATAAACATTTTAAAATCTCTGTTTAATTAATGAAGCAGCTGGAAACGGCGTCTCCTTTCTGTGGATTTTAAAACACTGATTCGACTCTTAAATGTAAAGGGACTTTATTTTCTATTGAAGAGGAAACTTCTAAAGATTTTAATTGGAGTCGCAATAGACAGAAAAGCGGGTTAGACAGATAGACAGCCAGAGAAAGAGAGAAAGAGAGAGAGAAAGAGAGAGAGCGTCAATGAAATCCGATAGACTCACTTGGAAATTCTATTTGGAATTCAAACATCTTTACCATTGCAATAAATTATCCACCGTGTCAAGTTCCTTTAGGAGGAAAACGATCGCCATGGAGCAACATTATAATTTAAGGCCAGGTTTCTTTAAAGACAAGGCATTTTTCGGGTAAAATGAGAACAAGCTAATTGCACCATACAACGTTTCACACAGAAAGTAAAAAGTAAGTCTGCAATTTTCACGAGATAGTGGTACTAGAAGCTAACACTGCCGCCCCACTGTATTTTGAACTTTTCAAATGTTAATAAAATGACATAAGCATGGACTTTTAACTTTGCTTTATCTTATTTTACTGATACCAGAATATTCTGTTGACTTAAGTGTCTTCCGCTTCGTTATAGCTTCCGAACACTTCCAAATATGACAACGCCGCGAACGTAGACGTAAATCAAATCATAGACCTGATGTGATGTGCGCATACTTCATCTCCGCGTAGTCCGCAAGGATTGAGATATAATATCAATAAAGATAAAGTTCTATGTAACGCTTTGGCCCCCTACCCGCAGAAAACACGATTTCTGTCATCATTGAAATTGCATTTTAATGATTGAAAATATTCTAAAGAAAGAAATATATCCATCTATCCCCGAAGAACATGGTGATTTAATTTCAACATACCTTTTGCTTTTAAATGATTGCTTTTAATCGTGGAAGTGTATTCATGGTATAGGCAGCCTCGAGGCCCAAGTGACGGTGCGAACCTCCCACCCCCTACCCGACTATTATAGGTTGGTACAGGGGCAGATGTTGATTGATTACGAAAATAAAAATACAAGCCATGGATTGTTGAAACAAGTTCGTAAAAATTAAGCTTCGCGCAGGATTAAGTGGATCAAGACAGATGAAACTGATCAAATATTATTTCATTTTTCACACAATGAGCCAAGGATAACTAAGCTAAAAGCTAACGATTATAGCCGTCTCGGTTCACATAAAGTCAAAACAAACTCATAAGACAACAGTCGCTTTATCTTATTGGTTCTCGTAAAGACATCTAGTTTTTGGATGAACTATATGAACTTGGATATAGTTAAAAGTTAGTGATCTTTTCTTAGCTCTAGCGCTAGCTGGCCGGGTTACGTAGATTTTTAATACTTATAATTAGATGATTAACAAAGTTTTTGCAATTGTTGCAAATGTAAAGCAATTGTTGTGAATAACAATTGTTATGTGAACGCATATGTGTTTTGTATTTTTCAACTTTGCTAACCACAAATTCCAAGTTTTTAAGTATCTACGTAGCCCGGCCTTTAGCCTTGCCACTGTCTGAACTTTTTGGTGAACGCTAGTACACATTTCCATGAGTTCATCTTCTAGACATAATCCTTCGCAAAGTGCGAACCCGTCTAAAGATGTGAGTGTTGATGAACGGCGGTAAAACCACTAGACATAATCATGTCAGCTTACTTTCTTTGTTAGTTTTGTGCAGTATCTTACGAGAAAAATCGACACTATGCTGTTGTTGATAATACTTAATTTTGACTTAGAATATAGAGTGCATACCAGCTCACGAAATCTTAGGGCTGCTTGGTTTTTGAGGGTGTTTGTATAGTTAGGAAGGAATGTCCAGGACTTAAGCCAGCATTCGTTGCCTTGACTGAGGAGAATCTTTGAATAATCAGAATTGCTAGTTACAGAAATCAAACCATGTTTTTCTATAAATCAGACACCAGTACCACCATCTGATAAAAAGGTAGTGGGTGAGCGATCCATCTTAAAAATTGTTAATCAATATTAACAATTAATAATTATTATGTCTCGAACATTATTTAGTTCTCAATTTATGTCAGAATGGATAATATCATCAATAAATGGCAATATTTTTAATAAATTACATACGTTTAATTTTAAATTTCTCTTTTACGAATGAAATGATTGAAACTTGTAAGAATAGCAATTTTGACTTAATTAACATTCATTACCCATAATTCTACAATAAGATGTATGATAACAGGTTGGAAGAGTAAAACAGGCATAACATGATTGAACAGCAAGTTGTAGTGTAGAGAATGTGTTTGGTGAGATACCGATTGAGATGGTAATTGGCAACATGGCGAGAATGAATGAGATACGGATACTGATTCAGTCATTCGAGAAATCATGTATAGGCCTAAGAGGCGAAGAGTAGCAAGGTCACGTGAATGTGATATATAGCCGAGTAGCAAGGTCACGTGAATGTGATATATGGCCGGATCAAGTAAAACACGATCTAGACCCGAGGGGAGAAACATTGACAGCAGTCTAGTTGGAGAGACGGTGATAGATGCAGAGAGCTGCTGAAAGAAAGCAGAGGGAAAACAGCTCCCTTGTGAAAACTCTAGTAAAAGAAAATGATGTATCATGATGCTTGGTAGACTGGCTCTGATTTTGGTTATATGTCCACGTCATTGGTGGGAGGGGCAGTACTGGATTCTCCGACAAGCGGGTTCAGCAAAATGTTTAGTGATATATTATTATGTTCATGATTGCACTGTTCTATTTTTCAGCATATACTGGTATCTGTTGGAAATTAGAATGGTCAAGTATTTCAGTAATAGACTAGACATTATCAAGGTTTAGTTATAATTATGATACGTTGGGTATAGAGTGTATCATGATTGTGGCGAGTGTGGCTGTTTCGGTATCTTGAAACAACAATTTTCTCTTGTTCTGGCATTAGAAACAATAAACGACGTTATTATAATTTGAGAAAATTCTGTTTCTGTTAAACATAAAATTCTGGGGCAAGTGTGGACTCAAGGAGAGAAGGTATATAAAACTTTTAAGTGCCGACGTAGGAAAGGAGCAAGTGGCAGCGGAGAGTAGTCTTAGTAGAGAGTAGGTGTCAGCCGGCTGCTTGGAATACAATAAATAACGCTGACTGAACTTTATTTGCCTCCTGCAAACATAACGAGACCTCGGTGACAGCGAAATTACTAATAAGATCTTTCAGAAAGACCAACACCGCTTTCCCGCGTCTAGAGCGTCTTCGTAAGCCACTACGGACGAATACGGTGCGGTATACGTTTAATCTCCTTCTCATACTCAAATACCACTAGGACGTGTATCAAATAGATGGTTTTAAGACTCAAAGCTGTCTGAAAGTAAAGGGGAAGGGGTGCAAATAACCTGCTATGAAAGTCCACGCTCTTATTGCTATTCCCCTACGGCTTACGACCATATCACCTGACCATTTCTCGAGCTACCCACACACGACCGAATGACGCAGAAAGAGGGCATGCTCCCTCTCCTACTGCCCCTACTGCTTACTACCATGTCACCTGGTTATATCCCCTACTCCCAACTCACGGCCGTACGACGTGGAAATAGGCATGCCCCCTCTCCTACTGCCCCTACTGCTTACTACCATGCCACGTGGCTAGTTCTTCTACTCCCAACCAACGCCAGAGCAACGCTGGAGAAGGGTGTGCCCTCCTTCTGCCACCTCTACTACCCGTACTGCCCTAATGCGTGTTCTTGCTCCCCCTAGTGCCCCTACCCCCCCCCCCCCTCCCTACTGTCTTTAGTGTTCCTACTGCTTTCAACAGTGCCACCTGCCTATTTCCCCTACTCCCAACCAACGAAAGAGGTACACGATGGAGAGGGGTACGCCCCCTACCCTACCGCCCGTACGGCCCTTCTCAAAACTTGGTTGATATCGTTAAAAAGTATGTTTTAACTTTTTACACAAAAGTTGGGAGAAACCAGCTATTGTTTGGAAAAATGCCAGTAGTCCAGAAACATCAGGTTTACGAACGACGTAAAAGCTTTAATTACACTCTCAAAAGATTCAGATAATCGCTTCTCTTAATGATACCGTGACCACCATTACAGATTCTCTTGTACGGCTGTTGCAATTAAACACAACCCGTTTCCTTCGAAACAATTACCCCTGGAGGGAAATCCGTCGCTGATTCGCTTTTCATAGAAGAATAAGTCGTCAGAAAACTCTCCTCCCAAGGATACGTGGTCAAAATATGATCTACAACCCGGGCCAGATGCACATATGATTTGTTTATGGTTGGTATGGAGTTCGTTTTTCTTATGAAAAATAACATCTAATAAAACAATTCCATAGCAAACATAAAACTCACTGTCCATCTGTCCCGCATCTTAAATGACAACAATGTACAACAATTAATAACTATTCTTGAAATGTTATGTCAAGGTTCATTAATTCATATTCATGATTTATTCATAATTAACATATTCGTCGTATTCTCATACTAATTGCGTTTTCTTAAGTTCGTTCAGCTAGAGTGCAGATATTTGAAGTTTGACATAGTTTGAAGTTCCACCTCCTAATAGTTCCATCTTCTAATTATGTGATAACTTGGGCGGTGATTATTTAATATGACTAACTATAAATAATATAATATGAAATTAATAAATGCGATATGATTGTCGGGTTGTCACTGGGGTAGGGGGGGGGGGGGGGGGTCACATAGCGATAAAGGGGGGCATCAGGGGAGAATCAAACTAAGAAAATCTTAAGTATAACACCTAATTTCAACAAACTACCATTGAGTAAATCTGTAAAATGTATGTAAATATTATAATAATAACAATATATTAAGATATATTTGATTAATATTATATATTAATATAATAATAATAATATTGAAAGAAATATTGAAAGTAATAGTAATATAATACTTATATTAACGGATAAAAGAAAAGATTAAGATAAATTATAGTGTATTATTGAAATCCAATCTCAGTGTTGTGTGGAATCAACATTGGTGAACATTTACAATGTGTATTCAATAAAAATATATCAGTGACGCCTCAAAATAACTCTGTGAATCTGAACAGGTGATGAGTCTATTACCTTTTTTCCCTCTTTGACTGGTTTTAGTGTCTCGCATATCTTTCTTGTTAGGTACTCTCGATTTAACAATAAAAATAATGTTATTCTGATTTTTGTTTATCTATATTTCAAATTGTGTGCTGGCGATTACAACATTTATTGCGACTGAAGAACACACGTTGATCCAAGTTATGAATCATTTTAAGTGCATTATCAATAATTTGTTTTGTGGTGATATTTTTAATCCATCCGTAAAAAAAGTTCGCCGTACAATCAAACAAAAATCCATTAAATAGATTGCTGTTAAATACTTCGTACCCTAGATTCGGTGTTTTTAACCGCAATAAAAATTGTTTATCACAAGCATTCATTTCTTGTATAACGTAGCACGAAGTGGAGTAGATTGAGTGGATATTGGCGATACTATGGACACTAAAAATTAAAACAAAAAGTCTGTTTTTTCAGGAATAAAGGTTAAAATTTCAAAGTCAAACGTTTGTATGTTCTGTTAAGTGTATAACACAGCAAACGGTTCATATAAGCGGCCCTAATGGTTGGTTCGTGTATGTCCTAAGTGTGAGTACAATTGGGTTAAAATAATAATCCTTAAACCCAATACAACACGGCATAATATTTTTAAACTTTGTATTTATTTAATATTATTCTAATGTCGTTGGAGTTAACCTAAATTGTTGTTTAAATATATTCCCACACTTGATCTAGTGGCAACCCATTTCTACATTTTTACAAAATGATAGTCATGAGAACCAAAAATCCGCGGAAAGTAAGTTTCAATAACGTCAGCGTATATTTTTACTTTTCCGACCATATCTTCCGAAATTCAAAAAGCTAGGAAGATATTATTACAGAAATGGCTGTTTGAAATATCCTCAGCTTCATCTATTCTTGCCATCCTTCTGTGGAAAATGTAGCCAGCTGATCCGGCTGCGAACGCTCAGCGTTATGATAGAGGTAATGGAATACAGACCCCCCAGGGACACGATCTGAAGACCTCCCAGCGACAAATATAAGCTTTAACCCTCCGTGGAGGGCGGGGCTCGAGAGCCGTGTATGGTTGGGTGAAGAGTGGGGGGGGGGGGGGGGGGTATGGTTGAATTCCCATTACTTCAAAGGTCCAAATCTGTTTATAGCGGATGCAAAGTGGTATGATTCAATTTTCATCGTCTATTAAATCTTCCTCTGGTTTTACCACGACTTTCTCAACCGGCCACGCACGCCAGGCTTTCAAAGGACCACTTTTCCTTGAGTTTAAAAGGGTCAACGATCAATCGCGGTAAACTTCAAACAGGATGGCTTGGCAACGCGTTCTACACAACTCAATTTCGTGGCCAGGCAGTAAAGGTCATAGTAGAAGCGTATGCCTCGCGTAAAGAGAGTTCTGCGCTTCGAAAAATAAATACAAAACATGAAAGTGAAGGCGTGAGATTCGATGGTTCTGGTATTTCACACACTGAAACAATTAAACCCAGTGCCCGGTATAATGAAATTGCTAAACATTTAGGCCCGGTAATGTGAACGCAAGGAATTTAATAGAAGCTAATAAGGTTAGGTGCATTTTAAGGCTACTGATTGGTGGTTGCCATAGTGAAAACAAGTTATAAGCTACTAACATTATTATTAGCTTCTCGGAGTTAGTGTGCTTCTAAATTGTTTTCACCGTAGCAACAACGAACCGTAGCAACAACGAATGCGAAGCATGGTTGCCATGGTGAAAACAATTTAGAAGCTTACTAAATATTTCATTATTCAGCACGTTGTATAAACATGCCATAAAGTAATCGAGGTGTACGTATTTCATTTGTGACATGCAGATACCCAGGTACAATACCTTCCACAACGAATTATGAGATCAAAATTGTTGCAGCTCTCTATTCATTTGCCTGTTCTCTGCACATTTAACAGTGTAGCATTGAAATACATGACGATCTGTGCACCCTGATGTCACCCATACATTTAATTAAGGCTTGTTTGGTTGTGATGCGGCTGAATTAGTTGATCTGTCCAATGGTTGGATGTATTTAAATGATCGCAAACATCATTTTCTTACCGAGGCTAATCGAGACGACAAGAGTGGCAGGAAGAACTCGCCATGAAAACGTGATTCAAAGGCGATGCGTTCTCCTGGCCAGTAACGCAGAAACCGTGGTTCAGTGCACCTGCACCTATTCGACCTCGGCCACTATACAAACACGTGCATGACGTCACTATCCATTCATAAATTACGCTCTAGATGGATTTACACGTTCAAAGATATTGGAGAGTATTGCTGCGAGACTGAATCACTTTGTTAAACGAGGATCTTATGCAAAATTGAAATACTTTTACGTATTTCATTCATTTGCATACCTTTGAATGCAACGATTCTACATGAAGTAGCCAACTCGCCATTAAAACGAATATTTCTCTCTTTTTAATTACTTTCAAATGTTCGTATTAAGTGGAAAGTAGCCTTGTAAACCGAGCTTAACAATCTATCCCGAGTAGCTCAAGTTAGAATAACCCCTGGAATAATTCCTCCCCATTAAAATGCAAATGTCTGGGATGACAAAAACACTCATGCATTCTAATGGGGGCAGCACCAGAGATCGAGACACGAAACGTGTAACGTGAACATCCATTACACTGGTCAATGTTTTATGTTTATGTATATGCCTGTTGTAATCCGTATGACTGGTAATAGGTCTGAAGATTTTCACACCCTTATAATAATATATTGTAGAGAGTGTTTTTAATTCATCTAGATTCTAGCAGAAATATAGTTATACACAATTTCACTATTCCTTCTGAAAAGGAATGTTTTGTTCGTAACTTCTTATTTGCTGTTGTTTCTACTTCTTCTGACATATCTCTTATCTTAATGAAAATTAAATATAAATCCAACGTATACTCTATTTGTATACAGCAAGTATCTACACCACAAAAGCTCGTAATTACGTTATAAATATACTAACACCAATATTCGCTCTCTCAAGAACGAATTATCATGAGGTCATTATCTAAAATCGCAGCAACAAGAGATACTTTAAGTCGTCTTTGTTTACAAACAATTGCAATATCGGTCAATCCGCACAAAGCTAGACGATGCGCGCGCAACGTTAAAACTCCTTGGCTCTAGGGACAAGTTTTCCCGCTAGGAAGCGTATCTCAGCTTTGCGATGGCGAATTAAAAGCGCGGGAAATAACTAAAGTTTTTTAATTTTTAGTTACAGTCATCTCAAGCACGCGACTTAATATTGCAATTTTGAATGTATAGAGAGTAGCTAAAAGTTTTAAAATTTGGAATAACGTTCAATGTTTGCTATGCTTCGAAAATTTAATACCAAACAAACAGTAACTACGCCTATACGTGGCCCTACCGCTTATATTAAAAGTTTTGTGGAAGTCCCATGAGATTAGTATATTTTAACTTTTTCGAAGTATTTAGACTACATATTGAGAGGAAACCACATTGTCTCGATTTCCAGTTTAAATGTTATGTGAAAGTAAAACATTAATTTCCTGTAATTTTAATTTTAGTGGTATTCTGACGCTGAACTGGCCAACCACGTATCATTTATTCATCGCGCAGTTACCATAAAATTGAGTCGACTGAAAACCTAATTTGGAACTTATAACCCGTATCATTGGGTTACGAAATGTGAGTTGTAGAACATGAAAGAACCTATTCCGCGAAATGCGTGGTAAATATGATGAACTCAATGGCGGCCATGCAGTTTATTGCCCATCTCTTGAGAATGCTGTGATTACAACGAGGGGCGTCAATAATGAACGAAGCCCGACCACAAGTAATGGAATGTTTAACTTAAGTCAGCGGAGGGAATAGTGATACGACTCCCATAGGAAATACGAAACAAAACCATATCGCTGACCACAGGTGAGGTACAGTACCACCACCCTAGGAGTAGAGGTGTTTGTTTTTCGCAGATAAAAGTGCTAATAATGAAGGGGGTTGTAAACAAGGTATATACCTATACTATCGTGGTTTTCCGGGTACAACCGTGTCAAAAGGTGGAACCAATCCAACGTTTCGCCCATATTGCAATGGGCTTCTTCAGGGACCTTCGTGGAGTGTTGACACTGACACCAACAACTGTCACGAGGGGGAACTCTGGACAGTGATGCTAACAGAATAACACCCGCTATCGCAAAGCCGCTCAGCCACAGGCGCGCTCAGTTATATAGTTCCTTTACTTCCCCTCCAACCCCTCACGCGTGCGGGTTGCAGCACGTCCGCGCAAACAACAACACGTCCGCGTCATGAGTGCCTGCTTGCGTCCGTCGTACAATAACAAAGCAATTATAGGGCGTTGTCTTCCACAACAGACTTCTTTCTATTGTACCTTGATGGGGCAATTATAGGTTTCCACGTAGCACTCAGTGTATAACCTCCCTCCCTATTGAAATTAAGGGGATGTTTCTCTATTTCAATAGCCTCTCTGATCAATCTAGGTACCAAATGTTTGGTTTTGGCCAGCACTTCGGTTCTGTCAAAATCTATTTCATGTAAAGATGAAGTTATATTGACTACTGCATGTTCAGCTATGGCAGAACACTTTATGTTGGCCGATTTGGTGTGTCTCTTATGTTCTTTGATGCGGGTGCTAATGGTCCTCCCCGTTTGCCCTATGTACACCTGGCCACACCTGCATGGTACTTTATACACTCCTTCTGTATGGTGTTCAATCCTATCTTTTATAGGGCGTAAACAGTCTTTAATTATACAATTTGGTTTGAACACTGTTCTTATGTTGTTCTTTCTAAGTAACTTGCTAATTCGGTCTGTCGTGTTTTGAATGTATGGGAGTATTGCTGTGCTAACGGGCTTAGGTTCTACAGTTTTGTTGTTGTGTCTGTGTTGATTCTTAATCGTTCTATCAATAGTTTGCTTGGTATATCCATTGTCGACCAGTGCTGTAGTAAGGGTCTTAAGCTCACCTTGTAACGCACTAGGTTCACAAATGGTTTTAGCCCGGTGTACTAACGAACTAACGACTGATTGCTTTTGACTTGGGTGGTGGTGTGAACTGGCGTTTAAATATCTATTAGTGTGTGTAGGCTTCCTGTAAACTGTGTGACTGAGTTTTCCTGTTTCCTGTTTTATAACTAGCACATCTAGAAAGGGTAGCTGATTGTTGGTCTCTTCTTCCATGGTAAACTTAATGTTCTTGTGTTGTTTGTTAAGATAATCCAACAATATTACGAGGTTTTCCCTTCCTTGAATTATAGCAAACACATCGTCCACATACCGTAACCATACTTTGGGTTTCACAGGGCTATTTTCAATAGCCGCGTCTTCAAAGGCCTCCATGAAGATATTAGCCACCACAGGTGATAGAGGTGACCCCATCGCCGCTCCCTGGGTCTGTTCATAGTATTCCCCCCCATAAAGGAAACATGAGGACTCCAGGCAGACTTTAGCTAAGCGAGCTAAGTCTGGGTTGCGATTGTTGTTGTGTAGTAATTGTTCAATTATGTTGACAGTTTCTTTGACAGGTACGTTGGTAAAAAGGGATTCAACATCAAAACTTACTAAAATATCATCTTTTTCCAATTCAAGGTCTTTAATTAACTCTACAAAATGCTGAGAGTTTTTAACAAAAGAGGTCGTGTTTCCTACTAGTGGTTGTAGTTCTTTCGATATGTATTTGGCTAATTTATATGTTGGCGCGCCAATCGCACTTACTATCGGTCGCAACGGTACCTCTGGTTTGTGTATCTTCGGTAAACCGTACAATCTCGGCATTCGTGAGTCACTCGGTATTATTGACTTCTTTGTATCTGGTGATAAAGAAGAACGTTTTATCTCGTCAATTACATTGCGTTCCACCCGGGAGGTAGGGTTCCGTGTTAATCTTTTGTACGTCACATCTTCAAGTAGACTTGTCAGTTTCTGGTTATACTCTTTAGTGTCCATAACTACGGTGGCATTGCCCTTATCTGCGGCCAACACAATTACGTCTTTATCTGACTTAATGTTTTTGAGTGCCATACGCTCATCGTACGTAATGTTGGGTGGTGGAGGTTTCGATTGTTTTATAATTCTTAAAGATTCATGTCTAATCTGTTCTGCTTTATGGGTAGGTAATCTATTAATCGCTGCTTCCACGCCTACCACTATATCTTCCACGGGTAAACGTCTAGGAGCTATGGCGAAATTATTTCCCTTAGCCAGTACTGTTTTGGTTGGTAAATCCAGCGTTTTACTCGACAGGTTTATGACTGTGTGCGTCATATCTACTACGTCCTGTTTACCGGACTTAACACTCAATGCTTCAAATTTCTTGGTTTGTTTGGCGGTAGCCAAGACAAGTGTTCTTTCCGAATGTTGGTTCGTGATAGAGTCGACCAAATCCCAATCTGAAGAGCTCAAGACAGAACTGAGTTTCAGATGCAATACCAATAAATCACGTGAAACAAAATGTAGCTCCTTACGAGTGTGTTGAACACGCTCACGGAGAAGAGCTTGGCTAGCCCGTGTCATGATGTTCCTAGCCGACTTTGTCTTTACACTGTGGGAAACTCGCACAAAATTGGGTAAAATATCCTTGTCCCTGCACCTCGACAAGAATGCGAGGTTACTTAACAACTGAGCTCTCTTGCATCTGAGTTTGTCTAACTTACGTGTAGACTTAGATATATCCTCCCCGTAAAGGTGTGATAATCTATTTCGGAGGCTTTCACGGCCGGAGTCAACTATACTATCGTGGTTTTCCGGGTACAACCGTGTCAAAAGGTGGAACCAATCCAACGTTTCGCCCATATTGCAATGGGCTTCTTCAGGGACCTTCGTGGAGTGTTGACACTGACACCAACAACTGTCACGAGGGGGAACTCTGGACAGTGATGCTAACAGAATAACACCCGCTATCGCAAAGCCGCTCAGCCACAGGCGCGCTCAGTTATATAGTTCCTTTACTTCCCCTCCAACCCCTCACGCGTGCGGGTTGCAGCACGTCCGCGCAAACAACAACACGTCCGCGTCATGAGTGCCTGCTTGCGTCCGTCGTACAATAACAAAGCAATTATAGGGCGTTGTCTACCACAACAGACTTCTTTGTATTGTACCTTGATGGGGCAATTATAGGTTTCCACGTAGCACTCAGTGTATAACCTCCCTCCCTATTGAAATTAAGGGGATGTTTCTCTATTTCAATAGCCTCTCTGATCAATCTAGGTACCAAATGTTTGGTTTTGGCCAGCACTTCGGTTCTGTCAAAATCTATTTCATGTAAAGATGAAGTTATATTTACTACGTATACCACGCACTTCAAATCGGTTTAGCCATGTCGATTTGTCTTCAAGTCGGTTTGAGAACTGTGGTATACGTGTCTTCAAATCGATATGAAAATTATTTCCAAATCAGTTTCTGAATTGATTTGGAACTAGTCAAATCGATTTGACAACTGTGGTATACACTCCAATCGATTCGAGAATCCACTGCAGTGCGATACAAACAACAACTTATGGGAGGATGAGGAGGGTGGTAATGGGAGGAGGGTGTACGACTATTGTTTCAGGAATGGTGAGGGAGCTGGGGTGGGAGTCTTTGGAGGAAAGGCGGAGGAAGGATAGGCTAGGGAACTTTTATAGGATCGCTCGGGGGGTGGGAGGATGGAAAGAAATGCAAGAAAGATTGGTTAAGGGAAAGTATCGGGCGAGGGGGGACCATGAGTGGAAATTTCAGAGGGAGGGTAGGAATACTGATGTGGGGAAATTTTCTTTTATCGATCGGACAATTAAAGAATGGAACGAGTTGCCTGGGAGGGTAGTTGGGCAGCATTGCGTAAAGAATTTTAGACGGAATCTCATTCAGGGTGCGGGTGGGGAGGGATGAAATTACTAAATTTTTACTAACTTACGAAAAGGGGTTTTATATTATTGAGGGTTGTACTTGTTTTAATTAGTGGACACAGTAAGTAACGTTTTTAATAACTATTTTATACTAGTATTGCTCGTGATTTTGGTACTTTTACTTAAGTGGACAATGGGCATATAGGCTTAATTTAGGCTGATGCCTTGCATTGCTATTTTTATGGACTTGACCGATCAGTGGTTTTAATTATGGACTTGGGCCGTGGTCTTAACGGGGGGATGGGTAGACTGTACCTAAATCATGAGGTAGGGGGGTAAATTTTATTTTGATTTTATTTTGATATGAACATATATATCTGTGTATATATAGATGCCCACTTATTAAATCTTGGGGGGAGGGTTGCCTCTGCCACCGGGTTATAAGGCCCAGCCGCAGAAGAGTCAAAACGACGACGACGAACAACAACGATCTAGCAAGCGGTGATTGAACAGCTGTGTTGCTGTCACAGTTACACGTGATTTTATCAAGTTGTATCTTTGATTGTTCCATTCGACGTTCAACAACAACTGCCGTGGTTTCGTGGCGGTTTGGCGAAGGCGATTTGAGATTTTGTGATATACGTGTACTTTTCATTGCGACTTGAGGTCAAATCGACACGGCTATGACGGTTTGAAGTGCGTGGTATACGTAGTAATTGACTACTGCATGTTCAGCTATGGCAGAACACTTTATGTTGGCCGATTTGGTGTGTCTCTTATGTTCTTTGATGCGGGTGCTAATGGTCCTCCCCGTTTGCCCTATGTACACCTGGCCACACCTGCATGGTACTTTATTTTTATACTATACTATAATTGCTTTGTTATTGTACGACGGACGCAAGCAGGCACTCATGACGCGGACGTGTTGTTGTTTGCGCGGACGTGCTGCAACCCGCACGCGTGAGGGGTTGGAGGGGAAGTAAAGGAACTATATAACTGAGCGCGCCTGTGGCTGAGCGGCTTTGCGATAGCGGGTGTTATTCTGTTAGCATCACTGTCCAGAGTTCCCCCTCGTGACAGTTGTTGGTGTCAGTGTCAACACTCCACGAAGGTCCCTGAAGAAGCCCATTGCAATATGGGCGAAACGTTGGATTGGTTCCACCTTTTGACACGGTTGTACCCGGAAAACCACGATAGTATAGTTGACTCCGGCCGTGAAAGCCTCCGAAATAGATTATCACACCTTTACGGGGAGGATATATCTAAGTCTACACGTAAGTTAGACAAACTCAGATGCAAGAGAGCTCAGTTGTTAAGTAACCTCGCATTCTTGTCGAGGTGCAGGGACAAGGATATTTTACCCAATTTTGTGCGAGTTTCCCACAGTGTAAAGACAAAGTCGGCTAGGAACATCATGACACGGGCTAGCCAAGCTCTTCTCCGTGAGCGTGTTCAACACACTCGTAAGGAGCTACATTTTGTTTCACGTGATTTATTGGTATTGCATCTGAAACTCAGTTCTGTCTTGAGCTCTTCAGATTGGGATTTGGTCGACTCTATCACGAACCAACATTCGGAAAGAACACTTGTCTTGGCTACCGCCAAACAAACCAAGAAATTTGAAGCATTGAGTGTTAAGTCCGGTAAACAGGACGTAGTAGATATGACGCACACAGTCATAAACCTGTCGAGTAAAACGCTGGATTTACCAACCAAAACAGTACTGGCTAAGGGAAATAATTTCGCCATAGCTCCTAGACGTTTACCCGTGGAAGATATAGTGGTAGGCGTGGAAGCAGCGATTAATAGATTACCTACCCATAAAGCAGAACAGATTAGACATGAATCTTTAAGAATTATAAAACAATCGAAACCTCCACCACCCAACATTACGTACGATGAGCGTATGGCACTCAAAAACATTAAGTCAGATAAAGACGTAATTGTGTTGGCCGCAGATAAGGGCAATGCCACCGTAGTTATGGACACTAAAGAGTATAACCAGAAACTGACAAGTCTACTTGAAGATGTGACGTACAAAAGATTAACACGGAACCCTACCTCCCGGGTGGAACGCAATGTAATTGACGAGATAAAACGTTCTTCTTTATCACCAGATACAAAGAAGTCAATAATACCGAGTGACTCACGAATGCCGAGATTGTACGGTTTACCGAAGATACACAAACCAGAGGTACCGTTGCGACCGATAGTAAGTGCGATTGGCGCGCCAACATATAAATTAGCCAAATACATATCGAAAGAACTACAACCACTAGTAGGAAACACGACCTCTTTTGTTAAAAACTCTCAGCATTTTGTAGAGTTAATTAAAGACCTTGAATTGGAAAAAGATGATATTTTAGTAAGTTTTGATGTTGAATCCCTTTTTACCAACGTACCTGTCAAAGAAACTGTCAACATAATTGAACAATTACTACACAACAACAATCGCAACCCAGACTTAGCTCGCTTAGCTAAAGTCTGCCTGGAGTCCTCATGTTTCCTTTATGGGGGGGAATACTATGAACAGACCCAGGGAGCGGCGATGGGGTCACCTCTATCACCTGTGGTGGCTAATATCTTCATGGAGGCCTTTGAAGACGCGGCTATTGAAAATAGCCCTGTGAAACCCAAAGTATGGTTACGGTATGTGGACGATGTGTTTGCTATAATTCAAGGAAGGGAAAACCTCGTAATATTGTTGGATTATCTTAACAAACAACACAAGAACATTAAGTTTACCATGGAAGAAGAGACCAACAATCAGCTACCCTTTCTAGATGTGCTAGTTATAAAACAGGAAACAGGAAAACTCAGTCACACAGTTTACAGGAAGCCTACACACACTAATAGATATTTAAACGCCAGTTCACACCACCACCCAAGTCAAAAGCAATCAGTCGTTAGTTCGTTAGTACACCGGGCTAAAACCATTTGTGAACCTAGTGCGTTACAAGGTGAGCTTAAGACCCTTACTACAGCACTGGTCGACAATGGATATACCAAGCAAACTATTGATAGAACGATTAAGAATCAACACAGACACAACAACAAAACTGTAGAACCTAAGCCCGTTAGCACAGCAATACTCCCATACATTCAAAACACGACAGACCGAATTAGCAAGTTACTTAGAAAGAACAACATAAGAACAGTGTTCAAACCAAATTGTATAATTAAAGACTGTTTACGCCCTATAAAAGATAGGATTGAACACCATACAGAAGGAGTGTATAAAGTACCATGCAGGTGTGGCCAGGTGTACATAGGGCAAACGGGGAGGACCATTAGCACCCGCATCAAAGAACATAAGAGACACACCAAATCGGCCAACATAAAGTGTTCTGCCATAGCTGAACATGCAGTAGTCAATATAACTTCATCTTTACATGAAATAGATTTTGACAGAACCGAAGTGCTGGCCAAAACCAAACATTTGGTACCTAGATTGATCAGAGAGGCTATTGAAATAGAGAAACATCCCCTTAATTTCAATAGGGAGGGAGGTTATACACTGAGTGCTACGTGGAAACCTATAATTGCCCCATCAAGGTACAATAGAAAGAAGTCTGTTGTGGTAGACAACGCCCTATAATTGCTTTGTTATTGTACGACGGACGCAAGCAGGCACTCATGACGCGGACGTGTTGTTGTTTGCGCGGACGTGCTGCAACCCGCACGCGTGAGGGGTTGGAGGGGAAGTAAAGGAACTATATAACTGAGCGCGCCTGTGGCTGAGCGGCTTTGCGATAGCGGGTGTTATTCTGTTAGCATCACTGTCCAGAGTTCCCCCTCGTGACAGTTGTTGGTGTCAGTGTCAACACTCCACGAAGGTCCCTGAAGAAGCCCATTGCAATATGGGCGAAACGTTGGATTGGTTCCACCTTTTGACACGGTTGTACCCGGAAAACCACGATAGTATAGTTGACTCCGGCCGTGAAAGCCTCCGAAATAAAGGTATATACCTGTTGATTGGCACCTAACAAACACGAGAAATTCAATCGCGAAATTTGCGAAATGCGCTATTTCCGGGCATCACATCGAGATTTGTATTAATTAGCGATATGATTGCGAAATCATTGGTCTTTTTACCTTTTAGCGTTTTTCTGTCTTCATTAATACTTTAAAACTTCAAAATTGATATTCTTTCAATTTTATTACAGACGTGCGAATATTATTTTATGTTCTGCATATACGTATTATGTGATCATACTTAGACAATTAGACAAACATTACAGTGCACATATGTTTAATGATTATTTTTATAATTGCAATATGTTTCTGTCGCAATTTCACACAAAAATATCACCAAAAAAACAGTCCACCACAACACCACCACATCATCGAAATTGTTAAATCCATTAACTATATTTAAGAAAATATCATAACACAATTTTACAAACAGCTATGAGTCTACCTATGATTATGGGTCGTCGGTACATCCAACATGGTTTGAAAGTTCGAGATAAGAGTGATAATAATTGGAATATAAGAGTGATAATGATTGGATGTAGGAAGGAGATGAGGGGAAGGATAGTGTGGAGGGAGGATGATTGCGAGATGATGGGGGTGAAGGTAAACATGGGGGAAATTGTAACAGAGGTGGTCGCGGTATATAGACCAGTAGATAATGGGGAGACAGAGACCCTAAGGAGATTAAGGGAAAGAGTAAAGGGGGAGGGGAAAATTGTAGTGGCGGGTGACCTAAATCTGCCGGGGATAGACTGGGAAGGTGGATCTGAGGATAGAGGAGGGGTAAAGCAGGGTCTGGTGAGGGAAATTATAAATCAGGGATTAGTGCAGATTGTGAGGGGGCACACCAGGGATAATGCGAATGGGGGAAATCTGTTGGACGTCATGCTGGTAAGGAGGGAGGAGGGATGGATTGATTGTAAAGTGGAAGAAGGCATTAGCGATCATAGGATAGTGATAGCGACCTTGGAAGGAAGGGGGAGAAAAATGCATGCGGAGGAGGAAGGGAAAAAGATGAAATGGTTGTACAATAGGGCAGATAGGGAGGGGATTGGGAGGGATTTGAGGGATTGCTATGAGGGATGGAGGGGGGGAAATCAGGGGGCAAATCAACTGTGGAGGGGTTTTGTGGACATATGTTTGGAAGTAAGGGGTAGGTGGGTACCAGGGAAGCAAATGGCAAAAAAACAGGACCCTCCATATTATAATATGAAGATAAGGAAATTAAAGAGGAGGGGAAGGCAAGCCTATGGTAGATATAGACGAACAAGGGATATAATGGACAGGGATGAGGCAAAAAGGATTGAGAAAGAACTAAATGAGGTGAAGAAGAGGAGTTGGGAGGTATATATGACTGGTCTGATGAAAGAGGGGGATAAACAAGGAAGTTGGAATAGGATGTTCGGTTATGTGAGAGGGAAGAAGGGAAAAGGGGGCTCGTTGCCAACGCTGGAGAATGGGGTAGGAGAGTTATTGGTGGATAATGTGGAGAAGGCTGAAGGGCTAAACCAATACTATGCAGGGGTTTTTCAGGATGAGGATGAGGAGGAAGACGGGGTGAGGAGGAAGGGAAGGGGGAGTAAACCTATGGTGGTCAGTGTGGATAGAGTGGCAAGGGTGATAGCGGGACTGAAAAATGGGAAGGCTCCTGGTAATGATGAAATGACGGGTGACTTTCCCAAATTAGCAATGGGGGAATCGGCACGGTATATGACGGAGATCATCAGGGTATCTCTACACGAGGGAATGGTTCCGATGGATTGGAAGGAGGCGGTGGTAATACCGATACACAAGGGGGGGGAGAGGGGTAAAATGACTAACTACCGACCAGTCTCTCTGACATCAGTGGGGTCAAAAATAATGGAGAGGGTAGTGGGGGACTTTGTGAAGGAGGTGATAAAGGAGAAGGGATGGATGGCCGAGGCGCAGCATGGTTTTAGGAAGGGTTATTCGTGCGAGACTCAACTATTGGGAATGACAGGGGACATAGCGGAGGTATTGGATAGGGGAGGGGAAGTGGATGCTGTGTTCATAGACTTTGAGAAGGCGTTCGACAAGGTGCCGCACAAAAGGCTGTTAGGGAAGGTGGGAGGGGTGGTGGATGATGGAGGGGTAGTAAGATGGATAGGGGATTTTCTGAAGGGGAGAACACAAAGGGTAAGGGTAGGGGAGGTGTTGTCAGGGGAGATAGATGTAACCTCGGGAGTGCCCCAGGGCAGTGTACTGGGGCCCCTATTATTTGCAATCTACGTGAATGACCTGGCGGAAGGTATGAAGGCGAAAGTTAGATTGTTCGCGGATGATTGCGTGATCTATCGGGAGATAAGGGGACAGGAGGATGAATTGCTGATGGGGGAGGACATGGAGGGACTGGGCGATTGGGTGGATAGGAATAAGATGAGGCTAAATGCGGGGAAGTGCAAGTGGATTAGGTTTACTAGGAGGAGAACGCAAGGAGGGATCAATGAGGGTTACGTGTTGCAAGGACAGAGACTGGAGAAGGTGGTGGAAATAAAGTACCTAGGAGTGTGGCTAGAGGATACATTGGATTGGGGAGGGCATGTGGAAAGAATGGTGAAGAAAGGGATAAGAAATCTACATTTTGTGATGAGAGTGCTGAAGGGGGCGGGAAAGGATTTAAGGGATCATGCCTATAAGACACTGGTTAGGCCTGGGTTAGAGTATGCGGCGGCGGTCTGGGACCCGTATAAAAGTAAGGATAGGGAGGTGTTGGAGGGTGTGCAGAGGAAAGCGGCAAGGAAAGTACTTGGGAGGGGAAAGAGATGGGAGGAGGTTGAAGTGGGTGAAGGAGGAAAGGAAAGGGTTTATGAGAGTGTGACAGAAATGGTGAAGGAACTGGGGTGGGAAAATCTGGAGGATAGGAGAGCAAGGGACAGGCTGGGGAAGATGTTTAAGGTGACAAGAAATATGGAGGGATGGGGGGAGCTGCATAGAAGCACTGCACCTGCGGCATACATGGGCCGGGGGGATAATACGTGGAAACTGGAAAGAAGGACCTGGAGGACGGACCTCGGGAAGTTTTCCTTCCTGGGCAGGACGGTTGTGGATTGGAATGGTCTGGGTGAGGAGGTAGTGAGCCAGGAGAAGGCTAAGGGTTTTATGGAAAGGCTGAAGGCAAAATGGGAAGAGGAGGTGAGAGGAGGAGAGGAGAAGATGAAGAAATGAAGGCGAATTCCGAGGAGAAATAGGAAGAGGAAGGGGACGGAGCTAAGGAAGTGGAAGGAGAGAAGGAAGAAAAGAGGAATGGAAGGATGAAGAGAAATGGAAACCTGCCACCGGTCCACAGTGATCAACAGCGGGTGAAAACAACAACAACAACAACAACAACAACAACTTCAGATAATGTTTATATGGGTCAAAGAACAAATATTGCAAACAAGGACATTCAGAAAAATCAACACGGTAAATTATATACAAACAATAACCCCGGCTCTTTCACAAAAGAGGATAGTGTTTATTCAACGAACCTATTTTAGCCCTATCTAAAAATAATGTAACAGAAGGAAGGAAGGACAAATATATTTAAGAGCGTTCGGCAGGGAAGGGCGCTGTCAATTTCTGCGGTGACTATTGGAAGTAGCCTCCGTAAGGGTCGATAGAGTAATAGTACTTCTTTACTGACCTTGAGCCAACGCACTCCTCACATCTGCCCCCTCCCACCCCTAGCCTACACCTACGATCAGGACAAAACCTGTCGAGTCTACCTGGCATGGCGACAGTCATCGCGCTCCACTGACCTAACATCCCAATTATCATTTCTAAAGACGGACCAGAACAACATTTTCGTATTTCATAAATCTTTTCCTCCTTCATCGCCAGGAAAACAAATCATAATAAATAAGATATTTGTAAAGCGGTAAGTACTGTTCATGCGTGCTTGTAATAAATCTACTTTATTCTTTAGCAGTTGTCGATGGTATTATTATTAATGTTGTTTTTATTATTATTATTATTATTATTATTATTATTATTATTATTATTATTATTATTATTATTATTATTATTATTATTATTACTATTATTCTTATTATTCTTATTATTATTATTATTATTATTATTATTATTATTATTATTATTATTATTATTATTATTATTATTATTATTATTATTATTATTATTATTATTATTATTATTATTATTATTATTATTATTATTATTATTATTATTATTATTATTATATTAATATAATAATTATTATTATTATTTGTTATTACAATTATTTGTATTTATTGCCAATATATCTGGAAACTTTTCAATACACATTTGTAGACTAGCATACTTATTATTTTAACTAATATAGCAGGCTTACGCGTTTCACACGGTACTCTTCACGTGGTCACCGCTTCGATACCTGCGCCCAGCAATCTTGACTAGAGGGTAATTACAAGCGTTTTCTGATAGCCAAAGAAATGGCGAATACTGGAAATGAGTCGTACAGATAGAGAATTTGGATATTGCCTCCCCACTATTATCAAACCTTATATCTCATTTAGTCACCTGAATACAGTAAGTTCTCCTATGGCAAGTTTCCCACATACAATTAAATTCTATATCTAGCTCGAGTAGACCTATAAAAAAAAGTATCATATAATACATATAAAATTCATACAAAACAGTATCATATAATACATATCAGCATAAGCAGGACTTATTTTGTGAGCTTACCAAATGCAATTCAGCAATCAAGAAATTAGTTACTGGACTCAAGCGATGATAATCCTGTAGCACAAGCGTCTAACAGTACGTTACCACGAACACTGTACCACAATATACACGCCTGAACTGTCACTAGGCCAATATGTACACAGTACACACAGTAACCGAAGCCGAGGGTGGCCGAATAGTACGTCACCACGAACACTGTACCACAATATACACGCCTGAACTGTCACTAGGCCAATATGTACACAGTACACACAGTAACCGAAGCCGAGGGTGGCCGAATAGTACGTCACCACGAACACTGTACCACAATATACACGCCTGAACTGTCACTAGGCTAATATGTACACAGTACACACAGTAACCGAAGCCGAGGGTGGCTGAACAGTACGTCACCACGAACACTGTACCACAATATACACGCCTGAACTGTCACTAGGCTAATATGTACACAGTACACACAGTAACCGAAGCCGAGGGTGGCTGAACAGTACGTCACCACGAACACTGTACCACAATATACACGCCTGAACTGTCACTAGGCTAATATGTACACAGTACACACAGTAACCGAAGCCGAGGGTGGCCGAACAGTACGTCACCACGAACACTGTACAACAATATACACGCCTGAACTGTCACTTTAGGCACACAACAATTTTAGATTTTCCACAACAATTTTACGTTTCTACTATTGAAACACCCCCTTCACCCCTCATTTATTGAGTTTCCTAATCTCGCATACTGATACACCGATGTAATTACTTTGCCCTCTTCCAGAGCTATTTTTCTCTTATCTGTCTTCATAGCAGACACGATCTGTATATTTCTTGGAATGCGTTCTTTTGACACGGTCCAATTTAAAAGCACTGGAAGTCAATTTCACAAAACAAGTTATTACGATGGTACATACTTATCTTGACAATAGAAATTCGTAAATGTAATGCGATTCCTTATTTTTATTTCTTATAATTTTTTTTTATTGAAATATGAACTCGTTCAATACAGACCATCTAAAAATATTACATTAGTTTTTAAAATCCAAAATACCAAAATGCATACGCCGATGTTGGAAGTAAAACGCCGTGTGTGAGAGTCATAGGCGTGCGCGGGGCAGGGTTGGGGGGGGTCTTTTTCTTTCTTCTTTTTATCACAATGAGGCTAGAGGGGGCATCTATTATTTTGACCATAAGTAGCCTTTCACCACTAACAAAATGAACACAATTCCCAATTATTTGTTGACAAAAATAATTCAATCATGAACAATTTTAAAGATATCAAAAACGTGATAATAACATCAAAAGTTCATTTATTTCAAGGTGACCATATACGTCTCGGATTCTCCGCGACAGTCCGTTTTCTTAGATTCTATCCCGGCGTCCGAAAGACTTTTTGAAAAGCACAAATGACCCGCCAAATGATACACGTATTTGTGGATAGTTTTGCCATTAGACATTGTGATAAGCCCCATTTGAAGGCGGGTTTCAGCTAACCAGCCTAACCTCGCCTGTTCCCTACCCCCCAGATTTTGACTTTGCGACTAACCACTTCTTTCCGAGTATATCAATGATTTTATTGCAGTAGTATACATTCATAATAACAGTTGGTTTATTTTTGCTTCCAATGCAGAATATCCAGAATATCAGTCGATTCCTGGTTCGGGATGGGTTTTTTTACGTTCGGAACTTGACTTTTAATACTCGTGTTCATGTAAAAGGTGGCTTAGTAGCCGTCAAGGCAACAAAGCACATAATAAATAGTATTTACTGATAACACTGAAAATCAGTACTTAATTGTAACTAAGCGGGTAGACTAAAAATACATTGTTTTTTAAGTATCCACAAAGAATTCTGTGAAACTATCCCAATCAAGAGAAAATCTTACTCCTAAAATTTACACTTACTCACGTTTTTATATTGCATGTTGTGCTATTATGTGGGGGGCATTCTCTCCCCCCCCCCCCCCCCCCCATTGATGCCTTCTTCAAGTGTCCAGAAAATAATTGTGCCCCCCCCCCCCCATTTATAAACCTCTGTGACTATGTAAGAATAATAGTAAAAACCAGAACATAAAAAACAAACCCCGCTAATAATCGAACACATATCAGGCGAATGTAGGTAGAGGTGGCTTGGGTGTAGTGTCACGAAAGAACATCGCACAAACACTCACCCACTTGATTTTGAGCTACAACAAAATTTCAAAAAGTTTTGTTACCGTCTCGACGAGATATTGAGATCAGTATTAGTTTCATTTTCAAAATCGAAAATAAATTAATCATGTTACGACACCCAATTAATATTCATCCTTTTTCATGGAGTCCCACTGTGTCTCGCAACCCTTGAGATGTAGGTAGCCACCGCAAATTAGTAACGGTCTGTTGGGAGGGGGGACCTTCATCTTTTGTTTGGTGAGAACGAACTACCGTGGAGCTATCTGTGGCAAAGTCTTGAACTCGGTGGAGAAAAACCTCGCGTAAACTGTCATATTTGAGGAAGTGCAGACATGTGGGAGTAAACCGATAAAACACTTTATTTTTATCATCATGTATGCAAGAATTTATTTCACTATTACCAACAATATTTTCTAGGCAACACAAAATCGATTTTTATTCTAGCTCACGTCAAACACCCACAAGCTGTAATCAAAGGGACAAAGAAAAGTCAACAATTTTGACAAAAGCAACATTTTCAATATTTTTTATTAAATTTGTGGTTTCACTTTTCATAAATATTCGTTTTACGTTGCCTAGATCTAATATTTCTCTATAAGTAGGTGTAAATTTATGAACATCCCATTATTAGTTTTCGAGTAATCAGTTTACTGCCAAACATCTGTTTACGGCAGAGAAAACAGGTAAAACCACTCCTTCCGAACGCTCTTAAAGTATTGCTGAGTGAATTGTTCGAAAATGTTTGTGTATTATGATACTTGTACACGACAACACGGTTAATTGTTGTTGTTTATTGTTTTGAGGCACTAACTCAGGGTTATCAGCACCTATAACACTGTTAATAAATAATGTTCCAGCTCCATTATTGCCAAACATTTACATGTGTATGTAGCTTTTTATTATTTACAACTACTACTGTACAGTAAAAACCATGCAATCTTTCAGATAAATCGAATTCTGCCAGAGAATAGAAATACATTTTCCCCTAAGGGCCAAACACGAACTATGCATTCGTAACTAATTAAATATCTACTTGTCCCTCTCTCTCTCTCTCTCTCTCTCTCTCTCTGTCACTCTACCATTTTATCCACTCTCTCTGCCGCAACAAATTGTTATTGCTTTTTTTTATTGCTAAACCATAGACAATTGTAATACTAAGTATACTAAGTTACTATTATAAAGAAGACGTACTCAACTGCATAGAGCGTTCAGTTAGTTCCACAAACCACTGGCAGATCCTGGCATCCTGAGTCCTGACAGACAAATCCAAAATTACTTTGTTAACATTTCGTGGCATATTAGAGAAGTGATTTTGACCAAATCTTTCCAGTGAGCTTTTGTGCTCTATTGAACTCTCATGGATATATTTATTACGTTTGTGCGTATATGGTGTGTGCGCTAGGAGAACTTATACACACAGTAAAAGACAGACCAAAAATCTATTTTTATAAACGGCATCAAACTTTACAATAGTCTATAACGTACTACAGAACTAAATACAAATTTAAATATATGAACAAAGCCGAATGTATCAACTTTCTTAAGAATAAATAGTAAATACCCATATAAGTAATATGCAAGTTATTAAAAATTGTAAATCTGTCATATATTATTAATTTATTACGTTTAAGTTTATGTATTTTTTTTTATTTCAATCTATGATATAATTTAATTTGTTATGCTACAAATGTAATTTAGATGTTTTAATGTACCCATAACATTGTATGTGTCCATTTATGTATATTAACGAAAGTTTAATAAATAAACACTGCTATACTACTACTTCATTCTATGTCAAACAATTTACGAAAATAAATTAAACATTTAATTTCTAGTCAACGAACGGAATATAATATCTAACACAGCTGTGTATTAATTGTTGGCATGGTTAGTGTGATAATGAGCTAATTATTTGACCTCTAGTATCAAATAACCCTCCCATAATTAGGCCCGTGAAAATAGTACCTTTGTGCGTCCCTTTAGTCTAGCATTAAGGTTGCCATGAAATAAACACAGAGTAATATAAATCTCAAGCACAGAGTGCAAGACGAGAATGCCGCTAACATTATATAATGGAAAGGGCAAACACTGATGTGATATCAGAACAACACTAATAATAGGAATATAAGAAAGAATATTCAACTGCAGCTGTTAGTAGACATTTTGATTTTATTTTACTAACAGCATACAAGACTGAACACACACAACATTCACCGTTAGACTTAGGGCCATGAAACACAAGGTGAAAAATTTGATATATTGTGCTGCTCTCAAATGAAAATGTTACGATCTAGGGCATCATAAAAGAAAATCGGTTTTTCTCTAGGGATTTTTTTAAAATATAATACTAAATTGCAAGCTCAATTAAATGATTCATGAGTACATAAATTATGGTTATGGTAGACATTAATAGGTTTTGAGTTATTATATTTGTGCCTGTGCCAAACTAAACGATTATAAACGGGTTCTTTGTGTCAATGGCCAATTTTACGTTTTAAAGCGAAATAGCATATAGCAGTTCATATCGACCATAAAACATTTTACGAACCCTCTACCGCTCCACACCAAAATCTGTCAAGTAGATAAAAAAAAAAGAAAGAGTGACGTTAGAGCAGAGAATCGTTGTACAGTGCGGAACCGAGTTACCGGGTGACTGTTCTGTCTTCTGTCAGTGTCAATAATGTATGATCAGCGTAAGAGGTATTTTCGTGTGAACCGAGGTCGAACATACATTGACAGAAAGATGGAACGCGCTCTACTTCCAGTGGAAATTGCCACTTAGAAACCATCTTACATATTTATAAGAATACTCGCATAACAACATAAATCTAGGGCTTGAATGCCTATATATTATTGTGTGGACTGGAATAAATCTGTGTTCCTAACATCCCTCTTGTCAAACCTTTTATATTGGGTTTTATTGATGGAACGTTGCGCTCGCATTTTACACTCATCTCACCTCTGATTGAGAGAAGTAACAAAATAAATTTCACATTTGGAAAAAAAACTACGTTTTCTTACAAATCAAATAATTTCTTGGCCTCAAGTTGTTTATGTACTGGTAAGGGTAGCATAATCATAAAAAACTAAACTTTTTAGAAATATCCTGAAAATCTTACTCAACATGCGGAGTTGGTAAAGTCTGGAATCTTGATTGCAAGAGTTTCAAAAATTCGTTTTTTTTATTTTTTATATTAATGTATTTTATCATTGACAGAAACAAAGCTTCAAAAGTGTGATATAATGCATTACAAAATATTGTAATTATTATTATTTTTACATCGAATAATATTTCATTAAACATTTTTCATGTGTTTTTAGCTCTTTCGAAACATCGTGCGATCCCTGCTATATTTAATGGATCTAATTCGGAAAACGCCATGTGACCAGAAGCTATCGAGTACCTCTTTCAACACCAGTTAACAATAAAAAACCAGTCCCTTTTCATTTTGAATGAATACACAGTTGGGTGTGACAGGGTGTAAACAATTTATTTTGAGATCCTCGGCATCTAATTCTCAGACAGTCCTCAGACGTCCGACCCGAGCATATTGTCATGCGTGGAACAGTTGGCCTGAAAGCCATTATATTACTTATAGAATAGACAGAAAAGTAACGATACTGAAGATGACATATTTGCTCAAACACATTTCTTCTGTATCACTTGTTCTTGTAGTTCCTTCACGTGAAGTGTGTCTGCCACACACAAGAGACGTTTTCAGATATCGATGCCACAATTCCGATAATTGTTTGCTTGCGCGTCAACGGAAAACGTGACCTGTTTGAAGAAAACATCTTGAAACATTGGCTTACACACACGCTCACGGCTATGTCGTGTAGTGAGGCTTAAAACCTTCAGACATGTGACCTTAAAAGAACATCGATATGTATATTTTGTATAATATGTGTACACATTATGGAATATGAGAACGTCCTAAATTGCTTATATGTGTAACGATATATCCATAACAGTCGGTTTCTTTATTTATAAAACGTGTTTTAATTTACTTACTATCCAAACTTATTCAGATACTCAAATTCGAGCTAAATAATGATAGATCAACTAGTTACAGTTTATGAAGCCATTAAAGTTGCCTGTAGATAGAGCGTGCTAAACGGTACGATTGTCTGCGCCATTTTAGGTCAAAAAAGGCTCAATACCACAAATATTCAACAATTGACAGCTAAAGGAAAAAACCTTACCCAGGCTTTAGTAGGCTATACTTAGTTAAGTTCGCCTCGACTTGTTGTGTCGACTTGTTGATGTGGTATACCACACCACTAAGTACAGATTCCACACTCTAAAAGTGACATGTAAATGCATACGATTGCCAATCTTTATACTTAAATGCCGTCAAGCTATACTTAACTAAGTACTGATTTCCTTACTTGACTGTGCATTTGGCCTAAGTGTAAGTAACTAACGAACACACTCATACCGTGAGGTGCTCGATCAGATTACTTCTCCAGTTATTTCTTAGCGAGAAATTTGCTTGTTCGCATTTTTTCTCGTGTATTTCCTAAAGCTTTGGTTGATACATTTAAATTCAAGGAAGGATGTCTTAAATCAATAATGCGGCTGGCATGCAAGTCCGGGCCGGACCTATGATATGATGTTAGAATCCCGCATTCTTGATTTTCAACTGTAATGATAATCATTATATGCTTATTCCAATAAAGAACTTGAACTTGAACTTGAACGCCGCAGTGACTATGCTCATTATATTAAGATGAATAAAATAAATAAATTCGTATTTATAGTCTACCGAGTCAGTAACAAGACTGATTTTCAGTGGGGGACTTTAAAAGCGACTAAACCAACCTTGTAAGTTATAATCATGTTTCAATTGCAATCCAGATTCGAATTCCGCATTGTAAATTAAATTGATATGGTGGAGGTATTATCCTTCATATTAAACCACGTTTTGTCTGTTACCGTCGCTGCAAATTTAGTAATGCAAAACTGACAAATTTAAAAGTCTATTTCCGATTTTCGCCCAATTAATGCAAGTTGCAATGACGAAAGAAGGTTCTAAAATCAACCATCCTACAGCGGCATCACATGTGAGACAGTACAGGTTTTTTTGTAACCGTACTTTGTGGATGCACTCGATTTCGAATCCACTATATGGTCCAACAAGCCGTTCGGTTGACTTCCTATTCGAGATCAATTTACTCTCAGTTCGCTTGGAACGGAATAGTTTGATTTAATATAGAAATAGCATGATTGTCTTACTCGGTCCCGATAGAAGGAGTAAGTTAGAGTGAGGTACATTCTACGTTGTACTGTTGTATAACATAACCTTTCAAAGCAATTGTTTTATTATTTCCTCTTGTGTCGCGGTGCTTTTTCAAAAACTCTATTTGTTGTTTCCATACCGTCATTGGTGGTATAGATTCTCAGTTCTAAAGTTATAAAGCCGGGAGCGCATGACTAATCTTAGTTGGCCAACTTGATAGTCCGACATCGTCCAAAACATTACCTCACTTTCGGTTCGGTATTATTTGAAGTTGTATCAATTTTATTATTTTATGTTGCCTACACAGGTCATATTACGTAATTAAGATATTATCTTATGATCTGAGGTGTAAGAAAACAAATAAAGTTGTCCACAAAGTTGGTGGATTTTAGGAGATCCTATAAAAGTTGGCCAAGCCATCAACCTTATATTGCAATGCTATTTGGAAATAAGTTGCCCAACTCAGGTGCAACTGTCATTAATTAAGATTTATAATAACATTAATTTTACGAAAAAAGTATTACAACATAAAATTACGATAGGTCGAAGGTGATACATAATACATATACAAAGAATCAGTGGCGTATCCAGGAATTGACAATGGGGGGGGTTGAACATCCCAAGCAGGCAGGGGTCTGGGGCGAAAGCCCCAGCCGCCGGAGGCCAATTCGCCGAAGGCGAATTTTTTTCTTCAGTTATGACGTTTTAAACGCCTGGAAACACGTTTCAGAATAAGAAAATGTCATAAGAATGACTACAAAGAAAATTAAAAACCCAGTCACAGAACAACAAAATTACTGCAAAAATAAATATCGTAACTGGTAGTGTTGTATTTTGTGGTAATAGCTGTACATTTTACACGTTTCTGACGAATGTTTTACTTTTAGCACTGATTTGCGTTAATTTCTGTTTGTAGCCAGCCATGTGCAGTGATATAAAATATAATTTGATAATATACGCCCTACGATATGGAAATCATGTAAATATGGTAGTTTTCCCCCGTCTGGGCCCGGGGTGTATTTGGCCTAGGGTATAAGAAGATTCAATATATTTAGGATTCAATGTAGTTTCTTATACGCAGTGCCAATTGTAAGAGGAGAGAGAAGGTAACTCCCTGACCTCTAGCACCCATTAGCATTTTAAAATATATTCCTCCAACTTGTCCCATTCCTCAAACTTCCTTCCCGATTGTCCCCGAAAGACAATAGGTCCTAGGCAGCTCTTCCTGACGACCAAGAGCCCAAAGTCGTATGATTTAACGGTTGAGTATCTTATTATAGACAATAATCAAAATAGTTGTTTCCTCTTCCCTCCTCCTTTCCTTCCTTCTCCCCGCATATAATTTTTTTTTTTTTTGGGCATGGGGGGGGTTTGAACCCCATAACCCCCCCCTTGGATACGCCACTGCAAAGAATGTATAGTTGTTATTCAAACTACTTCAAATAATAACTGGAGAGAGTTCAGAATGTTTAAAAGAACACAAATAGTTAATCGAGATAACTAAGTGATCACCTTCAACTTTCAACTATCAACCTTAAATATCAATGCAAAAGTTGAACTGTTTAGCTATTTTAAAATCTGTTGTCACGACATATTGTTACCTATTTTTTCATATTTCCTTGTCTGATAAAAGTTGTGATTTGTTTGTGGAGCGCGTCAACTCTACAGCTACTTTTCGTTTGTCGATGCCATTTGTGTTTTTTCGATAGCCACGGGGGCTCAGTTCTATAATACGAACTACGAGAGACGCTGTGCTCGTTTTTTGTGAAACTGCTGTTTTCTTTCGCCAATATTACGGCAGTAAATTATCGACTTCCGATACATCAGCATAATGAAAATGTGCTGACGTTTGGTCGGGTATCATTGTATAACGAGAAAGTTTGTTAACATGTGCTTTTAAATTACTAAATCAACAAATTCTTTTCTGACTCACAAACTCTCAGTAATTAATACAAGTAACGATTACTGAGCAAAACAAGTGTTTCAATATGTACTTACCACTGTTTCGTATAACATAATGTAAATGCGGTTACAATAATATTGCTATCTAAAAAAGTTACATATAGCTTTATAAGTGTTTCAACATCACAATCATAACATTCATGCTAACATAGGTATTTATATGATTTTGAATATTCTGCCATTTAATTGTAATGAGTTCATTTCAAACTAAGACGTAATTTAGTTTAATTTTAACGCTACTAAGCTGCTCCTACTCTTATGAAGAATCAATGAGCGATGCCAGTAAAAGTATATGTGATGTGCGCAATGCTTGTACGTAGAGAATCACCATTACCGGCTAATTGGAGTATACAAAGTTTGTGAAACCGGCCCTTAAAGTCTTATGTTGCCGTTAGATAACACACATTCGTCTCGTGTGGTTTCCACCCGACCTCATTGAGGTTCGTTTGCTGACTCCAGCCTCTCCTTAATCTCGCCCAACCACCATATAGGCATTGCCATGTCGACGGCTCTGTGATTGGTGGCAGGAGAGGCTGAGGAGGCCTTGAGTGTGAACTATGCATTCGGGTCTGAGTGCGTATACCTGACACGTCACAGCTACGTGATACATCACGGCACCAGTGCAACATTACACAATGAACCGTGCTTGTTGCGGTCAATGGGACAATTTGGTGGTCAGTAATCACATTTATCGAAATCAAAACACCATTGTTAAAGGCGTTCTAAACCCAAACTTACTTGTTCAGTCATTAGACGCTGAAGCTTTTGCATAAGTCAACAGAGAAAGTCCCATCGCTTAGCCGGGCTTAGTTTGGCCCACAGCGCAGGTTTCGCCTCGTCTGACCGTGTGACGTAGAACAGTAGGGGTTGAGTCCTGTGGCTAAAATCCCCATTAAAATTTAACTCAAGAAACAACGTCTCACTTTCACGTATCGTAACTTACTTTGTTCGCTTTCCAAATGAATGCCATATACATAATCTGTTAATTATTATGATTTTTTGGGGGGTTGTTATTATCAATCATTATATATGCGAGGTTTTTATGATGATGGAAATAAAACCATGTAAAAACATTTAAAAAAACGCTAACACTATGCGCGATACTGTGATCTGCACCCAGCTCCAAGGCTTCAAACGGCTGAATTTATTCTAATACGTCGATTGAGTTTGGTACCGAATTCCATATCAAATTGTTGGCTTATATTATGGCAACATAGTTTACCTGTACCCATAAATAAATTACTTACGACGTGTTATTTGAAACCATGTTGTCGCAATGAGCCAAACCTAGCGAGTTCCCCGATGCATTCAGCTGCTGTGGTGCGTTTACTATAGCCAGACCAAAAACATATTTTCTCCATTTAGACGTCTATGACTAAAAATTTTGTCGTTCTCGTGCTAGCACTAAGTTGTTATTTATTGTTACCATATGTGTGCGTTCTTTACTTACCCCCTGAATCCTTTAACTGCCAAACGACCCTAACTTCAATGTCCCAGGTAAGCCAAGTTTGGTGTATTTCTATTGGCCGTTGTTATGGTGAAAACAATTTCACTGAAAAGTAGATTTTAACTGGACATTGAAATACCGGCCCTAAATCATGTTAAATAACTAGAACACACAGACTATTGCTGAGTTGGAGAACCAACTAAGAAGTAAGTATAGCAACTAGAATTACACGATGGAGCGTCGCCAACTGAAATTCAGTTATTCTAACTGAGTGGGCAGACAATAAACCCAAACCCAAATGTAGATGTATTTATTTTGTTTGAGAGACAGTGCACAGTTCAATGCGCACTGCAAATGCACTGCGAGTGCACTGTGCCATGTGGAACATGCTAGACATGCACCAATGCAAATCGCAGTCACCAGTGGAACGTGGAAATCGCGTCTGTGAGCATCAGCGCAATTCGAGTGAAAAACACCGTCCGCTCGACTGAAGTCCGCTCCGCTCCCCAACAGAGTTATCTTATCATTGATAAGTAACACATAAGTTATGTGTTACACGCAGAAACTTATTGACCCGGAATAATGTTGAAACCACACACCCATAACACATAAGTTATGTGTTACACGCAGAAACTTATTGACCCGGAATAATGTTAAAACCACACACCCAATAGGCAACACGCGTACGATTTTGTTTGTTTAACCAAACACTTAGTTTAATAGTATTAGATACAAAAAGTATATTAATGCAAGTCGCACGTAAAAAAGAAATTTTTAAATAGCTTTAATGTGGTCGCATTTATTGAAGTTTAAACTGGGGATCCGAAACGCGTACAGGTGGCTGTGACGCAATGGTTATGTAAACGTGGCGTAACAGACCAATCGCTGAGGCGGTGAGCGTACAAAGTACAAAACCATGACGTCAAATCCACTCTACATGGCGGCGGCTCGTTTTTCGCGCCCTTTTATTTATCGTTACGAAACCAATTATTTTGAGGCATAGACTGATCCGTTTTCCAAAATTCAAAGACACAAAATTATTAAATGAGAGACGAGGTATTTAAAAATCGATTAAAATTTTCATACGCGTGTTCCCTATTGTAAAACGATACCAAGGTCACTTACTTTTAAAACCGGTGAATTTTAGGAGTAACCCGTTCCTACTCCTTCCTCAGACCGAGGCCAATTGCCTCTACTTATCAATTAGTGCTGTCCCTCTCCAACACGGCGTTTATATGAATAATATGCGCTCAGGCTCTACCTACGTAATATTGGTTCAGTTCACCAACACCAACAAGACACTGCATAGCCCTCTGTTTACGCGATTCGAGTACGAACACATTTTCGATTGGAACGTGCATATGTATGTGCGTGCATGTGCATGACTGCAGAATACTATAGAATATACCACTAGCCTTTAATTTAATTTATTTTCCCCCTACCCGACTCTATAGTTGGTACAGAGACGGATATTGATTGATCCTATAGGAATACCTGTTATAGGGAGCACACCAGCTTTACCTGATATGCACCTCCAGTGGCTTATTGTGCTTGGCATCAATATTGATAAACAAAACGGTTGTAATAAAGCAAACATTTAGGTAGGCATGAGCGAAGAAAAAATACTCTTATATGACTCTATTTGCACGAGAATTAAAACTCGAATATATACAAATAAGAACATTTGATATCGAACCTCAACTAACTCCATGTAAGTTCATTGCGTAAACAAAATAGCCATGTGAGCATGGTTTGTTTCGGAGAAGCATTAAATGTGCACCAACATATACTGCTTCTCCATAAAATGACTGCGATGTCAAACCACTCCCAATCGCAACTAATTCTAAAGAGAGATTAAAGTTTTAAATTTTTCTGACAAGCCCCCTAAACCTCAATATGGTCATGAGTTTATTTCTGATGGATCTCCAATAACAGTTGAGCTTCCCATATAATAATATCCTGCACCATTCCAATTGTTATTTAATCCTATAATTTATATTGACTGAATCGAATTATTGTATACCGTGAAAAAAGGGTCATTAATTTACAGACCGTTGCAATTTTAGCAATCTCACCACAAATTACGTTTATTTCCCCGGCAATATGTTAAAATATAATCTTTCTAGTTTTATTTCCTAATAGAAACGAAATTATTATAGTTTTTACATTTTTCTTTGTATTGTTTTATTCTGTATCGTCATGTTGTGTCATGTTTTAGCCCAATGCAACTAATGACCTATGCGGTAGGGTAGACTGTATCCGAGGATACACACTCAACACCCGACTTTCATACAAGTTTAATACTAGATTTAAATATGCCTGTGGGTTTTAATCTCGGTGCATACTCGCATGTCGCTTTCAACGAATGGAGTATATTTTAATAATACCCTCAAACAAAATGAAGTACGTCATCGTCATGGGTTAGCAGTATCACGTACCTCTGTCTGTATATTTGTTCGTGCACGTGTATAGTTGATTGGATGTAATGTAACACAATAGGGAAATGAAGTTTTGAAAGTGAGAAGCAAATTAGTTTTTTATGGGTATCCCAGCGTTCAGAAATACGCGTGGTCGCGAACATGTAACTATATCTTTTGATTTATACAAAAGTTGTGAAAACAAACAGTATTTATTACAAAACGCAAACTTTTATATAAATGGACGTTAGTTTACAATTTTGTTTACACGGACCACGAAAGAATACATTTCAACTACAATGTACATCAATGATACGTCACATTTTCACTGTTTCCACGGATGTCGATCGAGAAAGCTTAGCAAATTGCTTTCATTGATTGAACATTCTATGACCATTCCATAATTAATGTGTATAATGCCATTCAAGGCAACATACACACAGGAAGACCATTATTTCTTATTCTTCACAGACGTAACACTTAAGCATTTGCAGATTTTGATTTGAAGATAGTTTTTCACTTTGATAGAAGACATTGAATTAATCGAGTTACTTCGGAAAATAATATAATACTCTAAATACTTGAGGTGGCGCCGTACATAGCTTGCAGTTTTCAATATGGTCAGCAAAAGTCTATACTCTATAGCATTCTTTTAATGTATTTGTTTACTTCTTGATGAGAGTAAATAAGGTGCAAGCAATTTAGATTATTGTCCTGGTCGGAACAATGTTTTATATTAAAATATATCAAGAACAAAAGTTTCTTTCTATTTCACAAGTTGCTTGAAAAAGATGTGCAGTCAAATTATGGTCAACATCATTTCAGAACCATGTTCTAAAATTGTATTTTATGAGTGTTTGTATTATAATATAGCATTTCAAAAAATTCCCTTTGAATGCAAACAAAAGATTCATGATGAAAAGTCGTCCAGTTGAACGGGCCACGAACGCACAGGGAAAAGAGATGACATTTCCATTTGACGGTAGTAAAATAAGTGCTTGCTCGTGAAAGAAAATTAATTCTCTTCCAAGATCATTCCTTATAGCCATGGATATGAATTGCCTACTTCATAATGCCAGCATTATGAGTACTTTCATTTCGTCGTATTAGTAAGCTGGGAACCCGTCGAAGTTTCACGACGGTTGCTGCTCAAAATATACTAATGTCCTACTTCTGCGTATGTTGTCGACATGCATATCGAAAGACATATGAAACTGAGTTTATGAAGACGTAATCTTTCAATAAAGAGCCTGGTTGGTTTCTTTTTACTGCTATAGCACGTAGACTAAACTTCAATCATCCTAACTGACCAGACGACCCACCAATTCTTTATTGCAAAATACAATCAACAGTAACAGCCGCTAGACATGCTAGTTGATGGAAGATAAGTTTTCTGAAGTAAATCTGGTTTATTTTAGCATTTTCTATATAAAATAAAATTACATTACATCACACAACATCCAAAATCCAAATGGTAATGATGATTATGATTTATGATATTAACAAAATCTCACTTCAAAAAGTGTATCTGCCTCACAAAGCTGATATTTATTGGGGCGAATACGTAGTTCAATACGCGTTGAAAGCCGCGTATGCACCATGATACGAATACGTAGTTCAATACGCGTTGAAAGCCGCGTGCGGCGTATGCACCATGATACGAAATAAAATTTGCTTCAACTGAAATATTATGCGTAACGAGAAGTCTAATCATTTAATCATGGAGTTGGCGTAAGTATATTATAAATCGATGGTTAAAATTGTGTGTACATAATTAATTAGAGGTGAGGAAAGTGGCAATTTTTTACATCTGAAATTACTAAATGAAAAAAATCGAACTGCTTAGTTGGCCATCATTGAATACAATTACACGAGACATAATTATTACGCTCAATGTTATAGATTTTAAATTTTAGTTCCGTTACTGAACAGGACTGAAATTTACAGAGAGATCTACGATCTAAAAGGTATCAAAGGAAAGAATCAGAGAAATGTAAAGATATAAACGTATTTACGATATTCTATACTCAAAAACAGACTATTCGACATAATTTGCACATCCCACCAACATTTCTCTTGGTGAAGTCCTTTCATAAGCTATAAGCCTATAAGTTATGAAATTTCCATTCAAATTTGTTTTATCCTGTCATGCGCAAGCGAACAATGTTTGATAATATTGCCACATTCTATTAAAAATTGTGACGGCAATGTTTCTTTTATAAACCAAATTACGTAATTCCATGTTTTATCATGTAGTTAATAAAACAAAACAATTGGCAAAAGGTGCATCGTATTCGTGGTAGTGTCTCCTGGGTAACCTTCAAATATCGGCAGGTAATCAACATTAACTTTATTTACATTTTACTATCATGTATCCGTATCTCTATTTTTGTCACTGTATCGTCTTCAAGCGCATATCCATATCCAAGTTTCCTTCGAGCTTCGGCCAGTACCAAGCCTCAAGCAACAAAATCCCGCCAAACCGTTAAAGAAATCGCAGCGTTTTGCAGCAGTCTTACGGAAATCATACAAACGGAACTCGATGTTCTCAAACAGGCAACAACGGCCTGCTTTGAAAACCCAAGGGAAAATCTGGGAACACTTGAGTATACATCACCAGCCTATACATCACCAGCCAGCATTATAATGATAAATAAGATAACTCTTTTTTTATGTTTTTTGTAATATAATTTCATTAAATGTAAGCTGTATTATGTCGATGGAAATAAGTTACATAATCGTTACATTTATTACGATTGAAAACAAACAGGCAAACAAAGCTTAGTCAACTAGAAAAACAGTTCGTCAAATCAACCACACTACTCAACGACGTCCCGCGTGCAGACACCCTAACCTCTAGCCGCCGTACACGAGATGCAAGTATACAAAACACATATTTTCACTGGCAGATGTAAAAATGTGTGCAGTAAAAACTTTAGCAGATGATACAAGCTTTCGAATCTTTGTAATAACAACAAAATTGAGTTTAAAATATATAAAGAATTGCAACTTTTACACTTTGTTGTGGCTTCAAGAAGTATAGCTACAATACAAATTTTCTTTACAACGCAATATCGAGAGTAATCCGCTGCCAAATAATATTTTAAATTACTTTTGGATATTGAATTAGAGCTTCTTTTAATTCTACTCTATTGATTTGCATGAATATTTTACCGTAGATGAGCAGTTTTTACTGTGTAAAGAAATCATTTCGTCAGTTCTGATGTATTCACTAGACAATGGTCCTCTTCTATATAATGGGCACTAATGATTGAGCTCATTCCCCATTATAGCAATCTTAGAGAGCGAGCTTATATTTTCTTTTAAATGAAATATCAGCGTTTATCAAAAATAATACAGGTTTAGATAGATAATTGGAAATCAATGAAAGTGGAGAATGACATGCTAGTTTGAACGGTCTCAAGTTGGCTTGAATTATCAACCAGACGGATTGTTGCCTCGGTTCTATGGTTTATTCACCGCCTTCTTTATGGGAACATAAAGTGGGTGGCGCACGACAAGCAAGATATAGGAGTTTGGCCGCGGGGTAGCAACATGGGATCCGATATTAAATTCTTAACTACGTAGTTTTGAAAGTGTGGTGACTTCGGAGGAAAGCTCTCATGTGTATACATAAAGTTTACCAGGAGTAACAATATGAAACAATGTTTGAGGCGAAAACTGAAGGCAGCATGATTTACGATAATAAACAGAAATTTAAGTGAAAATGCCCGAAGGAATGGAGCGCAAAGTGTCTTCTTAAGTTACCTCAGAGAGTTTCTCCACCGAATGGTTCAAGTATTGGCACGAGAGTAATGGAATGGAATATAAAAAATCGTTAAGTCAAAATTGTAATATATATATTATGATAAATATATTTTTAAGTGGCATTTAAAGGCCATGGTTAATTTCAAATATTAAAATTATACACTTCTGTTGAATATACGAGTATAATATAATATGGCGCCACACTCTACTTTAGATATACGAAAATAATGTGGTATGTACTGAAAAATAAACAACGATATAGCATTACAAAAAACATATGGGGAACACATTTCTAGTTTCATTGTCTTCTAATTAATACATTTCAAAGTTACATGACTTGCAACATTTCTGTGTAATTAAACCATCTGCCATTATTTTAGTTTTAGTCCATGTATCAATAACATTACAACAAGATTGTTACGTTGATAACGTAGATGCGTAGACGCGTGTTACGTAGATAGATGTCGAAATACCGTATGTAACAGGAGACGATATTGAAAGAAAAGAATAAAGAAACTATGGTTGAGAAACATTACAGGAAAGAAATAATACCCACGAAACGCTGCAGTTGATGCAGTCTTGAATCGATCAGAGGTCGGATCTGTTGTCAAGAGAACGAGAGACCATGTGATGTGTATAGAGTTACCACAGAGAGCCGTAAGGTAACATTGAGGGGTAACAGATAGCGATGAGGAGAAACTGAGAGTAGAGTAGGGGTGAAAACGACGTAATGAGAGTCAAAACAACGTCTAGACGCTAACACCTCACTTTTTTTTAGCAAACAACTTACAGTGAAAAACTTTGGGAGTTTTCATATTGACAACAACGTAGCCGTGAGTCCGAAGACTATTTCTGTGACAAGTTGAAAATACGCAGTGAGATACAACCTGTGATAAGCAGACCAGTGGCAGATGTTATTAGAAACAAGCAATTCGAATCACCTGCGTTTTCACACTCGCTTTTCACGCTCCCAGCTATAGAACGAAACACTGAAGTTTCAGCATTTTCTGCACAATACGGCCTGGGCCTAAATTCTATAATACACTGCAAACCAAACTGAAAAATAGAAACCAACATAATTCCTTTCGATATAGTCTTAAAGTTATTCCTAAAACAAAAGCATCTCCTACTCAATTGAGGATAATCGTGAAGACAAGTATCTATGCTGAATAATTATAGATCTAATGAGCAGCAGCAGGGTATGCTCAAGTCATATTTTTAACACTCAACTAGATTAGAACTAACTTCCTGAACACAAAAATATTTAATTTCGATGAGAGAATCAATTTTCATTTATGCAAACGAGCTGACAGTTTCACACATATTTATGGTAGGAAAAACTTGGTATACATCACCAGCTCCATGTATCAGCAATTAGCCAATCATATAATGAACAAATAAATCTCTTTTTGATGTTATTTTATTAAATGTAAAAGCTGTATTATATCGATAGAAATATGTTACATAATCGTTATATTATTACGATTAGTTAAACGTTTTTTCAAGTTTTTGCAAGTTGTTCTTATTGTAGTAACGTACACCACCTCAAAATTGAGGGATATTTTTTAAAGCGAGTGTCTTTTTATGTGGGAGCTTAAATTCCGCCCTTTTCGGGAACGTCGTGTAACTTTACTGGCTTCGCTCCGGTGACACAATGATAAAGAGGGTTAAATTGTTTAGATTGGAGAGGGACCAGGAAAAACACGTGGAAATGCCTTGTTTTACAGAAGAAGAGAATTAATGTACACGACGATGTTAAAAAAGCATTTTCATTGTGAGAAGAGGAAGAAAAGGCTAATTTACAATGCCCTTCTTTTTCACGACATGTAACATGTATGCTTTATGTGTATAATATATCGTACTGTATGATATTAAATAATCATCTGAACTAAGTTTTTTAGCAGTATAAAAGTGAAAAATTAAAGTAAATTTACGATTCTTTTGAAATCAATTTGGAATATACTTTGTAATCAAAGTATTATAGGCCTAGTATACTAACATTTTTAATAAACATCGTAATTAATTGGCATTTAGAAAACGATGCCTTTAAAAATGTAATGATTTTCTATAAGTTCCACTAAAAGATTCATTATTTGTGCTTTTGACAGATCTTTCAATATTTATTACGGTTATTACAAATACGTGTAAATATAGATTTAAATGCTTATTTAAAGTTAATAACGTGTATTGGTATACTTTCTAGACCTAGAGTATGGTGATAAATAAAGATAATGCACAATTGAAATTATAACAGTGTCACTCTAGGCAGGTATTAAACATTTCATTAACTCTTTCACCATTTCAGAAGTTTCCAGTACGAAAGTTTCAACTTGGAGATCGCGTGAACATTGCGTGCCCTTCTAGCCGTCAAAGCTTTGTTAATAATTCATTTAAACGCCGCTTTCTCTTGATACTCTAGAAACAATCCCTGGCATTTAACCTACTGTGCATGAGCGCAATGTGTCTGCACAGGTTGCGAGAATAGCCACTGAGCGCGCCACTGAGAAAACATGACGCACTCCCTGACAGTGAGCAACAATGGGGAATATGCATAACTTTTTTTTAGCATTTTACTAGATTAAGATTGACTTCCTGAATACAAAAATATTTTATTTCGATGACATAGAATAAAGTTTCATTTATAAAAACGAGCTGAAAGTTTCACACATATTTATGGCGGGAAAAACGGGGCATACGTCACCTGCCATGTATCAGCAATCAACCAATCATAAAATGATAAATAAAATAACGCTTATTTGGAAATTATCAAATCCATAATCATATAAAATCGAATTAATATCTAGTACGCCTAGTAATAAATTTTGAAGCCCAATTACTATAAAAACAATAATACCAAACCTATTTTCATAGAATATCAGTAAATATTGGGTGTTGTTATTCATATGAAGCAGACTTGACAACGGCTTGAGTAAAAATTTTGACAAGGTTAGCTTGATGGCTTGATCATGGCTTGATAACCTTGAAAATTTGATTGTTTCGTCTAGGAGGCGGTGGCAAATTGCAAGGAGGCTATATGCAAAGTCATTCATATAAGCAGTGATTTTCATGGCTTGTGACGTCACATGCCGTTTAAAAATAAAAGTGCGGGAAACAGATAATCAAAATCTTTGAACATGTATAGAAGTATAATGAATTAATTTTAAAACTTTTAAATTAGGTTTGTGATGTCTTTAGATGAATAACAATATATTCCACGTACCTTCAGAGCTGTAGAAAATTCATGCACATTCCCTATTGTACTGAAGAGCTGCAAAGAATGTCCAGTTAGATTAAATGGCTGACACGGACCACTTTGTAATCAAGTGATGGGGTTTTAAAAGGTCTCTGCAGGTTTCATAAGTGGTTAGTATAATATACAATATGCTAGGGCCAATATGCCCAGATTATGTTTACGCTGGCCAAGACCTACAACGCATCTAACTAATCTAATCTACTCCTACCATAGATGGTATAGGAAGCATTTTAAACAGACTTGGATTAAATCAAGACCGCTATGACTTTCCGGTTCGTTAAAGTTAGCTATAAAAGTTAAGTAAATCCGCTATAAAACCTTGGATTGAACCGACGTTCAAGAAACCTGTACCTCAATGTAACCCGGCAAAATAATTGAAATTACGAATTATATTAGAGAAGGCTGTGTATTAAACTTAAAGTATAGTTGCAATGGCGGCCGGAAGTTCAAAGATGGTGAACATATAATGCTATAAGGTTATAAAAACACATATCATGTTCCGTATTTGTAATCCTGTTTGTACAACCAACAACACAGCAGGATTTCCTTACTTCCTACCATTATGGATAATACCGATGTCGATGTGGAGAAGTAGCCGAACAGACTGTTCTAACATCAACATGTTCTATGTTTCAGAACATCTGCGTGCTCGTCGTGCTTCTCTACAGCTGGCGTATCGGGGTGAACGTCAAGAAACACGCAGACCTGGAAGATGTTTATTACGGTAAGTACACGCAAAGAAGTGGCCATCAAAATGCACGGTAAACAGTGGAATAACAGCAATGTACATGGAACACGTGACAAAGAATTAAGTTACTGAAGGTTATTGAATATGAATCGTAAGTTACACGCACACATACGGAGTTATAATCCGTTCATATTTCTCCTTAGTCCTTAATATCTTAATCTCTCTAAATCTAATCTCAATCTCTCCTTAAATTATCGTCGAAATTAAGGATCATTACCTTTGTATGGCATGAAAATAATATTCACTCCCACGTTTTTATAAACCCAACGCAATTCTTGTATTACCTACATTTGTTTATACTTTGTATACAGCTATAAGTGAATTTGAGATGTATATTATGGATCTATCTAATTTTGACGAATCAAAATAATTGTCAGATTGTGATATGGTATTTTTTAATAAATATATTATTAACCATTGGAAAATAACCGTATTAAATAATATTGAACAGTCACTCCTGTTTATTAAAAATTCTTGTGATAAACGTAATTAAGAAAGAAAAAATTATTTTTACTTTTTAATGTACTAAAATACCAACGGGAAAACGATAATCAACAATATATTTAATAGCAATTATTATTCTCTCAAACGTCAACGTATTGAACTATTCCATGAACGTATAAACGTAGTTATAAAAGCGTTGCTAATTTGAAGCACATGCTCAGTCAACAAGTGAGTGTTAACTGCCAAATCTCTGCGCATAGTTACGTGATAAGCGTGCTAGACTTAATAACCTTCTACTCACCTTGAAGTTTCATCTGGTTTATTAAAGCTGCAAGTTAAACAGCAGTTTAACTGCAATTAATTTTTATTTATGAGCGGAGATTGCTTGTTACTAAGTTAGGTTGTTTGCGCAACTTACGCACCCAATTTCCTTCTCGTCATAAATCTTATGTATTAGGTGCAGAGTAAGTGAGGCTTCCGCTAAACTCTGGAAAGAACAGTACAACAATTCAGGAAAATGTCTACCAATTCTAAAGGTCATAGAATAATACAGTCGATGGTTTGTACGAGTTCATCGCATCAGTGAACGGATTATTGGATTATTTCGAACGTTTTCAAATAGTACTTTTATAAATCCATACTGACCCAAAATAAAACCAATTGAATTCGAGAATAATCTTTTATGAAATATTGTTTTTAATTGCTTTTTTTATTCACAAATTCACGAAAACATAAACTCCAACACTTTTAAACAGTTACCATTTACCTCTTTGACGAGTTTGAATATTCTATAATAGGCATAAAACGAACATATTAAAAGTTTTTTTCTGATCTACAATAATAATTGGCGAAAGTCTATTGATCTCTTTATAAATCATTTCTCTTAGACTGTGTTAAAGGATATGGGTATTAAAATCTCCCAAAATTAATGTTTTTTTATTATATCATGAGAACGCTGCCAAATATTGAAAAAGTTATTCTGATCCTGTCTTTGGTTTCGTATCAGCTACACAACTGGTAAAACATTCACAGTTGGTTATCGTTACGACGATTGTTATTTTATTTTTAAATAATTACCAAAAAAATAAAATAACGATCGTACAAATATTGAATTGATTTAATTTTTTAAACCCATTGTGTAGCTGATGCAAAACTAATTGCAAGATCAGAATCACTTTTTCAATATTTTACCTTATTACAATCTTCAACTCAGTTCCAACTGTGTCGGGTTGAGAGGTGGCTCTCCACCTCCATCTAGGGCATGAAACTTGTAGATACTGAGCTTGCCAGACTCGGTTTTTTCTCTTCCTCAGCCTCCTCCTCCCGTTTCTCCACCAATTTATTCCACTCCTTTCTGTCTTTCCACAGTTCTACTGCCACTTCCTCCCACGTTTTTCCCCGTTTTTCAACATCTTCTTGAATTATCGTTCCCCACTTCTCTCTTGGCCTTTCTAATTTGCTTAACTATAATAAAACAAATTCAAAACCAATTTTATTTCATACATTTCCATTTGTACAGTATCGAGAGCCAGTTTATTCCGAATATGACCCAGAGTAACAACTGCTAAATAAGTCCCTCAATGTTTTCGCTAAAATCTCCATTTATTCGAAATGTATATTTCATTTATTATTGATGACAATCGGTAACGTTTACCATTTTCATTGTTGATTCTAGCTTATAGCTCACGGGTCATATTGGTATTCAAAGACTGTAGTTTCTAACTTTGACGTTGTTGATACATATTTTAAAAGCTATAGTGTAATCATGTATGTGATTCTTCAATGCTCTTGTTTGGCATATTGATGTTTTGGTACGAGTGCGATGCGAGGGCGCACTCCCAATAAGGCTGTTATGTAACAATGAGAGATGACTCTTAAGATAGCATATTATATTATGTCTCTCCTCTGCGAGCTCATTTTTTGAAAAGATTAAGGGGGATCGGTTGAAACGTAAATTCGTGTCGTATTCCTGGAATCTGAGGGATTCGTAGTCACGCTCAATCCACAACCGTTACTTTTCTGAGAAGACATTGTGTCAGATCATCTTTGAGGGGCTGCGTTTTTAATAGATATGTTAATATTAATGTTGATTATATATCTATATTGTGTGTTAATGTTTAATTGGAATAACGAAGTAATTAACTTATAAAGGAAAACTGTAAATCACCAAAAACATATTCCCAGAAATATGATGCTGCAAAAACAAGTTTTAGTAAAGTTATGAATATGAAACTCGCGAATAAACTGCGTATAACCAATATTATTTCCATAATTATTGGCCATGTGCTAGTCAACTGGCGGATTTTCCTTTAGGCCTAGGTAAGTTAGGAAATTATGTATGACACCCAATATGGTCTCAATGTGAAAATATGAACCCTAACATCCATAAAAATATTGGGACTAGAAAGGGGAAACATTTTAATATTAACTCTATTTGTCGATTCATGCGAATTTATGATCCTTATGTGGGTTTTCACACGAGTGGATAGCAAGTCGAGTGTGGTGGCACTTACCCAACACGTTGCCCGACGTTTCGGAAAAGCACTGTTTTCCACCTTCCCATGCTTTATATAAACGGATTTTCAATAATTTTTTGTGACGCACAGATACCCCGAACAACGAATGAAGTTTGTGAAAATCGACCGTGACAGTCTTCGAATTGGGATTACTCAAGAGAAAAAAGTAAGAGACAGCGCCAACCCCATTAAATAATACAAAAGAACGACTTAATCCCTTAATCAAATAAAGTCTTCTAGGAAGCTCAGAAACTAGAAACTAGTCAAATAAATAAATAATACCATCAGCATTTTCTATCAGAAATAAGCTGAGAAAAGTTTCGCGAATAAAAAAAACATAGAATGTAATGGCTTGTGGCTTCATTTGTTAGGTACAAATATCGTTAAGTAGCGTCAAAATGTCCATCATGCAAAACGGGAGATATTAATGAGAAGTTTATACACAGTCAATTTCAGTGGATCGATTAGGTTTTAGCTCAGCATTAATAATCAAAAGCTGGCTATATCTCTTTGAACCAAACCACCACTTTGATAGCACGTTACGTTAGTATTGCACCACGCTCCCTCAGTATTACTGGAAACACATGCTCAAGGCACTTACATAAGCGCTCACAACGTTTGTCCCAAAGTAAACGAAGCGTAAAAGCGTAAAAAGCGTAAAAGCGTAAAAAGCGTAATAGCGTAATAGTCTGAAAAAAACAATACTTTCCAGTCCACGTCGAACGAAAACATTCCGTCAACACTACTCGAATAGCGAAGTGTTTGGCCAATAATCGACCTTGAACAGAAAACGTATCTGCCATAATCATTGTAGACTACACGAATTTAAGGCAGCTACACAAGTGATTGAATTTTTAAAGTGTTCAATCTAAGGCTGCGTCTCTATAGCACAAATATTAAATAAACTGCAATCTTCGTAGAGTGCTTTACGTACAATGCGAAGATGCTATTGATCATCAACATCGTGAAAACTCCGCGCCTACTAGTCTGTTAGAGAGGCTAGCCTTTTTAGTCTGAGATGAATGAGCGAATGTTTCAATACGTCAATATACGAACCCATTTTCTCGCCCACGTCTCGTCCAATTCTGGTCTATGCTCAGTCAATGGTCTTATTAAAATTAAATCATATGCTCATCTCTGAGATATATTATTGAATTCTTTTAGCTACGGGGTAGTTTATCGTTTCGATTTTAATATATCCGTAATCAAAGACTGTTCGATATTATGATTCAATTTGATTATTGGTATTTCAATGTGAACGATTGAAATCGATGGACTAATGTAATAGTAATGATATTGAATTGTGTGACTTACTATTTTATTTTATTAATTAATTAATTTAATGTCTATCCTATTCAGTTATAAAAACTGATTTACAAAGGAGGACCTTAAATTATTAAACAATTAATAATAATGAAATCATAAATAACAATAACAACAAAAACAAAGCAAACTACTGTACTATGAAAAAATTTAAAAAAATCAAGAACAAGGAAAAATGATTGAGAAATGAAATAAAATAAAATCAAGTGGAAATGCAACATATTAAATAATAAAAATTAAACTTTTTTAATAAGAAAGATCATGGATAAAAAAATGTGGAAAAGAAAAAAATATATATATATATATATATATATATATATATATATATAAAAGTGAAAAAAGAAGACAAAGAAGACAAAGAAGAAAGAAAAAGAAAAAGAAAAAAAAAACGAAAAAAGAAAAAAAAAAAACAAGTGATTTGTTAATGATCCCAGCTCAAACGAAAATGCGAATTACAAAAAATCAGAAACTGCAATCAGGGAAAAATAAAATTTCACGTAAAGCAACCCGGGAAGCCGCCTGTGCTTCATTCCTGGCATCAACGCAGAAGTAAAGGGTTCGGTATGACACAACCATACGACAACATAAACACTATACTAAGGGTTTCGTGGATAAAATATGTAGGGTCGTAACGCCACGACGTTAACACTTACTTGACATGTCGTCGTTTCTCGGCCGCTTGTTAGCCGGGTCGTCATAGGACAACGACTTGGCGTAATAACCCGACATGTTTTTAGTTTTAATATAGCTTATTTATAGAAATATCAACTATCCATGTGGTTGTGGGTCGCTGGTTGTAATATTTTTCAGAAATACCATCACTGCCGTTAGGCTTAGCCAAAAATGTTTGTATCCGTTACGGTGTATTTAAAATACCGCATTGCATTAGATATGCAAAGTCATTATTTAATGTCGTATATTACTTTTTCTATTTTTGAAAATGCACATTAGGGGGTAGTACACCTTGAGAGCATTCAAGTAGTGTTCATGAAATGCAACTAATTTAATTGTATGGGTGAGCTGAAAATACTTAAAACAGTAAAACTGCAAAGCACGAGCACAAAGCTGGGTATATAGCGGGGCAAGATGAGTGGCCATCTTAACATGACCTACTCATTAGCAACTTAACTTCAATATATTTAGACCAGAAATTCAGATGAATGTTGTTATGTTGTACAGTGATTGACAGTCAGCCATTGTTATTTACCAGTAAATGAGACCCACACTGAGAGTGGCATTAATAGCTTCGCCCCAAGGTCCTCTAAATCCCCTGGCGGACGCTCGTCACATAATTGGGTACATACATGATTGGCAATGTTCGTATTTAACTTGTGAGTCCGTCAAAACTGGTCAAAACCAACCATGCAGTCGAATTAGTTACTTTAAAACTCTATCTACAAAGTAGATTAATAGTATTTACGTATCCGTTGTGTTCCGCTGTAATATAGGTACGACAGCACTGACTGAAAATATTTTGAAAATGTTCCATGTGTGTAATAATGGGTTCTTTCTAAAATATTGTTCGGTTAAAAATGCGTAACCACTAAAACGTACACATTGCAAACAAAACCAAATAATATTCAACTGAAAAGTTTTTTTGTTTCCGTGCTTTAGCGCAAAATTGTAACACATTTTTGTGTTCTTAATTACTGGCACGAAGCACCGAAAAGTAAGATATTGCTTTGCCTAATGCGTACACTACAAATACCAACATATGTGACGTTTAATTTAAATATATTTTTAAAGGATTTCATGCTTTGTTTGACGTTCGTCTTTACGTTGCATATTTACTAATCATGCCAATGAGCGAGTAATACAGTCATGAAGATGCTACTATGCTTCATAACATCCATACATAAGTTATGTAAGCGTTATAAATGAGATATTGTACGCTTGAAGCGGGTCCCCCTACTCAGCCAAACCAAGATCTATCGTAAAAAGATGTTTTAACGGTCATCCTCTTATACTTAGTAATTTCACTTTCTCATGTACAAGTAAAAAAAAAAAAAAAAAATACAGCTCGAAAGAGATGGCTCTATTTTCAATACCTACTTGCAGCTTACAGTCACGGAAATTGATTTTCGTAGGTGCTCAATAGGTCAGGCGGCTTCCTTTACCCTTTCAGTGCTCCCAAGTTGGGGAACAGTTAATTTCCGTTTCCATCAAGTGTTCCTTTGAACGTATTCCAAGCGACGGAGTCCGCTGAATTGAGTTCGGAAGGATTTGGAGTTCAGTTCCTTTATATGACATTAACAGAGTCAATAACTTCTCGAATAGGCCAATGTCTGTGCTCTTGAGGAAGCAGCTTTCTGCCTTGGTATATCATGCTTGATACCTCGTAACAAACTATACCAAATGTGAGTACGCACCACCACTAGATCCGTAATAAGACAGGGATATTTCATACGACTTTGCGGCTAAGTAGGCCTCGATGAACAATAAATCGTCGAAAATTAATTAACTTTTGATCACGTATTGTTCCTCGTTCTATTTCTGTTTATATAATATTCACATTCAGTTGAGGCTTCAGTTGAGAAAGCTATGGGGAGAATCTAATTAATGTATAGCATGGTCTATATTATTTGTTCGATATGTATACATTTAGTATAAACTACAAAGTCAAAAAAAATGTATAATGTAACATTTGAAGGTTTAATGTAAAATGGCTGTAAAACTGTATTTAAATCCTGAATAAATAAATAAACATAATGACACCATTTGACATACACTTCAATCATGTTTTCTACATATTTCTCTTTTCTGTTCCACGGGTGTTTACACCGGCTTCAATTGCGTAATTAATTGATATTGGCGGCGGAAGTGTAAACGTGATTATTTTCTTTGGGATTTTTTATCTGTGTCAGCCCAGTATAATTTGTAAGTTACCTTACGAATATTATGTACCTAAAGTGTGATAAAACTCACTAATCTAAACGTATGAAACTGAGTTCAAATTCTGCATTAACCCACCCATGAGCTATAACACGTCCGGCTCCATGTTTAAACGTGTCTGTAACACGTGATCATAATTTAGTTGGTCGATCACGTTAGATACATTAATTGCTCGCGTTCACAGTTTGGTGGGTTCACGCAGCTTGTGGCGTCAGCTGGCGTCCACACTGATTGGCAGAACAAAGTTATGCGACCGTTTGAATTTGTAACGGTCACATAAATGCGGTTCAGCGTTTAACCACATCTCACAGCGACGCTATTGTTCGTGTTTGTCGGATTGATCAAAACCACAAATATTTTGTGATATAGCTGTCATTTGCATTGTTTTATGTGAACAAGTCAATGAGAACACGTATTTTGCTACATTATAGAATATCACAACAAAGATTGTACTAAGTTCATACATAGAAAGTTCATACATAGAAGAATAGTTCATACATAGAAAGTTCATCATTCACAGAAGTTTGATTGTAATACAAATTGACGGAACAACTTGAGAAATATTTTGAAATCCAATAATTAAAAAAAGTGTAATATTGTTGTACTTATACCCTCGTCCGTGTACAGCATACACTTGCCGCCATATGTAAAGCAAGGGTATAAAGGATATCTTCTTTATCAGTGTAAGTTCGTGAGCTGAGTTGTGTTATTCAACGGTAACAATGAAAGCCACATTTTCGGTGCTATAATCCTTTAGCGTAACAAAGGTGCTCGCAATTCATATAGCTTATGAAAGTCACCATGGGAAGCGAAGCAGGTATAGACTATGGCCCAAGCCTTGCGTGTTTCACACTATAAAGAACACGCTCTTTGTAAGTCAAGACTTTAAAGTAAACGAAGCCTGCGCTGTATGCTCACCTACCCTGAGGATGACACGATTTTGTTCTGTTAAAATTGCATTAAAATGTTTTCAAATTGTCCGAATAGAAACTCAAAATAATATGTCATCCTCTAGAATTTAGGGTTAGAAATGTAATTAAAAATAAATGCTGACCTAAATAAACATAATCTTTTTAATTGCACACATGTTTTATTTGTTATGATGGCATTGCAATATGATTTTAGCCTGCAAAACATTCCACGTACAAGCACGAGATCATCTGTATTGTTATAAGGCTGTGTATTGTCTACTTCTAATATAAATTATATTAATCGGGGAATATTATACCATATTTTTCGTGTCTCGTTGTATACCCATTAATAAATAATACATATTTTCTAATGCTTTATTTTCTTCAGAGGTTAAAGTGAGCGAGAAACCAAAAAATCTATTCCACCACAAATAGATGTCTACTTCAGGCATAGCCTTGCTTAAGCTACAAACAAATTTGTAACACATCATTATGTAGATGTACCTTACTGAATGCCGGAGAAGGGCTGGAGTGAATATTAGTCTGCAGATTCGTTCCACCTCTATTAAGTCAAAATTAGTAACTGGCAACCAAATGAACATTACCATAGTATTATGGCTAATCTGTACTAGATAACACCTGTTTTACATACCGTATATTAAAACTAATTCAGCTTAGTTGCGTTTCACGCCATAAGCTCGACATATATAGTGCACTGACTTGAGCGCTTAGTCAGTGAGGTAAAGTAGTATGGTAGTATATTTTATTTTAGCTATTCAAGTAAATTAGATAGAAAAGATTATGTTACAAGTTGTTTATTGAGAATACGTGTTTTAAATTCCCAAAAAACATTTTGGTAGACCTATAAATTGTGACCATGGTTATTGGTTATCGTTATTATTACTGCAGATAATATATGGGTCTGTGCGTTTCTGATTAACAAATCTTTCAATATTTTGTTTATATTGAGTAGACTATAGTTCTCTAGAACAATATAGTATAGGGCCTTTTCATAAAAAATATATTAAGCCCTTCGACGTAAACATGTATTTCTCATTATCGATAAAACTTTTTAAAAATTCACGTTGCACGTGCTTGTTCCTTCATTAATAACCTTGGATACTACGGAAAATGCTTAGTACTTTTTCAGACTTGACGAACTGCGTTTCACAGTGATTAGTACTGTTATAGTAAAAAAATCGCAAGATATACCAATTATTTATATAAACAAATAAAATAGCTGCTTCGAAATATGCATTGAAAAGGATCTATATTACTTTATGTATTTATTTATTTATTTATTTATTTATTTATTTAATGTCTATCCTATTCAGTTATAAAAACTAGCACTAGGGAACATCTGGTATTGCATTAATAGTTTTGATATGCTTTTATATGCGTGTTGAGCCTCGATAATGCGGACAATTTTAAATGTCAAGTATAAATAACACCACATGTCATAGTATTGCCAACACAGTATTTGGTTAGATGTATGTGACCTATTTCACTCAACACACTATTTCTGCCAGTGCAAAAACTCCTTACATTATAGGAGAGAAATTGCAAAGATATTGCTTGTGTAACGAGCGTATATTCGTGCTGAAATTGTAGGAAACATTCAGATGGTTTCCAAATAAACACAAAAATATTACTTCAACGATATCAGTTTATTTTGCTTTCACCTAGTTACTGAATGTCTATACAATAATTCTACATAGATGTATTCAAATGACAAATTGCGCTACTTAATTTTTGACTTTTGTTTCATTTAAAAAACAACTAAATACATGTGTTGTGTATGTTTGTTTTCAGGAGTTCAGATCGCATATTTTGCGATCATCGGCACTCAACTTTTTATGGTGGTCCTTTCTGTGCTACTTCTGTTTGGCATTTTCAAGGTAAGGACTCAACAAGTCAATATCATACCATAAGTTCTTTAATTTACCGATTTCGTAGTTTTAAATTGCTGTGCAGACTTAGTATGCATTTGTTTTACATTAGTTAGCAGAATAAAATGCAACAAAGTGTATTTTGAGCATTTTGTTTTTCAACGAGTGCAAAATGGGGTGTATTCAAATAATGCGTGGTGCGGCCATATTGTATATACCAAAACATAATGTTTGTTTACTTTCAACGGGAAGTTAATTGTTGCAATGTTTCAGATAAAGCGATTGGTTTGACGGGAAAGCGTATCGTCTCAAGTGTCACGTGTTTAAACCGCTCAACATTTTCGTGTTTTTATTCTCTCTGAAGAATTCTACACGAAACTACATGTTTATGTATACGACTGAAATTAAAATCCACCAATTATGATTCCAAATTCATTTTCGTCTTCCTCGTGTTCAATGTTCATCCGTGTCTACATTAAAACTTGTATTGTATCGGTACTCTTCATCCTAGTTATTGTCATCATTTTCGCGGCCACTCAGTCGATGCGTCCTACATCTGTATTTTGCAGCACACACTGCACACTTTGCTTTCGAATTTTATTAATTGAGCTACGGCGCAGTTGGAAACAGTATTGTTACGGCTTCCAACCCATACTCGTTGCGCCTATTCCCTAAACTGCCTATCATTCCATAAGTCTTCACCTAATCCAAATATTCAAACACCCAATTCATAACTCTTTAGCCACTTGACGAGGGCCACATTAAGTAAAACTTGCGTACACCCTACGGTAGTAATTCTTTAGGAAATATACATACGTAGGATACAAATTAACATTATAACTGATCTTTAAACCCAAAACAATGTGGGTCAAACCCTCAACATTCTTGATTAGAGGCAGAAATCGACAGAATGAAGTACTGGTACCGAACTTTGCAATAAAATATTTGAATAGCAAGGTATTGTTTTTTCGTATCAAGGGGGATAATACTGAGGGTAGATTGGTTTTGGTTTTGTCTCGATTAATTTCTAAGCTATTTGGGGTATATTGCCTGTTTTTTGGTCATTAGGACATTACAAAGGGTAGAGCGACCAGGCATTCCACAATAGCACAACCACACAAATACAAGTGATGTAAATTACACGGAAGACAGTATTGGGCTGAGAATTCCTTCCTGTCTTCACCCTTCACCCCACCCCACGCCAAAAAGCTAACCCCGCTCGTTTCTAGTCCGAGACACGTACACAATTATACATCGCTTCGGCCGTTGGGGTATATCCACTAAAGCGCACCAGAGCCCGTGACAAACCAGACATACTTCCAGGGTAATCGAACTGCTTTAAACGCTTCAACCTTCTGGGAAACTATAAATAATATATATGGTAATCCACATTATGAGATGTTTAGTTAGTGAATACTGTTAAAGCTAATCCACTTTGCAGATATCTTGAACATCTTTTTAACAGTTTGTTTGTATTGCTAAATTTTAATTTTGGTAGTCCAAACAGAACACATTATTTAGAAAGTTAATACAACATTTTTGAGTAGTTGTAACTTGTAACTATCATACATTATTGTGTTTATATCTATTTCGAAATGATGGCAATTAGGACACGTCAGCTTAGGTTTACTAATCTCGAAAACGTAATCATTTAATGCAAGTTTTGGAGTATACAGATTTACTGGAAAAGGATAACATGCATTTAAACCATTGTCTCTGGTAAATTTACTTTCAGGAGTACATTATGAACATTTGGGGAGAACTGATGTATTACTGACAGATTTTCAGCTTTTAAAGAGTTACAAAAATTAGTAGTGGTAAAACAATTTTAATGCTTGACATATGTGTGTAGTAGTGGTTGTAAAAGTGTCCGCTTCAGCGCGTGCAGATGAACGCTCGGCCACTTCGAAGCTATGTTGGCTTGGAAAGGTCAGCTCTCACTCAAAAGGGTCTCGCTTAACTTGCGAGTGGTCGGGAATGAAAGCTCGGCTGGCAGTTTGTGTCATCAATCAAGAATCTGTATTGAATCAATGGCGAAGGAAAAGTTACACAGAATCCGTGCACGACCTGCAAGTCTAGAAAAAACACACACATTTTATCTCCGTTGATGTGGGCGGACTTTATTACTCTTAAATCTTATCTGACGAAGTATACTTGGCCTGATTGCTTGAAAGGATTTCAGAGGGGAAATGTTTTTTACACAAGCTAAAGACGAGGCTAAAGATACGTACGTTAATCCTGATGAACGTCGTCATCAGTCAAACAAAGCTTCGCAGCCAAAGTTCATTTCAAATGATATGATTGAACGTGAAGTATGTTGAAGTGAGCAAGTGCGTATTCGATGGAATATTTTTTGTTTGAAATGTCTAACCGTTTGTTTTCGTATATTTTTACAATAATGGCGTTTTTACTTTATTGTGTGGCTAAACAATTGTTGCATTACGTTTTTTCAAATTCTTCTGGCAATTGATAAAATCTATCTGTAAATTAGCTCGATTTAACCAGTTATGGGTTTCCATATGTCATGGCCTCGTAAAGTTTTGTAGCACATCTATTTAATTTTAAACCAACTACCATATTATTAAGGTTTCTTTCAAAAGCATATTGTTAATATAATAATAGTTGAGCACTCAAGGCAGTACATTATTATCATTGTAGCAATGCATAATTCGATCTATTCCCCACTTTCACACTTCGGTTCTCTCTTGAATGGAACTCCACTAAAAATCAAACATCAATACCTTTTAATATAATAGGTATATCGAGTGAAGCTCCGATAGCCTACTCTGTCAAACATAATGGTAAACCGCTACGGGCGTGGCTCGTTTTGCTTCATCCGTCTTCACGGCCAGTCGGGCATATTCCCAGACACTACTTTATTTACTGGGGTTACGGCAGAGCGGAGCGGAGCGGTCGAATGCGCTCGCTACTTCTAAAACACACCCTTGGGAGCATCGGCCAATACAGAATCCGTTTCCACGGTAGTATTGTTAATAGGTGTTTGTCGCACTGAGGTTTCTCAACTTGTTTTCACTTTTCCTCTTAAACACAGGATGAACTAAGACTATACAACATAAATGTTTGTCGCCTGATGTAGTTGAGTTCTATATCAAATCTATATCAATTTGAGTTCAACCTACGTGTTTATATAACACTTAGGAGCATATTTTTCAACTATAATATTATCATAATATAATATTTATCATATAAACAGCGAGTAATTATACGGTTTGAGAACATAAAAAAATTATACCATTTTTATTGAAAATATACGTTTGTAGGTACGTACGATGTACGTTTGTTCAAGCACATTTCAGAATAAAATAAAAAAAATAAAAAAAATATAATAAACGGGAGTTGAATGAAGAATAGTTCTTTGAACAAAGGCACGTTTTTGTGTTTACAAATCAAAAAAAGGGCATTGTGCTTTCAACACAGCACAATATAATATTGAGGATAGACTGTATACTCACCGACATGTATAAATCAAGGGTATAATAGTGAAAGTGAAGTATTTCACCAATGTTCGACATAATAATCCAACATTTCGTATTTATAACTCGTATTTAAGTTAGATGTGCAATTATTAATTCTTGGCTGTCGGATGTCGCCGCGTCCATTGTCTATTAAAACCTGACGTTTCGGACTAGTTGCATAGTCCATCTTCATGTCATGTCCATCTTCAAATGTGCAATTGCTCACCCAATCACCTGTTGGGAAGGTTTTCGTCAGATTATTCTGTCATTAGCAAGATGTTTTGTCAAGTGACGATCAAATTATTGAACAAAAAAAGAGGCGTTTGTTTTTAGTTTCATCGAGGTTCAAACATTAAACTCGCGTTAATTTTCAATCTTAAATATAATTATTGGTAGCTTTTTTAGTATAAATATGAACATTTGGTATAGCCAAAGCCGTTAACCCACGTCCACGCCATGTCCCTCACCACCACCCGCGACCATTCTGCTCTCAGGTCTACCAACGAGACCAATTTGATTAAAAAATAATAAATATAGATGAAAGCTAGTTTCAGGGCCTTTGCTAGAGAAAATATTCACATTTTAGCTAAAAAAAAGTTCAAAAAGTATCTTTATGCTTGATAATACAAAACGTGTTATTTTGAGTATATTTTGCCAGCAAAAAATGTCTGCTGTTATTAAATTATTTGAATTGCTGAGCCAACTAGTTAAAGAAGAACGTAACCACTGCTACGTAACCTATCAAAATGTTGTGAAATCTTAAAAATAAGCAAACTTATAGAATGATATAGCTCTCACGAATCGGATTCGGGAGGTTTCTGTTTCGATTCTTGTTACTGGTTATGTTTCTCCGTAAGTTCGTAACCCAGTATACCTACAGTGAAAGTAAACGAAAATGGTATTATCCAGGCCAGAACTAAACTATTACCCAGGTGTCCCATTCACAGAACAACCTCGACTCTTTCCTTTGTGCGAACATTTTTCGTCTATCACCGCCGTGTGTTGATTCTTGCAACGTGCGCTCCGAGAAACAGTGTATTGCTTTTAGCTGGAGATGTGTTTTTTTAGTGGATGATACTTGTAACCTAATATCGAACTGGGAAGCGTCGTCTTGGGCGCTATAAACTCAAACATCCGAGTCAAACATTTTTACCCTCACCTCCACTCCGAAGGTCAGGCTGTGTCAGAGTGAGCAATGCGCATCTTATTCTAGATGGGCTTAATATTTTACATTTATGTATGGGCGGGTTTCTTGGAAAGATAAATAATAGAAATCGAGTGATTTATAAAGGCCTGGGGTGTTCAGTTGCGTGTTTGAAGGGGAGCTCTCATGCAGTTCTGGTGGTCACATGACATTTCATAAAATGGGGTGTTAAAAGCGCGGGAATGAAGGATTAACGCCCAGAGACCGAATAAAATTAATTATTAAGTGGAAAATGTGGTGGAAATATTTTGTCTTGCAATTAACCTAATTGAAATGGTCTGTTTTACATAACCCTTCCACCGCGGCTAGAGGGATTAAGTCCTATAGTAATTAAAACATAACACAACTTGTTCGGGGCATTTAAATGCCTTATAAGCTGGTTATTTTTTTAACGTTATCCACTGTTCGTATGTTTTAACTTGATTAGCAAAAAAAGATAATTATATTTTACACGTGAGAAGTAAGTTTTTAATTTTGCAAATTTCTTAGAACATCGGGGACGCTTTAACACAATCAACTGCTGACAGAAAGCGCCCCCTCCACCCCACAGTAATAAAAAGGTTTTTGCGGAACATATTATAAGTAAATTTTTAATAATTAAAACACTAGGCCACAATACTTGAATTATGTTATTATTTTATTGTTGTAATAGATACATACATACATACATACATACATACATACATACATACATACATACATACATACATACATACATACATACATACATACATACATACATACATACATACATACATACATACATACATACATACATACATACATACATACATACATACATACATACATACATACATACATACATACATACATACATACATACATACATACATACATACATACATACATACATACATACATACATACATACATACATACGTCCTCGGTTCAAACCAATGTGAACATATTGTACGGAGTTTATTTTCTGTGTGTAGATTAAGGAAAAACTCAAATTTGAGTTTTTTCCGAAGCCAAATTCTAGTTTTTAACAAAACGTGAGATATCCATTGGGGCAAACAGAAAGGAAAATTTCGATAAACTTAAAAATATTAGAGCTTTGCGTGATTACGGCATGTTGAGAAGTCAGCCATTGAGATGCGTGACTAGGGCTTGTTCAGAAGTCAGCCATTTAGAACATAGTGTTGACATTTGTGTCAGAATTTCAACTTTGGCAGCACGCGTGTACTGGCCATAGGTACAAAAATACCGCTACCGTCTGGTGCGAGAAGCTATTGAAATTGAGATGCCGCCTAGAAATTTCAATAAAGAGGAAGAATTGAGGCTGAGCAGCGCCTGGAAGCCAACATCAGAACGCCGCGGGCCAAAAACTTGAAGTTTCGAGATTGAACTGACGCTCATTCGCGTGTGGTACACATATAAAGAATAACACAACAGTGTGGAGTGCCAGTCGCTGGGAAGAGCTGGATCGAGTAGGTTCTGTCAGTGACTGTGTCTGTTCAAGATTACTCTGAACAGGGACTGTGTAATTACTCCGAACCAAAACGTCAGGTTAAATTTATGGCAATCAACGCGGCGTATCCCGATAGTCAAGAGATTATAGTAACTCGGGCCGCGAAAGCCTTCAAGTTAATCAACATGTTATCCCTTAGACGGTGTAATTTTCTCTCTTATAAACGTGTCTTTATTGTTCCAGTATAAATATTTCCGTTTTTGAAATAATCTTCACATTTAATTGTGAAAGGTGCAGTTGCAACAACACATTACGTTAAATAAAAACATTCCAATGTAATGGAACAAAGAAACAATCCCCAGAAAGAGTACTGAATTCTCTAGCTAGAGGATGGTATATTTAAGTTTACGTTTGACAATTTTAAAACACTTTAAAGCCATTTCAACCGACGTAAATCGGAGGTTCCGCGGGCTGGTCCATTATACAGCCTGAAGGTAGGTTCCGCGGGCTGGTCCATTATACAGCCTGAAGGTAGGTTCCGCGGGCTGGTCCATTATACAGCCTGAAGACGTTCAGAGCGCGGCAAGATGTACTATACTTCCACTTAAGTGGTTCATAACTTTACGAAAACACTAATTAGTCGAAAGACACTGAATATTAAATTCCCAATGCTCGCGAGCAGCTTCACGGACTGATGCTTTTCCACCGTTATGCGGAGTCTTAACCCGATCCATTTTTCCTTTGAAGTGATTATTAAAGTAAGCAATAGGGGGGAGCGAGGTCTCGATTTAAGAACAGCTCTGACGTCATACCGTAATTTGTTAAAGCAATAACGGAGAGTTTGTCGCTAGTTTAGGGATTATCTGATGTGGTTGAAGTGAACGTATAGCATGTCAGCCGTTTATACCCAAGACTAAACTGTAGAATGTATTTCTAAAGTTACTTGATTCATGAGCCTCGTTGGTGTGCGATGTTACAAACTAAGCGTTCTTGTAGAATGTAGAGAATCTGGGTTGTTTAAAATGGTTGTCTTGTTTCACATATTTGCCGCGTGGAAGTGCTAACAGCTAACTAACTTTACGTCTTCCATAATTCCTTTTTTTGATAAGTCGAAATCGTGTTTAATTTAATTTTCACTTGAAAAGTGTGCATGATTACTTATTTATTTCTCGTAAGTATAGTTAGTAATGATTCTCATTTCAAATAAAGAGAATACAATAAAATTATAAAAGTGCCATATTTATTTAATCGTGGTTTCCAATTTATTATAATTTTTATAAATACGTACGTACGTATATAAAACCTAATCAGAAATTGTTATTGTTTATTAAGTTGTTTACAATTAAATTATAATGGTGAATACAATCATGTGTGTGAATATGCAATGAGCTCGTTGATAACTTCAAACTAAAATAAACATTAATTAACATAAACAATAAATACATATCACATACTTTGTTGATCAAGTGAGCTTGAAGATCCATGTGACAACGTGAAAGCAATCATAACCATTTTTTAATGTTATATATTTTTGTAACGTGTGCCCGCCGGGCCAGAGTCTCGGTACAAATAGAACCCTCACTACTTGTTGGTGTTTTCCAATTGGGCTACTGATTGAGTTCTATAAGTTATAATGTTAATAATTCTAGGCTTTCGGGTGTCACTACGCCCATCGTTTAGTTAAAACTTTTTAATAAACGTTTAAATAAACGAGTTTTTAATAAAAGATGGACGCGGCGACACCCGATGGCCAAGAATTATTAATATTGACTCGGGCCGCGAAAGCCTGCAACAAGTTATAGTGTTGTTTAATTGTTCCTATTTCTACGACACTGTAATAGAGTATATTAGTATGACCTCACGATTTCCGTGTCAACCATTGATAAACCACTGTCTGCTTCCAAACAATCCTGACAGCTGTCTTCAACGTGGTAATGTGTTTTGCACCAAATTGCAAAGATATTATAGCGCGAGCCATCCATCAGTCATCCGTTCAAATGATTTCGTTTCCCCAAAGGCTAAACAGTGAAAAAGAAGTGGATTAAATTGATAAAGTAAGTATTTTAATTGTACAATTACTACACTAAGGGCCGGTCTTGCAATCTCCTAATAGGATAGTTATTTGTAGCAATTAAGCTATTTGGAGGATTTCAAGAGTTTTGATTGGTCGTTGCCATGGAGAAAAGAAGTTATTCGACGAATAAGTAGTTATTGGGGCATTGTAAGACTGGACCTAAATAACTTTTCAAGTTATGACAGAAAGGTGTTGGGTATCATGCAGCTTGTTGCTAGGGAGCAGCCATTTTCTATGACGTCATCACTAATATGCTACTCTACAGTAACATAAAAAGAAACCGGATCATAGCGTTGAAACGTTTGTCAATTTTTAAGTAACATTTTTACTGGACTCAACTTTCAAACCGTACATGCATGCTACCTCTAAAAAAGGCGAGTTCCATTTTTCATTCCTCATATCCACGCTTATCGATCCATGAGTATGAGTTAACAAAGCTGCTAATTGCACAACGCAACGGTTGGTTCGAGCAACGTGGGATCCTCATTTAAACGGAAGGGGATAATGGGATAAGTACCTACGCTCGCGCAACTTGACACGAGTGGATACATGTAAATTGCAGCGCTACCAAGTTACGACCTCAATACCTACCCAACTAATCAACAACCGATCGTAGTTTCGGGATGTAATATATGTACCAACACGAAGTGACGTCAGTAAATAAAAAGAACGAACGGTATTGAGTGAAGACGAGGATAAACGCGAGTCAAAGCGTTTCTAAAATGCAAATGGCGTCGATAGAGCTCACGAAAATCCCAGTGCGGCAACATAACAAGAATTTGGATCAAATGGACGAAATTTTTAGGACGCAATCATATCCTTTTTTTGTATTAACAATAGCTTTGTGTTGATGGTGCATTTTTTTAGAGTTGTATATTGCATTGATACCATCATAACCTGGTCGGAAAGGCATAATATATAACATTCAGTGGCAACAAGCCGTTCTTGTTTGACAGCGAACCAGGGAGACTAATTGAAGACTGTCTCTAGGATTTGTAGAAACGAAAAGATTAGCCGAGCTAACGTGGGATTTTCTCTTATAGATCGTGCGATTGATTTTGAACCACCAACGGAAAGAGCGCCGTTGTCAATTCCTTCGAATTCCATCTCTTTCAAAGGGCGGAATTCTTTCTTCTTACAAAGGTCCAGTGGCTTCTGGTCAAAGACCTAATTGGCAATGCTGTTTTTCACTATTAAATCTTGATTTATCGATCAATTATTATGGTTCATTACACAAACTTGGCTTATTGGATCTAACCGCTTCGTTTCTACTTTCTACAAAGCCTAGACAGACCTCACATCGTGTTTGTCGACAGCGACTAAAAACACTTAGAACAAATAACTTGTGTTTGTTTGTGAAATGTGGCTTTATTTCACAAAATATGCTCGTTTTCTATAAAACCACCCCCGCCGTTAAATAAATAAAAAATAAATAAATTCACATCTAGAGTCTACCCACTCAGTAATGAAACTGATTTTCAGTGGGGACTTTAATTTAAAGTGACTAAACCAATCCTGTAGGCTCCGAACACCATTACATCGACGAGTGAGCGATAACCAATCAAAGATCGATATTTCAAATACGAAACATATGAATCAGTGATTGGACAGTGCGAACACCTGCGGACCAAGGTCTACTTGATCTCCGCCTAGCTCGTCGAACTCCACGAGTCTCCGCTAGGCGCCGGCGGAGATCAAGTAGACCTTGTTGCGGACAAATGTCATAATCAACAAGGCCAATTCAGAACAACCAAATACCTTACTAACTAGCTGGAACAACTTACAATTTATTGAGTGCTTCGTTGCTAGGACGGCTCCAAAGTCACCGTTTACTCGTTCCACTCATTCCTAAGACAAGAAGTAATGAAACTGAATCCTTAATAGAAGTTACAAAACTTCTGCCTGAACCGGGATTTGAACCCAGGACCTTCTGCATTGGAAGCAGGGATGCTAGCCACTGGACCAACTAGTTAAAACAATAGCTACACCGTCTTCACGATGGACTGTCCCATTATTTAGGCGTAATGGATCACGTGGGCTAAAGCAGACGAGGCCCACTAAATCCCCTAGCAGAGGCTCGTAGAAACTAGCGGACATTTATTGGAACTTTGATAAAGCTTGTATTTAGCTTGCTTCTCCTTGGCACACACGTAAACGTACACGCACACGCACACGCACACGCACACGCACACGCACACGCACACGCACACGCACACGCACACGCACACGCACACGCACACGCACACGCACACGCACACGCACACGCACACGCACACGCACACGCACACGCACACGCACACGCACACGCACACGCGTACATATTGGATATGGCTTGCCGTATTGCGGTCATGAATAGAGCTGAATACAAAACATAAGTTGCGGGTTCTACGAAAGGGGATGAGAGTAGGTTATGCGTCATTGCAGGAGTCGTTGATAACTGCCGTGAAGGTTCGCATGCGACAAGAATAGCTGATATTGTCGCCCATGCAGTAACGTGAAGTCCGCGTTTGTTTACAAGCGTAGTTATTTTTTCGTATTAGTATCAAATACTGTTTTATGAGATTTAATTTAAATCGTGAAGTATACAGCCACTTTAATAAAATATCAATTACATCCATAATAATTTAGTATCCTTTGTTGTTCCACTATTCTCAAACTGTAAAAATACGCACTAACGTCATAGTTTTCCTACTACTTGATGAGATGTGAGTTCTGAGTATGTTGTTTACTGTATACCCAATAGTACTCAAATCCTGAAACTACCGACGTTTTACTACAATTAATTATTAATTTTTATTTTACCAATAATATAATTACTATAATTATTATTGATTAAATAACCTTTGATTTAATCCTTCATGTTTTGGCACAAATATTCTTACATACTTAATATATGCACACACATGTTTTTACGATTTAACCTGTTACATCACATATCAATATTAAACAAATATTCTTTCATCTTTCTTTACCTTTAAGTTTCATTATTGTTTCATCAAAGTAAATGTTCTCTATGTTTGCATAGACATATCAGTTCATACATTTCTTGTCGAAAAAAGTGTACACACAAATGCGGTATACTAATGTATTTTCAGTAGTCAAGTATGTGTATTTAACATTGGATGCTAGAAACAGTGCAAATGAAAACCAGTAATTCAAAAGGAAATGACTACACCCATCGCACGGTATTCAGTGCATGTTAATTGTTTGAGCTCCAGAGGATTGCTCCACCACATATGAAGTACTCGTTTGTAGAGTTCAGTGTAACGGATGATCACAGAACACAGCCCACGGCATAATTATTTAATCTGTCAGTGGAAAACAGAATCCAGCTGTTCACGGCAAAGAAAAAAATCCAGCCGCAATAAGGAAAAACAAAAATGAAAATGGTTTACACCAAAACATAGTTTAATGATACATGTTATAGTTAGGAACTAATAATACAACGGGAATACATGTTATAGTTAGGAACTAATAATACAACGGGAATAGAACGGGAAGTAACAACGTCTCTAGTAAACATTCTTCTGTAGTATATTATGTCAGTGGCTGTTATATAGAGTTGTTCATAATTCAGTATTATTCAGACGATTTCACTCCTATGTACTGAACATTTTAATATGAAATAATAACATAATTTCTAAATCTATAAATATGTATCAGATATTTTGAGATCACTAAAATGAAGTTTGACCTAACCATCATTACCTGGTTCTGTTTTCAAAACTGGATTGAGCACAGAATCATCAGCTTGCTCTATAAAGTATTGGCGAAAGTATGTTTGTTGCACACAAGATCTCTCTGAAGCAATTGTATTCTCTATCTGTCTGTGACGGAAATATTGTGGTTGTGTTGCAGAACTGATGGTTGTAAAAGAGACGTAAACTTCACCACTGTTAGGCCTTTATAGACAATAAAAACTTCCCGAAACTCGATCATTAGTGTTATAGCGTCACAAGCAGACAAAAGTAAAAATAACAGACACTGGAATCCGCCGCCCCCTCCCCCCCCCCCCAGCCCCCTCAGCATTTGTAATATGAAGTATAGTATATTTATTTTGTTCAATGTTCAACAAAGTGAGGATGGGAAAATAGGAATGCATATTCCTAAGAGAAATAACGCAATACGAATTGTTACACTCAAGCGAAATGTTTACCTGGAAGAAATTCAATTTTTACGGAGGTGTTATCCAAAAAAAGTATCGTGTTTTAACGGAAGTAATAAACTATCTTATATAGATAGTAAATTTATATTGAGAATACGATACAGACTTCTACTAGTAATGATTTAACATTTGTCAGTATTCAGAAAAGGGCACAATCAACGTTTTAAGGGAATGGATTTTGAAGACATAGTTCGCAGATAGAAAAAAATAAATAAATACCGCATATTGTCTGGAAGTTAAAGAACTTACCAAATCGTTGTCCATATTTTACCACCTCGGCTTCGTCAACATGCGGTTAATTTTTCGGCTGCACAAAATATGTTTGAACTTGACTTGATACAAAATATATATTCAAATTTAAGTAAGACGTACGTGTGAAATCATTGAGATACCAACTTAAATATAAACTACATGGAATCAGAATCAAGTGATGCCAAAGTGGGATAAAATTATAAGTATTACGTCAATTTTGTAAATCAAATACCAATTAGCGTCATTCACAGTATACCGTACAGTATGTTACTGTCTGACGCCTTGTAAAAAAAATGTGTTCTTATATATAAATTGGGTAGAGTTGGAATATACAATTTACTATGATTTACAGGCACTGTATGATATTTTATTGTTTGATAATGAGTGTGACTATACATATGACGATTGTCTTGTATTTTCTTGAAATATTATTGCAATTATTACTTATTATATTATTGTAATATTATGGAAGAAGATTGCGAGGAAGGAGGAGGAGAAGAAGAGGAAGAAGTTAAAGAAGAGAGGTCGGTGGGACAAAGGAAGAAAAGGGGTGAAGCGTTAGGCATGGCTAGCAAGCTTAGGTAGACCCAAGGCCCAAGTGATGGTGGGAACCTCCCACCCTCTACCCGACTCTATATAGTTGGTACAGGGACAGATATTGATTAAAATGAACCTTCTTAACCTGCCACAATCACGAAAAAAGAAGACATAAAATAATAATTTCAAAATTGAATATTGAATATTGAAATATGAATGAATGAATAGAATGAACATATCCCATGTAGTATTCGATAATTTGTGGCACGATGCGTCATTCGTCTACGTCTACGTTACCTAATCAATAGCAACATGGGATATTAAATTCCATCTCACCCATTCTTGCAAAAAACCTATCGTTGAGGACAAATACCCGTCAACCCTTTGGCATTTTTATCACATTCATCCAATTCTAGGTTAGTGGGGCTCAACACATGACATACTATACGGTGCCTGGGGAAGTCGTAGAAGAAATTTGATGGTGCACAGAATGGAAGTTTTGTGCAGATTGCTTGGGAACTGTAAGGTTGCGTTTTCTTTGTATGGTTGTCAGTTAATATATGTATCTGTGTTGTTGAGATACATCATGCATGATACTATCCACCGGAAATGTTCATTTTTTTCATGGATACAATACGTTACAGCGTTTAGAAAATTAAATAGAAGCAGCCACGGAATGTACTCTTTGTCTAGCCACGTGTCATCTGCTAAAAATATGGTACACACAAAAATTCATATTTTGTATTTTCTAGTATAATGCATTTGTGTGTTGAATACAGACTTAAACACAATTATGTTACGTAACTGAAAACGTCAGAAAGTTGGTATCTAACTTTTTTCAATACTAAATTTAGAAACGTTTTCACTACATATAATTCATCCCACTTCTTAAAAGAATTAAAACACAATATTTCAATAGAAACTACCGACGTATACTTCTTTGTCCGAGTTCAATTGGTACTTGCGGCGTGTAATTTGTTTTACTTCAAAAATCGCAGAATATTTGGCCACGATAATAAAAACCATATTCATAGTAATAAACTGTATGAACGAAGAAAACTATTGAACTCGTAATAAAATACATAATTATTTCATCTTGTACGTATTACTCCAAAAGGATGTTATTCTTGTTGTGATACAATTTATGACGTCAGTAACGGTTGCTCATGTGGTTGGGCGCAGCACGCAGGTCCTAATCGTAAGGCAGCTATGGGCGTGGGTTTGAGTCCCAGATGAGGCATAAGTTTTCTTTTGTAACTGCCCTCCATCTTCATCTATTGTACCTCTCACCGTGTCAAATAGCACAATTGCAATAATAGAGACGTAAAGCAAGCAGAATCTACTAATTCGTTCATACTGACATTGCTCTATTTTGAATCGTATTAATTTTGTGGCTTGCTCGTAGTTTTGTTCGACTATGAACTCATTTGAAATGAAAATACTTTAAAAAGTAACATGAATAATAAAATACACACATACTAATGAAGTACATAAAAAGGTATGTTTTTTAATTGTATTATATAACAAAAAGCATTGAAATTAATTCTTTCTAATATAGATATTTTGAAATCTTAAACCATGCTGTCCAACTTGGCAAGTCTTGTGGATGACTTTCTGTGTATTACAAAGCAATCTCACATGCACGCACAGAAGTAATTGTGTACACCTTGGCGTTTCAAGCTATTTACGTGGTGTAATAACAATATAATTGGGAAGACTGAGATGAAACAGTGAACAGACTTGACAATTATCAAGGAAACTTAGTTAGTGCGGGTCAAATCGCGAATTGCATAGCAAAGTCACTGAGCCACAGGAACATATTTAAAATTCATGGAATTAGAGAATTAGTTCTCTATCATTCCAATATATATGCAAAGCAATGCAATATGCATGACAACTAGATTTCTTGCAAACAGTTTTCTCTAGCAGGCAATGTTATGTAGGCGGGACTAATAAATTTTAGAGCTAGATTCGGTTGAAGATGTGTTGGCTTTTAATTAACTGACTAGATTAAAAACCATTGACTATATTAATTTAAATGTATTTTATCAAATTATCCTTGGGACAGAAAAGTTTTCGGTTAACCATATTTATGTGAAAATGAAATTAAAAGTTGCGAAAATGTGGAGTACTTGTTTACAGTTCGTAAGTTTTCACACGCGATCTTTTCCAGGTATGCATTGGTTTGCAAACAAAACATTAAAAAAATAAAGACGTTAGAAATACCTATCCTGTTTTTGACAGTCCAGTTTTCACTTTAAATTTATAACATTCAAAACACTGAACCGTGAAATGATAACATAAATAATAATAAATTGGACAAAAATGAATTTAGTTTTAAAAACTAACGTTTGTTAAAGTTTTTTGACCAGAATAACATCTAGTTTTACTTTAAGTTAAAGCAAACAGACAAATCACAAGAAGCTATCGAACTGAACAAAAATATTGTAAAGTGATAGGATTAAAACCGTTCCAAAAACTTTACAATGCACTAAAATGTAAAATAGTTTCATCAAATGGTTTGTTTAATCGTTACTGCATGTTGTCATATTGTTTAATATGATGTGTTGTTCATATGCTCGATTACAATCTACGTCAACTTTTTAGTCTCGTCTCTTGACGCATATTAAAATCAAAATAAAACATTAAATCAAAGCATGACGCGAATGTCAAAACACGTGCTGCGTCGGAAATAGTGCACCCGCATATTGTATATCAAAACATGTATTTCAGCACTTGTGTACGTAACCGAATGTACTTTAATTTCGTTTACGAGTTGAAATGTATGGAGACATTTTTCATGGTTCACTCGAGCAGTAACGGAACATCTATCTCAGTCACGACTGTAGCGTGAAGTACAAAGTTACAAAACAACTCAAACAAACACCACGTTGAAACTTCGTTAGTAGATTCCAAGACCGGGTGTAAACCTAAAGGGTGTGTCACGAAGCAAACCCTTAACTTGAAGGAAGGTGAAAAACTGTCCAATTACTTTATCTACTGATGGATACGTGTTTGCTACTGATTTGAACTGAAAGCTCCGAGCACCACAACAAACACTTTTTATCTAGAGACAGACTGTTGTAAATGCTAAGTCAAAGCCCGACAGTTATGTAGGCGTTTGGGGCGTTTGGGGAGAGTAATGCGAGCGTTTAGTGGTTTCAGCCAATCACAGACTAGAGCTGTTACGATTCCAGTGTTGTGTGAACAGAAATGGTTTGAAATTTTATTTTGACGCTTAGAATGTCGAATCACGTGTAATTAGTAATTTTCAAGCAACCTTTCACTAACACAAAACATCGTTCATTCCTGGATGGTTCAGCCCTTGTTTGGAGATGCTTACCCTGCCTTTCTCTAATGGAGACTGCAACTTGATGCATCTGTAACCAGCCATACAATGATCAGCTTGTTGTTACATCGTTTATCATTGAAAAACAACGTAACCTCTCAACCTATAACACTCCACCCTCGGGCACTATGTGTTTTTTATCTCTGTTTTGCGTTACCATTCGCGTTTTCTTTTCAGTATTCATATCACTATTTTTAAAAGGTCAAACACGTAAAAAAATCGTAAGCAAATACTTAATTAGTAAGTATATTACATCCTTTTAGATTCAAAGCGTCGATAAAAGTAAAACAAATGCAAAGCATTGGTCTAAGTCAAAGGTTATCGTTATAGAAAATAATGTAGGCGTTAGCCCCGCAAACCTTCATGAAACAGTTACCGACTTTAGAGTAAAATGTTAAACGAAAATGTTTATATGTATTGTTAGATACCGGTACCAAAACAATTGTTTTATTTCCAACCTGGGACTACGGTTTACAATTGATTTACATTCACGGGAGGCAGTCATTCATGTATAGGGTTTATTTCCCAAAGTTCCCTGGAGAAGCTAAGTGTAAAGTTTTCTTTGTAAGAGTTTAAACTGTTGTTTGTTTTAAGATGGTGTAAAGTGCTTTATTAACCATACCCTTGAGGTACTCAGTTTATCGTTTATATAACCTGCTTTAAATACACCTCAGATTCAAAGTTGTGAGTGTTCATACAGAATGGTCGCAAGGCTCCGGTGCAAACATAATCCTTGAAAATAATTACACAAGAATTGAATGTTTTATTTCTGTCTGGGAGGAAAATAAGGAACACGGAACGTAATAACGAGAAACTATTTGTATGTCTTTATGGGCGGTTTTTTATTGACGGGGTCGTTTATGATTCCGATGTGTGCCGGACGTTATCATCAGGCTATCAAAAATTCAAGTGCAATATGAAAATTTACGAGGAACTACTATTAACTATAGAAATAGTAATGATACTTACTCTCGCATCATATGAGTAGTAACAAATAAGTCAAATAAGTCAAACACGAGAATATTATTCCAGTTTAAACTTTATTTGTAACTCTGAAAATTCCATTTCTACGAAGTTGAAACACGAACGTCTAACTTTTTTTAACGAGTAACTAAAAATATTTTTTCATTTTCCAGTACAGAAAACACAAAAAAAAACACACAGTACAGAAAAATGAAAAAATATTTTTAGTTACTCGTTAAAAAAAATTAGACGTTCGTGTTTCAACTTTGTGGAAATGGAATTTTCAGGAATATGGATGTAACATTTACACTAACATAGCTGGAAAAACTAAATAATATAAATCCCCCGACTTCATGTGAGGATAAAGAAAGGGATTGCAAAATAAAGGAATAAAGGAAACCACAAAGCAGAGTAAAGGACAGCGCGAATAAACAAAGGACGGAAAGATCAATATGGATAATTGGATAGTCAAACGGTGGAAGGTATTAATGCAAAGAATTAAACTTACAATGGACATAATGAATTTCGAAAATGCTACTAGTTACAATGTTTACTAAAAAAATATTTGAGTGATTCATATCTTATTGAGAAATGCTTACATTTTTGTGGTGAGCATTTGTGCTATTCACTTGCAGGACACCTGTTTACATTGGAAGTGCACAAAACCACCGCAGGACTGTTTTTGATGGGGAACATTCAACAGATATTACAAAATACTTAACATGTAGAATATACAAAATAAAAAGTGCTGATATCCCCCAAAAGTATTATTACGCACCTCTCATTAGAAATTGATCGTCAATTAATCACACAACCTTCCCTAAATCCATTTTAGTCAAACGCATACTTTATTTTACTATTGTTTCGGAACTTTTCGTACCAAACTGTCAAAACCAAAAGCATTGCTCCGTTGTGAGCGTGGATAATAATCTTAACAAAGAACTCTCCTATATATACGTATTACTTCCAGTTTATTTTTTATCGGACGAACCCCATTTCTTCTCATGAATGGATCGCTAATAGAGCCGGAGTACCGGACGGGAAAAGGGTGTTTTGACTAAAGATAAAGGAGCAAAAACACTTCACTTCGTTTGCACAAACTTTTCTTGGTCGGTGAAAAACCTCACAAAACTTGAAAAGAAGTAGAAGACAACAACACTCGCTAAACAAAACTTTTGGCGGATGGAGTTTTTTTACGTGCGAAAACTTCATTGAAATAACTCTTCGGCATTCCCAAATTCCATCAGAACAAACTTGACCGTAAACTCTGGAGAAAGTTAACGCTATACAAGAAGGAACGGCAGGGTGGCCATTTTGAATTCGAAATGAAATTCGCTTCAATACCAAGATTGTGATGTAATTTACGACCAAATAAATTTATCTGTCGTGTGGGAATTGAGAAGGAATTCAAATCAAGACCCCTTTGGAATGTAAATACAATTTATGATAATTACAATTGTTTACGATGGATGGTTTTGCTATATAATTATTGTAAGATGTTCAACTACTCAAAGAATGGTAAACATGTATAGTGTACTAGTATACTAGCACGTTAAATCCACAGATTAAAATAATATAAATTTGTATTTATTAACTACCATTTCAGTTATAAGAACTGCTATTTAGTGGGGGATATTTTCCATTCATTTTGCGCCTTGGTCTAACAATGGCTCCATAGCTACCGTTTAGTTATGCCAGTAGAAGATCGATATATTTCAAATCACCACCCAAAGCGGGAATCAAACTCTGGACTTTGTGCATTAAAAGCAGCAATAAACCCATTGGGCAAATCTTAGAATGTATTGATTAATTTTTGACTAGTTGAACATTTAGTTTTATCAGTGGTGGGTTAAAGCAAATAAGCAATGTGAAACAAGTAATTTTCCAACTCTGCCAATTGTGCCATATTTTCCCCTGCATACTTTTCCGGCACTGATGACTCTCGTTCTCATCTTCACATTTGGAACGTCAAATCTTTGAAACTATCAATACAAAAAATCAATCAACAAATTAAATATACCAAAAAAATAAATTAAAGCATTGTTCTAGATGGCGATTTCTACAATGTATTCACCATGTTGCTGAAATGCCCATATTTCCTCTAGTATAATGTGACATAAGAATTCTAAAATGTACGAAACAAAATACAACGCCAGATCCAGCCGTACATAACACTGACAGGCAATTTCTCGTACTGTCTGTTTCCATGAGTAGGCCTACAGTGGGAGTTTGTGGTAGGGGTGGGGGAGGGCGGGAGTGAGAGTGGGTGGGTGCACGTTTCGCAGACCAACAGTATGTGTGGACAAAAATAAATGGTTGGAGAAAATGTTTAATATTTTGAATATAGGTCACATCTATACAATAGATAGAACAACAGCCTGATATTACTACCTGTTGGCTTGCCACAACGCGTGAACTTCACACAGCTCATAGCAAAGGGTATTGTATAATTAATTAAAGGTTATTTGTGTAGTGGTTTATTCTGATTAAATGTGTATTTTTGACCTTTGAATGCTTCCAAATACTTTGGGTTTGCAAATAAAGTAAAAGTGGTTAAGTTGATTAACTGTGATAGAATATATCATGATATATCATGCAGCCGTATCGAATTTTTAAACTTGAATTCTGATACTTCCGTGTTCGATACATACGAGATTTTCCACGCCAACGTTTGCCCCCATTATTGTGTAATTTTGAAATATATGTCCACTGAGGAGCTTTCTTTGCAGCGATCTCTCACAATTCACGCGGTCAACAGTTATCCGTGAACTACCCTCTCCAAAGTTCAACATCTCGAACAGCCTGAATAGAACTGATCTCGCCTGCGAGAACCCTTACGACAAGGAGTTGTATATTGTAGTGTGTCGTCCATAATAATAACAGACAGACAGACAGACAGACAGACAGACAGACAGACAGACAGACAGACAGACAGACAGACAGACAGACAGACAGACAGACAGACAGACAGACAGACAGACAGACAGACAGACAGACAGACAGACAGACAGACAGACAGACAGACAGACAGACAGACAGACAGACAGACAGACAGACAGACAGACAGACAGACAGACAGACAGACAGACAGACAGACAGACAGACAGACAGACAGACAGACAGACAGACAGACAGACAGACAGACAGACAGACAGACAGACAGACAGACAGACAGACAGACAGACAGACAGACAGACAGACAGACAGACAGACAGACAGACAGACAGACAGACAGACAGACAGACAGACAGACAGACAGACAGACAGACAGACAGACAGACAGACAGACAGACAGACAGACAGACAGACAGACAGACAGACAGACAGACAGACAGACAGACAGACAGACAGACAGACAGACAGACAGACAGACAGACAGACAGACAGACAGACAGACAGACAGACAGACAGACAGACAGACAGACAGACAGACAGACAGACAGACAGACAGACAGACAGACAGACAGACAGACAGACAGACAGACAGACAGACAGACAGACAGACAGACAGACAGACAGACAGACAGACAGACAGACAGACAGACAGACAGACAGACAGACAGACAGACAGACAGACAGACAGACAGACAGACAGACAGACAGACAGACAGACAGACAGACAGACAGACAGACAGACAGACAGACAGACAGACAGACAGACAGACAGACAGACAGACAGACAGACAGACAGACAGACAGACAGACAGACAGACAGACAGACAGACAGACAGACAGACAGACAGACAGACAGACAGACAGACAGACAGACAGACAGACAGACAGACAGACAGACAGACAGACAGACAGACAGACAGACAGACAGACAGACAGACAGACAGACAGACAGACAGACAGACAGACAGACAGACAGACAGACAGACAGACAGACAGACAGACAGACAGACAGACAGACAGACAGACAGACAGACAGACAGACAGACAGACAGACAGACAGACAGACAGACAGACAGACAGACAGACAGACAGACAGACAGACAGACAGACAGACAGACAGACAGACAGACAGACAGACAGACAGACAGACAGACAGACAGACAGACAGACAGACAGACAGACAGACAGACAGACAGACAGACAGACAGACAGACAGACAGACAGACAGACAGACAGACAGACAGACAGACAGACAGACAGACAGACAGACAGACAGACAGACAGACAGACAGACAGACAGACAGACAGACAGACAGACAGACAGACAGACAGACAGACAGACAGACAGACAGACAGACAGACAGACAGACAGACAGACAGACAGACAGACAGACAGACAGACAGACAGACAGACAGACAGACAGACAGACAGACAGACAGACAGACAGACAGACAGACAGACAGACAGACAGACAGACAGATAGACAGACAGACAGACAGACAGACAGATAGACAGACAGACAGACAGACAGACAGACAGACAGACAGACAGACAGACAGACAGACAGACGGACAATATAACAATATTGATTATTCCTTTCAAGAGTACATTGTCACTTCATACATGAGTAAATGACAGAAGCAAACTTTTATGAGTACTATTATTCTTTTATAGAATGATCCAAAATTCAAAACTGACATTAGAAATACAAAATAAGTAAATACAACAAATAGGCCTAAGTGTGGATGATGGAAGAGCGTTGATGCTCTCAAGAGCCCAAGGGACAGTCATGTCTGCCAAGGGGATAGGAAGTATTCGATAGTATTAACAATTATGTTTAATTTTTAATTAATACGCAGAATTGTATAAGTTAAGAATACTGTGGCATAAATATTTTAACTGATATAAATTTAATATTACGCATTGGTGTATTTTTTGTATGTGGTTAGCTGTAATAAATTAATTAACTGCTAACTCATAATTAATAATTCGTTAAAAGAGCGAAAAACTTCGAATAATACTAATTTGTTTTGATAATAATTCTGTTTTATTAGTAACATTTATTAGTAATCTGAACTTGTAATATATTTAACATACATATTGGCATAAAATGAACTGTGTTTCTTGAAGTATAGGCCTATGCATTTAAAATTTAAAATTGTTGTTAACAGGATGAAATCAAGAAGTTATTAAAAGTAAATAGATTGGCCTTTTATCCGGCAACTTTATAATTACATCGTGCAAACAAAAACGAAATGCTCTGCTCAAAACAAGTTTGTTTGCCACAATCAGAACAGGAAAGATAATTGAGCTCTATCTTATTTTCTTTCCTTCTTTCAAATTTGGTTTAATTAAGATCCCTTTGAATTCTTAAAATTCAACAGTGTTATTCACGTCTGATTACTCTGTATACTGAAGCATCTAGATATTCTCATATTTTCTTAATCCATCCAATTATACTAAAATACAGCTAGGATTATTTTCTGATGCGACTACTAGTTCAATACTGTAAATAACGGACTGATTCCGTAACTTCAAGGTCTTTTAGAACGAAAGGTTTCTGTATTATTTTGAAATTGCTTAATGACTTAATGATGCCATTTTTGGTTATGGAGAGTGGAGCTTTTACCAACAAGCCAATCATTCGCCCATTCAGGCGAATTACACAAGATCGATGAATCAAACGATAACGAGCTCTTATCATGATCTTAAACCTACTGTGGTTAGAACGAATGACGTAATGGAATGTACTTTGCATTAGTGTACGAATACAAAGAAAGCTGATTACCTGCGCCATCCAGCGCTGAACTAATGTCACTATGCGTTCAAGTGCAGCTATTCACAGCAGAAGCAGCAGGAGTTGTAGTAGCAGCAAGAAGTGGGTAGCAAGGAGGCAGTAAGCGGGTAACCTGCTTTCTTTGTGTAACATTTAAATGTCTCGTTCATTCTGCTATCCATATTTCTATATTTAATTTCGAATTTAAGTTAATCGTGATATTCCTAATTTAATAACACATAATGTTGAAGTTTGCGATTTTAGTTTTCAAAAATCAATTGTGCAAGTGAGAACCGTACAGTAGACATCACACTGAATTCAGAATGTGTATCGTTGTCAAAATTCATAGATGAAAAGCAATGAAGAATACATTTATTACGTACTATCTCTAGTTTAAATGAAGTCAATTTAAAAACAATATTCCTTAATTGTTATTTTTAGACTAAGTTATGATTTAGAAATAAAGAACTATTTTGTGCACAAGTGTGCAACTGATTAAATAGTATTAATGATAACTTGAGATTCACGCCAATAAACTAAAAAGTGTGCAAAGTTTCGTTAACAATGTTCTTTGTTCTTCACGGTTACCCGCGCCACTTGGGCGATCGTCCTTGGTTCTCGTGCAGCCATACGACCATTCCGCATTTGCCAACTCTAATGAAATATTTATGTCCATTTGTATTGTGTCCTTCCGGTTCAGTTTTTCACATTTAATATTATTACCGCATGTAATTCTCAATTATCCAAGTCACTGATTCCGGACACTGACACGTGAATAATACACATTTAACATTTCAATCTCTTTCCGAAAATTCAACTGCAATCAATAAACGAAATAGTTATACTTCATATACAAGTTCATGTTTGATTTAAAATATATTATCATTATCCGGAAATCGAAGGTATAAAGAAGAAATATTTTTGAGAATACAAATACAAATATATTGTATTCGTATATATAGGACACAACCCAGAATTGAATATTATCGATTTTGTTTCTATTCTATGTCAGTGTTTTCAGTCAATCAGTTGAGATGCAAGATTAATGTCTCTTGTACTGGAAATGTGTAAAATAGTTTCAGTTCGGGTGGTTCGTAGCTCATTTATCATGTCAATCTAGTTAATAAATTATGTCAAAGGGGTCTAATAGTGAACCTGGGTGCGCAGTTAGTTTCTCTACGTAATATATCTATCTAGTTTGCGCCTGTTTGTTCTCATACCCATTCTCCCAGCATCCCTTTCAACGCTTATTCACAGTCAACGGTGCACATTGAATACTCCTCACGCATTAATTACCTTTGTTACGTTGCAACACAAGGGCGCTTGAATTCATTACGATAACTATGACGAGTAAAAGCAGAATATGGTGTCGTTTAATCTTTCATTAATGAGTTGCATTAATTAAATACGCCTCAGTACAAAATTTAGCAGAGGCTATACAGAATGCTAAAACTTGGGATTTGTAATTAAATAAATATTATCATGTTGTTTTGCGTTAAACTGTAGATAATGTGTACATGTTTATATTTTTGTATGTGCTATGTAATCAAACAATGTGTCAGATCATGAATAGTATGCAAAATGCTTGTTCAGAAAGAGATTGTAAGGTACGGTAACACTTCAAATGCAACTTTTTTTATTAAAAGACAATAACATGTTGTAAAAATAACTGCTCCATATCATGTATTATTGACTATCTGCCAATAAGCTACAAACGCCGTTTTTATTAATAGGGCGTAGTGCGTTGCATGCGTAGTAATATTTCGTTATGTTATACTTATTTTATAAAAAAATGTTTAGGTATGAATTAATGTAATAAATTACCCGCTAAACGCTGCACTGTGCAATATAATATAAAAAACATGGTTTAAACAACAGTAGACATAATATTTTAGCGAGTAATAATCATTACTTACCCACAATATGTACAATGCCATTTCGATACGGAGTATAATTATGCAAATGAAGCAAAGCAGAATTCCACCCAATCGTTATTAAAAGCCCATGACGATAAATAGCCTTCTGTTACACAAACATTTATAAACGTACTTTCATTAATCTTGCAAACACTCATAAAACACTTGTAAACACTCCAGTCTTCACAGGCAATATTTAAGGGTGCAATGCAATTGCATGACACAGGGTGTTTGATACCAATAGAGGTCAATGGTACAAAAATTATTACTAAAAATCAAAATTGTCAGCACTCTTCATTACTTCGTAGTGAGAAGTCCATTAAAAAGCATTATAAGCATAAGAGTGCAATATGCGTCTTGCTTTGGCTTGGTTACAATGCCGGGTATATATTATATATGTACCCATGACACAAGCATTAAGAGTCAGACGTCGTGTGACCTAGATGTCGAGTACATCGTCAAACGAACAATAATAAACAATAACGATAAAAATGAGTAACGAGGTCAAAATGTAAAGAAGAGTATTATTGTCCCTTGTCCGTTATACTAAAAGAACAGTGTCATGCCGTCGGTGGTGGCTCGTGGTTGGAGCGAAGGTTCTTAGCGTGTGCTACCCCTGGGGACGTGGGTTGAAATCCCACATACGGCATTGCATTTTTGGTTTTGTCCTCCATCTTAGTCACCCCTCATGATCTAGAATATCATAATTGAGATTGATGCCATGATAAAGATTCTAAAAATAATAATATCAATGATGTATAACAAAATTTTAATATATAGGTAGTTCGGCTATTCATAGGCTTCTTCCAGCAGATTACGTACAAAAGTAAAGTGGTGGAAGTCTCCATGGTTACAACTTTTTCTCTCATATATCTCGCATCGATCTACGTCAGAACATATAGGGTATCAGAAAATCTTTAGTTTGCTTTGTATGCAAACGCCCATGTTCTAAAATTGTCACGTATGGGCTTGGTCTCTTGTGCGAGGTACGCTTAGTAGGCCGTGCCTATAATCACAAACAGCCTTCTGTTTGGCAGACCAGTCACGTAACGCGAACCCATACGCATGCAAACACTTCACTGTTTTATGAACGCCAAAGTCTTTTAAAACTGTATTTTGAATAAAACATTAACATGCGAATTTAAGCCTGGAAATGAAGTACGAACAAACGCGCATTGAGTAACGTGTAATTATAAATTTATATTTTACCTCAACTCGTTCAAAATAATTACGAGTTATATTATTTATGATTGCAATAAGTTGTGGTTCTTACCTGTGTTATGTTATTAGTACATTGTTATTTTGTGCTGACACACACATACGGTTTTAACTATGGTGAGAGCATTTTAAAGATTCATAACGGAAATTAACCAGGGAAAGTTATAGGGCATCTTTAAACATAAGCATAACATTAGCATAGACAGTTGTTACTACACAGTCTTAAATTAATATACTTAGATCAACACAAGTGTCGTGTCATAAGAAAGAATAACGTTCAACAGTACAAGTCAAGAAGCTTAACAAATTATAAAACAAACCTACGACGCCAATAATTTGCGATAAAGCCTTGCAGCACAACACACATCGTGATAGTCCTATGAGCTGACTCGTTCAAAATCATGCTGTTACATTGCAGCAGTGTGATTTGCCTTTTGTCCAGAAGTAGTTACAAACGTCGTCACACATACCGTATTCCGCTCACGGAGGTTGGCAGAGCTATGTCGACCCTGGTGGGGTTCGGCTCAACATCTGCTGCATCGTTTTGGGGGATTGTGGGATTACAAGATGGCCGAATCTGAAATCACAGAAGACGACTTGATATTAATAAGATGGTCAACTTCTGATATATGAAATGGGGTGTGTGTAATTAATATCATACGGTTTTGTGTAATAAACTCCCAGTTCCCATGAAACATTTCTGCAGCTTTAGCTACCGCTGCCGACACAAAACCTCCATATTAAGCCACTCTATACCACCAATATGACACGATATACACAATCTTCCTGTAGAGCTACGCGGATGATGCAGTCTTTGCTTTATGAGGATTGTTCGGATTTCCTTATCAAATGCTGCAACGCGGTGTCCGCCCAATTCACTACACCAAAGGAATAATATGTCGCAACCGGTATTGCGCAATAGCTGCCATCTTGTTTCACGAGCAAATGAAGGATCTACAAACCGTATTCATAGTTCCCACGTGACGTCACAGCGGCCATGATTGCGACACAATTGATGAGGACCAATCCTAGATCATTGGCAAATACTATTCAAATTCGATAAATAAGCCTAATTTAGAATTTAAAAAGTAAACACAAGTAATAAAACAATTAAAAATTACGACACATACCAATTTAATTTAAAAAGAAGGCAGAATTTTAAAGAACTGAGATTGTCTGTGTTCTACCATAACAGCTTTCAATTGTTTCTCCATGGCAACGTCAAAGTTTGATCACAAATGTGGCAGCCACGCGCAAAGATGTGACGTATACGTACGTGCAACCTATGAATTGACTCTGCCAAGTGCCAGCCACCTTTATCTCCGTCTGCTACCAAACATCGTTAAAATCATAGTAATTATGATTATTGATGTGTGTATTTTCAATTTCATCAATGGTTTTACGGTGTGTAATTTAAGAAACGCGGCAAAAATGATTTAAATAAAAAATCCACATTGATTCTCTTATCAATATCATGGAACGGGGAAGCAGCTGACAATTCAAATACAGATCGCTTATTGTTGGTCAAGTTCGTGTACGAAATCAGATTGAATTAGGATCTAAATAACATCTATCGCGAAATGTTGCCCCATGCCCTTGTTTTACCATTACACGATATCGCTTGTACGGCGGGTAGGTGCATTAAACAGCCGTTTACACTGGAGCCCATCCATTGCAGTGGTTTATCGGCGGAGATGAATAGCATCATTAGTCCTGTGCGGTCTTGGGAAATGGATAGAGCGGTCAGCGTTAATTTTAGAGGTCAATCCCCAATATTCAACCACCAATCAGAAACGAGGGGGTATTCTGTTAATTTAAGTTCATCATTGCCGTTTGTATTGAAATGCATCCCTTGTGCACTAAATTAAGGTTCATTATACTGATACCATCCCTGCATAATGTTCTTAACAAAGCTGTTGTTTCAACCAAAATGGCTGATGAAATCATTTGTGTCGAGTGTCATTTTAATCATGAGTTATATAAACCAACTGCGGTAGCTCAGCGAAAAGACGCGATACTCTAATTCGGGAGGTCACCGGTTCGATTACAACAAAAGAATCAAATCAATTCTTTGGTCATCTTTTTGTACCTCATTCCATTTTTAACTTATAAGTGTAATCTTAATTACCTAATAAGTTGCTTACTGATGACAGATAGGGATGGTGTAACATTGTTTAAAAATTTAAAGAAACCCGCGCCTTGTAGCACCGGTCGTGAGGCCTTCTGGGGCGGACACCGCAGCCTTGTAGAACCGGCTGTGATAAACGGCCTTTGGGGGCGGACACCTCAGCCTTGTAGGACCGGCTGTGATAAACGGCCTTTGGGGGCGGACACCTCAGCCTTGTAGGACCGGCTGTGATAAACGGTCTTTGGGGGCGGTCACCTCAGCCTTGTAGGACCGGCTGTGATAAACGGTATTTGGGGGCGGACACCTCAGCCTTGTAGGACCGGCTGTGATAAACGGCCTTTGGGGGCGGACACCTCAGCCTTGTAGGACCGGCTGTGATAAACGGTCTTTGGGGGCGGTCACCTCAGCCTTGTAGGACCGGCTGTGATAAACGGTATTTGGGGGCGGACACCTCAGCCTTGTAGGACCGGCTGTGATAAACGGTGTTGGGGGCGGACAGCTCAGCCTTGAAGGACCGGCTGTGATAAACGGCCTTTAGGGGCGGACACCTCAGCCTTGTGACGAGAAATCAATGGCTTCTCGTTGAGACTGACTAAAGTGTGGTAACTCTGCCAGACTCAGCCTCGGGGTCATGTTTCATTGTTTCGTCTAGACTTTCAGCTTGTTTCAAAACGTGACAACTAATATGTGTGTTTTTGACATGACATAATCCACAACAGTTCCCCAATGTTAGCTTGCTGTACACTTGTGCGAAATACAAATAACCTATACCAAGAACACGACTAGAGTAGATACACTATATAAAAACTACGATGCAATGTCATATTATGGAATTCAAGAATAATACAAACATAATTTTTGTGGCTCGTTCTATCATCAACTGATATTTAAATACATTAACCTGGTGTAAATTTATCGTTGATAACTAAGTGTTATACATAAATTAACTTGCTTACATTTAAAATATTATTGTATTGTGTACATTCATTACTAAAGCAAAACAAAAATGTTATCCAACTGTTTACTTTGTATGGGCCTATGTTATAGCGATTTAAAAAATCAAGGAACGCGCTATTGTCAAGTATAAACAGTAATACTTTTTTTAAATATATACCTGCAAACAAATTTATTTTTATAACTTTTCCTGTCTGTATCCTAGATTACGAAACACTGTCGTCAAAAATTATTGAAACGATGCTCAAAGTAGCTGAAGTTTGAACAATCGAACAATTTGGCAACATTGCGAGACATCACGCCGCTTGCCAGTCACTAATGACAGTACAGCACGTATAGCTTGCAATTAGTACTTGGCTGATGGTCTAACGATTTGACCGATTAACTGCTTAACTGCTCATCAGCTCGAGTTGTAGTTTGACAAGGGTAGGTCTACCGCCAGTCTCGCGCTGCGTATGAATTCATGGTGCATATACACAACAGCCTGCAGTGTAAACATAAAAACACAATTAATTTATGGTTGAATATAAATAAAAAACACAAACTAGGCACAAACTAGGGTATTCACCGTCAATTTCGTCTCCGGGAAAACATGTCTAAAGTAAATAAATAAAAAAAATTAAAAAATCACATTTAGAGTCTACCCACTCAGTAACGAAACTGATTTGCAGTGGGGACTTTAATCAAAATGCAATCAAATGCCATAAAAATTAGCACGAAAATCCGTACGATTCTTATGGAATTATCATCCAAAACCTTCAGTGAGGAACACTATTTGCACAGAGTTTGCCAATTGCATACATGTCTATAGATACGAAATTAATATCAATTTAAATTTAAAATATTTTTTTTATGAGCGTGATATATATATATATATATATATATATATATATATATATATATATATAACACTTTGTCAATCGACCATAATCATCCGTCAATGTATTCAAAATGTGACACGACGATATGACCATGCAACCGAATTGATTATGAATAAAAACGTCATTGCAGCACTTACTGAAAATCCAATAACATTGTTGATGAATGTGTTACATTGATCAAGCTGACACATTCAATTACTGTCCAGCTCGCCGAGTCAGCGATCCGCGCGCACTCTGTGGGATATCTCGTCAAACCAGACGTCGGTCATTGTCGTCTATCAAACAGTCATTAGACCGTTGCTGTGTAGGGCGGTTAGCGAACCATTCACTGAAAACCCGCCGCCGAGTGCAACAAAGCGCAATGAAGAGTCGATGAATGGTGGTGATACCTCGCGGGAAAATGGTTGAACTAAAGTCAGATAACACTACGCGTTAATTATACTGGGATTACCGACAATTCGACCAACCAACAGGATTAGTCAAGGTCCGTCAAACCCCTGGTGGAGGTTCGGTAAATCTGAGTTCCACGAGCCAGGGGATTTACGGACCTTGGGATCAAGTTAGCTAGTTTGTGAGTTGTCCTTATTTAGCATTTGGAAGCTAATCCATTATTTTTCCAACATGACAAAATAAAATTTTAAACATGTATGATATAATAGCTTATCACAATTTATACAATGACTACTAAAGTTTTAAACACAACATATCCTATAATGGCACATATCTTGTGGAAAGATAGTTTTTCTTAAAAGTACTTACATTTCTAGACTCTAGAGTTCTTAGCATTCAATTTTAGATTTTGTCATATTGCCTGATATCTGTATAGAAAACATGTTTACTTGCAATCCTGTTATTGCATCCTTGCGCCTATAAAAGCACTGAAGCTGGTTAAAATTTGGCATCTTTTTCTGCGTTCGACTTTTCCAACGTCATCGTAAAATACTGTCATCTATTTGTATTCAGAGCACATTTAGAGTTTTCCTCGACGATCGATCAAGGATGCAGTGTCGTCATAGACTATAAAGTTGCTCAGTCACGTATGTGAAAACTGGAAAATATCAAACTAAATCTAATCTCATCTCTTTCTCTGTATATCCGGTATTATTGCGATACTATCAGCGCGGGTGTTGGCAGGCGTTGTCAGGGCGCATTCCACTCCACGCGGCAAGTGAACATCAAACAGATCATTCACTAGGAAATCATGCGGCGATTACCTTTGAAATTGACTACGTAAAGCAACCGTCTCTTCTGAGTATTTACATCTATGACGACAGCATTATGACATGACGCGAGGTGACATAAATGAACTAATTGTAATGATAAATGGTGGACTTGTTTAGAAAAATAAATATATAAGCAATATTTGTATTCTTATACTTTTAAAGATTCAGTTACTAATATTTTTCATAGGATATATGAAAATAGGTCTTGAAACTGGGATCGCGCGTTTCTGCGCTCGACGTTGGGTGGGTACTTTACTACTTATGTCATATCGTGCAGGCAGCAGCGTCCATTAGCTTGATATTAAACCCTAGTAGTGAAACATATTTTATGACTCCCCACGCTAACAACTCGCATTGTGACCTCAATTCGGGGTCTTGTTTGTTTCATGCAAGCTGTACAATTTATCAATTGCTTTGTGGCGTTCTTTAATGTAAGATACTTTTTCGTGGGTAATCTACCCACGGTTAATACATCACGAGACGAACTACTACTATGGTGGTGTTTTAAACAATGAAACAAATTTGCCGTAAACGCAAACTAAATGTTGTTTAACATTACATCAATACAAGTTACGGCTTTGAAACTTTTACAAAGTATGTATAGGATCAATGATATTGTGAAAAATATATCCCTAAAGTTTCATTTTAAAGAAAATAAAATGCCTTTTTTTTTAAAGTAATTATTATGAACAGGTACATATTGACGGATTTTGCTGTCCCGCATGTAGCTTAGTGCTTATACGAGATTGACAAAAGTTCAGCCACATCCGTGTAGTGTAGCCGTTTGCGGTTTGACATAATATGCGTGACGAACAAAATTTTGCGCACACTTGAAGAGATGAATTGATGTAGATTCCGCATAGCTACGATCATCTAACAAATCACTTGCTTGTCCGTTAAAGGAATCAATTTACGTTGTATATACAAAATTTCTGTGTAAGTGTATGGTATAAAGTTAAATATTAATATTAATTTCTTCTCCTGGTGCTATTCTAGGTATATTTAAAAAATAAAAACATTGAAGTTGCAAAATAAAGTGCCGGCCAGTCTAATATTTTGATTCTATGGGGGTTTAACAAATCATATTATTACCTCATATCAAACATATCGTAAACGAATGTGAGTGTTTAATCTCGTCTGCCATTAATATACGTAACATTTTCCGTATTTTCCAAACAAATAACCATATCGTATAATCATCCAACATAGTCCATTATTCTGGCGGTTCTGTCACTGTTACTTACCCAACGTTTTGCAATTAGTAACAACAGCTCTTGGCTTAACCACACTAAGACGTATGAGTTGTGAGATATGAGATATGAGTCCCAGTGGAGTAATCTCATCCCTGCCGTAATCTGTACCCTGTGTTCTCCGTTAATAATTGATCATAAATAAATTGCCGGCCTTTACGTGCAGATAATGAAGGAGGCGGGCTATCGTAAAATATAGCTGATCGCTGATATAACAGACATGGTATACAAATAATAGGTATTTTATTGGCAGGTTAATAATACTTGCTCACGGTTGAAGCATAAAAAACGACATGAATTAGGTAAAATGAGGCATTGTAGTAGCTGAAATGTTTGTAGGTTACATGCATCTTAAGCTAAAAAACATGGTATTTTATTGAATATAATAGATGTAGAACCAGGGTGACTCAACCCCAAATACCGGAATGGAGAGGGATTGGGCTTTGAAAATATTACGAATTGTTTTTTTTTTATCTTATGACATTAACGACAGGCTACGCTTTTAACATCGTGTCATACCAACAATTAAAATGAGAGTGGAAAATATGTTGAGCCACAATATTTCTTTTTTAAAGTGAAATCCTAAATGAAATTCTAATGAAATTCTAAACTGAAAATACACATTTTGTATGAAAATTAAAAGAACATCCGACAGCTTTAAAAGTTTCATTTTATCTACCGAGAGGTTTAAAGGCCACATTTGCACTCGCTGTTCGCCGCAACACAAGACCCCTATAACACTCTTCTGACCCAGATGCTATATTGTAACAACATATGTTTACATATGGTTATAACATTTCTTATCATTGTATTTGTCAACGAAAATACGCCCAATTTTAGCCCGGTGCAGACACTGCTATGGTATACACGACTCCCTGCGGAAATTTACCCCACTTTTATATTTGACATTCGGTCTGGCTTGAAGCGAACGGTCAAATTCAACAATATAACCTAACCGACGTACCACAGTACCAAATAACAGTGGAATGGATCCAACTCATCTTCACAGAAAACGCTGTTTTCCGAGAAAAACTTTTTTTGTTTATAAACGATTGCAGAAATGAATCTTGTAGCTGCAATCGGCCTTCTTATATTCTGATCTGAGCTACCGGCACTGGATAAAGTTTGTCTGTATCCAAAATACTCGCCGGTACAGAGGACTCCTCAAAGGGAGGCTTATTTCCCGCTCACTGTGCAAGGCAGTAAACGTCAAGCTTGTTACCAGAAAGGATGCACAGTTTAAAAAAAGTGACCACCAATGATTTCCATTCAAATAACAAAAACCATACGCTTGACAATAGCGAAGACAGGGGCTCAGGATTAAGTTCTTTTTCAAAGGGTCGGCCATAATTATCTATTGCTCAAGAAAAATGTCCATCACTAAATGAAACTGCTATTTTACTACTTTTCTAACAAACCCATTATGAGAATGGATAATGCTGAATATTCATTGACTGTGGTTTGGATTTGTCTTTGCTATGTTAGAATGTAAGTGGTTTGAAAAAAAGGGGATGATTGACAGCATTAGTCTACAACAATACGAAACAGTTCCTTTTAGTTCGCATTTTGTCGGTGTGTATTTTGAATTGAGACGAACTGTAGAAGATAACAGCGAGTTCTCTTTAGTCGTCAGCTGTGCCGCTATAGCTAAGACCCATGAGAACACACGGGTTTAGAAGTTACTGTTATCTTCTAGCCTTAGTCCTAACTCCTAATATCAATATTTGTGCACCGAGCTTCAATTCCAAACAGTTTGTGTGAACGCATTTTGTGCGTATAAATCCAGCTTAAAACATGTACATACAGATAAGATGAGACGTGGTTGCGACTATTTGATGTTTGATGTTTGGATGCGGGTTTGTCAGGTCGTCGGAACATATACTAGAAGCACCCTGCAATACGCATGAAGAGTTGATAGCTTGTTAGCGGATTCTCTTTCACCGTTGTTTGTTGTACGAAATCCCTTTGGAGCTTGTAAATTAATTCAATTGCACGTCTGGTTTATTGATGACGTGTCTGGGTGAAATGGGACGAAATACAATCCACTGGAAATGAATTCAGCCAAATTGGGATTCGTATAACCTTCAACCTAGTTCAGCATTATTCAGACACTGCATAACCCGAGAGTTGATATATTATTATAGGTTACACTTATAAAGCTATATCGCAAAATTTTGCTCAGAACGTGTAAACACGATATGAAACCACTTTAATTTAGTGGTTTTAGCTCTCAAATTCAGACAGAAAAACATGGATTGTGAAGACTTTATTAATGAGGACATTTCTTAGCGCTTTACAATGTGGCAACGATGCTAATCGAGATGATGAGTAGAAGATTTATTAAGATGAAAATGGCAACAAGTTTTCTTGCTCAAGCCAGGATTCGAACCTGGAATAGGATCCGTGGTGTACTAGACTAACGCCTACATTATAGCGGGAATGTCTCGGTGGATCTATCAGCGTAATATGCGTCTGACCAATAGGGAATGAGTGACATTTTAGTGACATTTCAAATTACATCTCTTTATAAACACTAGATTGCCCATTACTATACCAAATTTGCAATTATTTGACTTATGCACATGGTCGGTAATGGCAAAGCAATAACAAAAGGCATTTTACGAATGCTAATAATGAGTGTTCTTGAAGAGACCAGTGGCGTATCCAGGAATTGGGTAAGGGGGGGTTTCAACCCATATTATAGAGAGCAGAACCGAAACATAAGTGGGGGGTCCGAACCCCCCGAAAAAATTCTCGTCAAGGTCATTTTGGTGCAAATCTGTGCGTTTTATAGCGGCCAACTGAAACAAAATGACTGAGTTTCTGCGTGTGTTTTTAATAAAAACTAATGTCTTTGGTATTAAATACAAAAATACTGTCCTTATTGAAAGCCAAACGGTCATTTTCCATTTTTCCTTTGCGTAATGGGGAGGGGTGTCCCCCCCCCTCTCCCCCCTTGGATACGCCACTGGAAGAGACTACGTTGCGGATTGTGATTGTGATTGTGATTACCTTGTGAGTTGTGCTGGTTGTGATAACGGTGCCAGACTGTATGAGGTATCAAATCAAACCTGTTGAATAATAAACTAGATTATGTCATAATTAAAAATATCTTTTGATGAATACTAGCTGGTTTAAATATAGGGTAGATTCTGTGTCCAAATGATTGCTCACACCGTACAGAAGTAAAATTTCATCTGTTGCTTAGAAAATTGGCATAGTAGTCCATTACGACGGGTTAGTGTTTTATGTATTGATCAGGCAAACGGGTGAAGCTTGAGCCTAGACAACAGTTCGTAGCGTGTCACATGAAACATGGTAATTATAAAAGCTAATTTTGTGTGTACGAGCTATTTATACGGAGCGCGTGCCTGCGTTATGTTTGTCACCAGAAATTCACGCATTTGGTTGTTATCAAGCGAAAGAAAACCTCGTAAACTGAAAAAATGTAAATGTAAAAAGTAAAATTTCAACTTGAACGACCGCTGTCGCGGTAAAAACAAAAAAAAAGTAGTACAGAAACCAAAGAAAAAACGATTACCATAAAATTAGAGTGAAAGCGCTAACTTGCCTCGCGTAATTACTTTTCTTATGAATGGTTCAAATTTTTGAACCGTTAATTAAGTTGCACAAAAAATGAAAATGGAATTATTTTAATTTAAAAAATAAAAGTTCACTTGATGTTTTGCCTGGAAGTTTGTATGCATTCAAATTCTGTTAAATAAGTGTCTAATACACTAATCGTCACTTAACTATTGACTCGTTTCTTGTTATTTAGTTGTGGCTTTAACTGAAGAGAATTCAAGATAGCTTTGTAATTGAATCCGAAACTAAAGTCGTTTTCCTGAAAACCACATTCCATTTAAGTTTAGTTGTTAAGAGAAATTAGCAACTACAGTTACTTGTGGGTATGTAGAGGTAATGGCATTGGGGTTAAAGTGCAACAATGTCAACATCAAGAAAGAATCAGTAAAAGCTTTCACCATTTGTTATATAGAAGTTGGCTGATATAATTTCTGCTCGGGAACCGACATCCCCTTCATAAACAAGATCAAACTCTCTGTCACCGAGTTCTCTCCACAACGCAACATTCACTCTTTCAATAACCTGGGGAAAAAATATGCGCAAAAGAACAGCATAATGCAATCGCCCAAAGACCCGAAGATGCAAATACCTTATATTTGTTATGATCTTACTTGTTGCTTTCCTTCTTGACTGGTATCAACCACAGTTCAGGGTCAACATTTTCTTTTGTGAAACGAAATATAGTTGGGATTAATAACCTTGTGAATTATCAATGATGTTGAGAATGAAAAATGTAGTAACGTTAAACGTAGCATTCTATACGAAAATCGTATTCAAATTTTGAATGAAGAAATGTTTAAATACTGGCGTTGTTCGTATAGCGTTGAGATCTATGTCCTGTATCCCTTAGGGCCGGTTTCACCAAACTTTAATCCGGCGATTTTCTGAGATCACAAATGGCGCCCGGTAGAAGCCACCATGTATTTTGTATGTTATAACTATGGTAACCAATTCGAGATTAGTAAATCGGTCGATTAAAAAATTTACTGAATTAGAACCTTAGGCTGTTAAAGTTGTGTCCTCGATTTTGAGATTTTATTGATAGGTGAGAACTTTAGAAGTAATTCACTATCATTTGTTTAGGAATAAGAAAGTAAATTTATGTTTTTCCAGAAAAACTAAAAATACGAGTATTCAGAAGTCAAGTGTCAAGTTAAGTACAGGCTTTGTTGCTACGGAATTGTTTTATAACATGATATTTTCCATAAGAAGAACTAACTTCATAGCAACCACAAACAAATCACATACTTAACTCGACTCTGCATTCCGCCCTAAGACTGACTCACGAGTACTGGTTGTAACAACACTGTTCTAACTCGCATACAGAGCAAACGCACATACACTGATGTAAACTTGTTGTTGTTTTGTTGTTTCAGGAGAACTATGGTCTGGTGGTCCCGTGGGTGATCGGGAACATCACTTTTATGGCACTTGAGGCAGTGTCTATGGTCTACTCAAACGTCTTGCGGGATCACGTCAATAAGGTAATAACGCCAAACAATATCAAGACGTGTGTTGCTGAATAATGTGAAGCTGCAAAACAATTTTGTCGTATTTAGTTTATGAAATGTGTATGGTTGGGGGGGGGGGGGGGCTGGTGACAAGTGAACGGGGGGACGCGAGGACAGGACCGATTCCACTGTCTTACCTTGATGTTCCAGCGTCGTCTGCCAGGTATCCTGCGTAGCGCGATGTTGATGATGTTATATGTTGCGTGATACAAGTAAACGTAAATACGCCCATGCACTGAGATCGAGCGATATGTGTGCTCTACGAAGGTTCAGTCGAAAGAGAAAGTTCGCCAGCTCCGACGGGGTAGACAGCTAATCGGGGATGAGGAGGGGGGTAAGAGAGAGTGATGCAAGTTAGGGGAACCGGATATTGATAGGAATTATCTGGCGCGAATATTAAAATTATATAAATATATCACTTCCTCACACTCTGGTAGATGGTTAGAAGCTGCTCATGGTTGCTTTAGTGAATATGCCAACATCTCCTCCTCATTACAGTTGATTTTCTTGCTACCAGAATGCAAATTCTAGTCTATTTTGAGTGCCCAATGGCAAAAGGCCTAAATGTAACTGTAAGTGGCAGGAGGGTATATATATATATTGTTCAATATTGTTGTATCTAGACTATTGTTGTTGGCTTGGATCAATTTAACAATTTGTTTGGGCTGTTATTGTTGATCAATTGCCTATGATATTGTTGTTCTGTCCATTTACCAAATTAATATTATTATTTAGTTACAAATACACGACACATAATTGAACTCCCTTGGCCCTACGCCATGTCCCAATCGATTAGACCAAAGCCAAGGTCCGTGAATCCCCTGGCGGGTGCTCGTCGATCTCCGAGGTTTACCGAACTTCCGCCAGGGTATTGACAAACCTTGGGCCGAAGGCCAAAGCCACCCGACTAACCCGGCCCAAGGTCGTCTTATGTATGAATGTCTTGATTCTCAGGGGCCGGATTCACAAGAGGTCTTAACTTAGGCCTGGCCTAACTTTAGGACCACTACGCCATTGGCTGATATGGACCTACACACAGCCTCGACTCGACGTTGCTAAGAAACCCTAGTAAATAACAAACAACTGAGACAAATATTTAGGCCCGGTCTGAGTTGGTCTTATCTTTCTTCAAAGATGGTGGCAATGCGTCTATGACTTCGAAGTGTAAACATAAATAAATATCGTTTACTTACCTTGACATACACATTTCTCTGTTTTTAGATTGTGGATGTATAAGAAAACAAAACACTAAACTTTAAAACACCGCCTTGCAATATTTTAAGTTCACTGTGATTTCCACGAAAGTAGCTATCAATTGGGCCGTGTAGTAGGCCTATCATGGATTTTTAATATCACATACGGTACAACAGGACTTAGGACCGGTCCTTAGTTAAGACCTCTTGTGAATCCTGCCCCAGGACTCGACTACAAACTTGCCACTGTGTTTCTAGGGCAACCAATCAGAATTAGCTCTGTATTTCGACGTCATGACGATTTTGAATTTGTATTACCTTAACTATAGGGGTTACAGTGGTTTAAACTAGACAAGTCTAATATTTAGCCTTGCAGTGTACGTTGTTTTATCCTCGGTATGTTGGTGCTGTCACTAACACTAACCTGATCTACACATCTGGCTATGACTTCCCCCCACGTATCATGTGACAAGCTTGTAGCATCTTACAAATCAGTCATTATGGAAGACATTACGCATTATTGGTGGAAGAATATACCCTACATAATAGGTTACGTTCACATTCTCTTTAAAATTAATAGCTGTGGTCAACGCCCCCTCGTTTATCACATTACTGACAAGTAACTCGCTTCATAACGTAATCAAACTGTCGTCGACAATCCATCTAACTGAATAACAAACCAATGATTTGACAGCTGTAATCAGTCAAGAGTGAGCACATGGGCGTGTGTATGTTCCACGGGGCCGCGGGTCCTGCTTGACAAACACAAGGGCTAATTCAGAGGGCCCTGTCAACAAGGTTAATCGATAAAGTAAATAACTCTAACACATTACTCAAATTCGTATCAGTCAACCCGGCCAATGGTGAATATTAACGATACGTTTTAATTATGCTATATTGATTATCATGACGCAACAGAGATGTAGACGGATGATGTGTGTAGTACTTTACATTGTAGTTCGGGTACTGTAGCTATCATACACACTTCATTATTTGATTAATCAAAACTACTCTGCTAAATCTGTGAAAATTTGAATGTTAATAAACTCAAATATGGAATTATTTTACGCTCAACTACCCCGTTTTCATTAAAATATTAAATAATATGGATTTTTGTATAAGTATGAATTTACATATAAGAGAATGCATTGGGGAAAACTCCCCATTGTGATCCACTCCCAGTAGATTTCCTTACTCCTTCCCAGGGTTCAATCATTTATCCAATAAAGCCAAAACATTCCGAACATTTTTTTATAACAAAGAAATGCCTCTAGGAACCATATTTTTCCTCGTGAATAAACTTCTACGAAGTTTGCATTTATTCTAAGATCACTGAATGGAGGCCGGCCGAGATGGTGAAGTCTGTTTGGCTAGGCACATCTTACACCATCATGAGTGAAAGTTTTAGTAATATGTTATTAGGTTCATATATTATTTTAGATACTTTATATTTAAGAAGTGTGAAATGTATTGTTAATCTGTTGGAAATCCTTAGAAATATGCAACATAAAACGTAAAATACTTTACAATATTTAAATTAGATTTGAGGGATAGAGATAGATAATAGTAGTGAATGAACGCTTATCAATCGCCATAGCAAAGTCTCTGCCACATTGAATTTTCCTTGATCACTGAACACTTCCAGCAAGCTCTTTAAACTTACTCCTCGTTATGGGCCCCTTGAGTGTTTTCTGTTCTTTGTTTGTTTATTTTTTGTATAAATCTTGATAAAGACAGGACTATTCCTGGCCGAAACGTTAATTTTTATTTGAAATAAAACGTTAGTATAGTGATGGTTTAACCGTCAAATGTTTTCATTATCAAAAAAGTGTCTGATTTAAGTATAAAATATATGAAGTTAAACAAACCCACAGGTTCTTAGTTTGTGGCCTTTATTTTGCATTTAATATTAGATGAATTATAAATCGACAATTATTTAATCAGAAATACGTGACATTTGCAAACCAAGAATATACACTGTAATTAGATATTCACATCCAGACAGCGAAGAGTTTAACTTACAGCACGTTTCAAATAGCAGCAAAGCGTTTAAAAGAGCTACACAGTCACCAAAGACACTAAAGAAGGGAGATAATTGTGTAATTGTGGGATAATTAACAGAGTACAAAGCAATGAGCGGGGTTACGTGTGGCTTAAGTAAGAGAGAAGATTATCCACTTGATGAACATAATCCTTGAATCTTGCCCTTCAGAGATGAAGGTTGTGTACGGAATATCTTCGCTTTGAGTGGAATATACTCGTAACCACGACGGATTCCATGCAGTGACCGACAACATTTTGAAGAGCATTTTTACTCTGCAGTCAGAATCCGTGAAAATGTCTTGAAGCAAGTCATTAAAAACTTGAAAAGGATGAAGAATCTTTAACGAAATTTTAAAAGCTTGGACTTTTAGACAGATGCTTACTTCAAAAGTTTCTTTAACACTCCCTGAGGTAAGCTGTTGAATATTTGGAATGCAAATGAAGAGGGAACATTATTTTAGATGTCAGCATCAGTGTATGTTATTTATTCTAGAAAAGAAATATTATGATTAAATTGGAATTATGACAAGCTCGACGTGATGACCATAATATTAAAATTGTTACATAAATAATTAAAACAAAATACTATGATTCCACAATCCACATGAAAATACTTTATTGGTATCCTTATAATATACTGAATTTCAGAACACTATTACCACAGCTATTACAGTGTACAAACCAGTTATTTGACGTCGTAGGTTTCCAAGACATCCATCAAATATTCTAGAACGTATTTTCTAGTAACATCATAACATGTCCGATTATGATCACAAAAGTATCGTAACACTCATATTCAAGTATGTATTCCCAGACATCTGATATAATATTTTATTATAATGTATTGAACTAAAGTTAAAAAGGCAAAATTATAGTATTTTTGTGATACATTCAACAAGACATTATTAATCCACGTCGCTGTCCAAATCATGCACGAAAATGTCACACAGATTGCTCATACTGACGATAAAATTATGTTTCAAACTAGATTTACGATTTGTTACCACCATTAAATATAACTTGGCACATGGCAAATGTTATGTGCATCTCAGTTGACTATCCAAATCGTTGAATTCATCGTAGCATACATTAACTTGTGCATTAGTATGGGTGAATTGGCTGACTTTAGGTTCAGTGGTAATTGTATGTCCATTGTCTGTTCTGGCTGCTGGAACTGATTACAGTCCGAATGTTAAACTTGCAATATGAGCGAAATGTACTTGTCCATTTATATGTTTACTCTGGGTTGATGCAGAGGGAGGGGGGCTGAGGGGTAATACAATTTTGAATTGCTAATTGAAATATAGAAACTCCAAAACTGAATTTAGTTTTTATAGTGAAACACCATTTCATGAAGAGTATAGTGATGGTGAAATAACGGAAATAACGAGCATCGTTCTATCGGTGCCGATTTCATAGTCTACTAATTTGAAAATCTGGTTCCACGTTTGGGATTTCCGTTGCACGCCAATTATGTTCCAATAATTGGGTTATTGCATCGTGCCTTGACGCGTTAAATGTGCATCCGCTGCGTTGGAAAGGTACGTACATAACGAGCAAATGACCACGCAATCGCGTTTTAGTTGACATTCACAGAGTTTAATCTATAAAATAAAGCTGCATTAAATACAGTCGAATTAATCAAGTTGATCATCGCTCAAATCAATTGAAGCCGCTTTGCTCCACAGCAAACGACGGGGTGGTGAAGGAGGTGGGGCTGTTGCTTCTCTTTAAATTTGAACTAGTATATTGTGTAGCCTAAGTAAAGTATAATAAAGTGTGCAAGATTAAATTTGGCATCTAATGGCCGTTGTTTAATATAAACATAAAAACACTCAAGGGAAATTCATAGACCGTAAGTTCATTTACAGCAGCTTTCGCTTTTCAGAGAACATTATTTTTTACTCGTCTGAACCACCATTTGAGGAAGAAACCTAATGAATTTCTAATGTTTGACTAAAAATAATACAATGTTATTCTTGTTCCAGGAATTCGATGGTCTGTGCAAAGCAGAAATGGCATTTTTCATCGCAAGAGCAATTTTAAATGTGAGTATACTCAACTTTACCGATTTAATTGTCTTATACTAATAAAAAAATTATTTTGATTTATTGTAACTTGAAAACCAGCAAAACAAAAAATGTTGATTCAATCAAATAGGGAATGCTCCTTAACTTTTGGTTTATGATAGTTTTAACAGTAGTAGTATGCAAAGCTGCCCTGCAAAATATTTTTTATTATTAAATACATTTTAACTACATTTCCGAAGGTTTGCAAAATGCATGTTTGAATTTCGCGCCTAAACAGCTCACCGCCTGTCCCGGCAGCTGTGACGTCATGGTTCGCTAGAGCTGTGTGACCGTGCGGCCGGCCGTACCGCTGGTGTATTGTGCCCGTAACTATCGAACGGAACACTTGTAATTAAAGTGAGGCATATTAAAAGTTTCAAAATTTAGTTCTCTATAAGATAAAAGAAAGAAAGAATAAAAAAAAAACACATTTGAGCGTGCTAGGTCGAAAACCGCAAAACGCGGTCGAAACAATTCCACACAATGCGAAATGTATCACATCATGGTGGTAGGAGGGGGTTGTCCCAGAAAAAAAAGTGTCAAAACGTAGCCAAAAAGGTGAGCGCCGGATACTGCAGCGACAACAAGTGAAAAAAGTCATTAGTGGGCGTGATGGCGTTCGGAAAAAAATTTGAAAATCGTAAAAATCCACACATTTGTCGCTTCCACCCGAAGGAAAAAGTCGGAAAATGGAAAATCCAAAAATACCATCGGAAAGCTGGGAAAATTTCGGTCATGGACATTGTCCAGTAAAAGTGACGTTTCCACTTTGGAAGGTCCAAAATGGGCAAAGTGCGAGGAAATCTATTAGAAAACTCCGAAAACCCCATCAAAATGCAACAGCTGCTGTTACAGAACGTAAACACGTTCGCGAACTAGCGAACTATGACGTCACGCGCCGTATCAGCCAATCACAGAGCGTTTTCGTTCCAGCTCCACATAGCCAAAGTTAAAACCGTGTTAAATACGCACAAAAAAAAACAAAAAATACTGCATTTCTTGTTTTGCTGGTTTTCAAATTACAATAAACCAACATTATTATGAAATAAATATATTTTTGGAACCAACTCTTACTATATTTGATGTAAGTAACAATTGTGTCGTATTATTTTGTGAGGTTCTAATGGTAATAACGCATGTTAAAAATCTAGCATTGTTGGAATGCTATAGCCCGATTATATAAAAAAAAATGTTTTAAAAGTTAACAATGTTCCAAGGATATCCAAGTCATATTGGTTTCCTGTGTGGCTTATACTGCAGTATACTGCAGCATGCATGTAGTGCACATATGTGTGTCTCAAAGACAGACATACGCGAAAATATCCTTTCGTGTATAGACGCTAAAAAGTGCTATTTTTCAACTAAAACTCGAGGTTTTCTGTTCTTATTTTACTGCATTTAACATAGTATTTATTTTTTGTTTAAGATAACGCAACTTAGTTGATTTTAATTTTAATAATAATTCTGACATAATTTCAAAATAAAAAAGGAGTAAACTTAATTGTCAAGTTTTTTAATGTTGCCAAAAAATAGACGCTTTAAAATGTTATAAATGAGAACTGAAAATGCTATTTACACATCTCTACTTATAACGTAATTTGGTTGAAAAAGTGAAATGCATTACACAAGCACACTGAGATAAATTATCAGTGGGGTGACCATTGTTACTAATCATCAACAATACAAGGCAAAATGGATATGCATCGCTTCTCCATTGAAGAAGTTTATCGTTTACATTTACAAATGCAACAAGTGTAAGGCAAAATAAGAACCATTTCGAACATGAGTAATAGGTTTCCATTTGACGTCTTAGGCGAACGTCGTCAATCTTATCACAGGAAAAGTTCCATGATCGATTATGAAGTATGTTGTTGAAAAGCTGATGATTGATGAATCGATAGAAGGTGGTATATGGCGATTTGATTTTCTTAAGACGCAATAATTAGTTTTTCGACAGGTAAAAGTTGTTCAGTGGTTGTAGTTTTTTAATGCCTTATTAAATTGAGATTTAAAATATTGCTGCACGGAGAGGCCAGTTTGGAAGTACAGACATCACTGGGAGAACAAATAGGACTGAGCGCGAATAATGGTGAACCCCAGTCAGCGGAATACGTTCGGTTCTTCAACCTGCCCCTTCCCCCCCCCCCCCCTCCCACCACACACACTTTTTGAACTAACTCGGAATTTTCGCGTAGAATTAGTGTGTAACTGTTTGCCCAAACCACACAATTATTGTGCCGTTACAGCCAGAGATATTTACATTTAGAGGGTGTGGGGAAAAAGTTCACTCTTCCCCCCCCCCCCCCCCCACCACAACCCCAGTTATCGCAATAATTCCGAAGCTTTGCGTATAATGTCTGCGGCGTTCCGATTTAGTATGTATGTATAAACCCTATAATTATTGTGCCTTCAGTTTGAAGATATTCACGATTTATTGTGTGTGTGTGGTAGGGGGGGGGGGGAGGTTGGCGGACCAAGAAACGTTCTCTCTAGTGCGGTCAACAGTTACTAGAGTACCACTCAAATCGTTCCGCAGACCAACATACATTTTTTGTATTTATTTTTCCAACAATATTACCTTAGATATAAGTTATTATAATTTTTCCAAGACAAGGTAGTAAATTTATAGAAATACCAAATCAAATATACTGTTTCCAATGTCAGAAATCCTACCCTCAATGAAACACGTCGGATGTGAACCCCTGTCGGTAGTTGGCTGCAGCGAAGCTATTCTATAGCTTCTGCAGTAGAGCCAGGTAGCTACAAGGCCGGGTTCCCACCCCATCAGCATGCGCGCGCAGCTGGCAGCGTGGCACATGGCACCGGATAAGAACAACCACCCCTGTCGCTACAAGCCAGGTAGCTACAAGGCCGGTTACCCACCCCATCAGCATGCGCGCGCAGCTGGCAGCGTGGCACATGGCACCGGATAAGAACAACCACCCCTGTCGCTACAAGCCAGGTAGCTACAAGGTCAGTTTCCCACCCCATCAGCATGCGCGCGCAGCTGGCAGCGTGGCACATGGCACCGGATAAGAACAACCACCCCTGTCGCTACAAGCCAGGTAGCTACAAGGCCGGGCTCCCACCCCATCAGCATGCGCGCGCAGCTGGCAGCGTGGCACATGGCACCGGATAAGAACAACCACCTCTGTCGCTACAAGCCAGGTAGCTACAAGGCCGGGTTCCCACCCCATCAGCAGCTCGCGCAGCTGGCAGCGAGGCACATGACACCAGATAAGAACAACCACCCCTGTCGCTACAAGCCAGGTAGCTACAAGGCCGGTTACCCACCCCATCAGCATGCGCGCACAGCTGGCAGCGTGGCACATGGCATGGATAAGAACAACCACTCCTGTCGCTACAAGCCAGGTAGCTACAAGGCCGGTTACCCACCCCATCAGCATGCGCGCGCAGCTGGCAGCGTGGCACATGGCACCAGATAAGAACAACCACCCCTGTCGCTACAAGCCAGGTAGCTACAAGGCCGGTGTCCCACCCCATCAGCATGCGCGCGCAGCTGGCAGCGTGGCACATGGCACCGGATAAGAACAACCACCTCGAGAATTGCTCGCACGAGTCTTACCCTAAGACTAGAATTTATAGTCATCCCTAAGCTCAGGCACGTCCGTACTTACATACGTTATGATAATAAAGGGGTGGCTAGATTATCGTGGAGTGCACAATGTCTTAAAGAGCCTAGAGATGTAGTATCTTGTGGATGGTGATAGAAAACAATTTGAAATGAAGGCCACTTTTCAATCAGAACTATCTATTACGTAGACATAATCGTTTGCATAGCCTAGCTATATTTTTTGTCCTCCTTTGTAAATCAGTTTTTATAACTGAATAGTGTAGACAATAAATAAAAAAATACACAACTTTTCCGAAACAGATATTTTCCAAACAATTGGAAGATAATAACATTTCTATTATTAATATTATTATTATTATTATTATTATTTTTATTATTATTATTATTATTATTATTATTATTATTATTATTATTATTATTATTATTATTATTATTATTATTATTATTATTATTATTATTATTATTATTATTATTATTATTATTATTATTATTATTATTATTATTATTATTATTATTATTATTATTATTATTATTATTATTATTATTATTATTATTATTATTATTGGATTATTCCATTCTTATAATATTATTTAAAAGGTTTTTAACGCTTCGGCCAAAGTTATGTTTCACAGTTATGTTCAAAGTTATTTTACGTAACCTTATAACAACACTTTGTAATAGTCTTAAGTTCTTCGTATGTATTGTGTATTTCTTCAATAATTGTATTAAGTATGCTGGATTTATCTATTTATTTATTTACTTAATGTCTATCCTATTCAGTTATAAAAACTGATTTACAAAGGAAGACCTAAAGGCTGGTCCACACAGATTTTTTAAGCATAAGATTTAAGGTTTTAAGACGTTGTTGCCAAGAACAACAATGAAAACAATCTCTTAAAACTAAAACTTTGTGTGAACGCCAGTACGTGTTTCCTATGATCCAACTTTACGACTACGCGTTAAACCTTAAATCTTATGCTTACAAAATCTGTGTGGACCAGCCCTTAAATAAAACTACTCTATGCAAACAATTAATAATAATGAAATCATAAATAACAAAAACAACAAAAACAAAACAAACTACTGTATTTTATAGAATAAAAATCAAGAACAAGAAAAAATAATTGAGAAATGAAATAAAATGAAATCAAGTGGAAATTCAACATATTGAAAAAATAAAAATAAAAGTATTATACGGTCACCCAGTGTACGTTGGACAGCAGACAATAAATTGTTTCTTTCTCTCCAAAGTCCACGTTCTCAATTAATTGATTCTACTTGTTGCTAAACGTCTATTTGAATTTTCATTCAAAGAGTAATTATGCCAATTCCTTGAGTGGTGTAAACGGGTCATTATACAAGCCCACTGGCGAGCACTCATAATGAAGAGTGAGCTTGAGTCTGTCAATGAACCGCTGGATCGCTCGCGCCAAATCGGCAACGCGCCAATTTGCCCAATCAATGCCTGACGTGAACATAAGACTCGGTATTGAGCGAGAAGACAGGATTTACGGTTTGCAGTTTGATTTATGTATTTGAGTGTTAATTTACAAGTATTTGAAATTGCGCGAGTGTGCGCGTGCGTGAACAGATAATCCAACATACGATTCGAGAAGTGCAGAGATATAAACTTAATCTCACAATGTTTTCCAACGAATTTTGGCAGAATAGTTGCTGGATATATATAGCGTGTATATTTGCGCAATTAGTTATGATATTATTAAAACTTATTATAAAGTGAATTCAATTTTTGTCTGTGTTATAAGTATTATTTATTATTACACACACAAACAAATTGAACATTTTGATCTTAACTTCTTGACAGAAAAAATAACCTATTGAAATAACATGTAGTTATATTAACACATAAAAAATTCGAAACAAATTTGTAGGTATAATTTGTATCACAAAGAAATGTTTAGCAACAACATTTACTGAATTGTTAAATGGCTTTATCTCACCAGAAAGTACTGAGTTCAAATTGAAACAGCTAATTCAATTAACCTCTGCGAATGGAACATCTGAATACATGCATATACCGCCTTCCACAACCTGTTTGTTACCCATTACTCAAGTAACTGAGCCACAAACCGCGAACGTGTTTTGCAACAAAGCGTATTGTTAACGTGTTTGTATATTCAATTGCAGGTGTTGGCGATATACGGCGTGATGAGGTTTTACAACATGCTGCGGGCCGGCATTTCCTGGAAAGAACCGGAAGCCATCGAACTCTGATATCAACAAACCGGAAGTGACGCAACGGACAGTGATAATGAACCAATAATGGGCATGTTGGTGAACTATGGCAGCGCTGGGGAGCAGGTATAGAACACTGCAGTGCGTCAAGTCTTTGTACATAGAATGAATAACCATAAATGTGCCAAATTAAAGCGTTATATAACTTATAACGGAGGTTAATATCCCAAATTAACTTTGAATAACTACAATATCAATATTGATTTAATATCACAAAGAATAATGTACAAATTAATTTTTTACAGAAACATTTTGATCAATGAGCATTATTGAACGCATAAACTGTGATGTGGGACAAAATATGATATGTTTGTGTCTATTTTAGAATGTATATTTGTATAGAATAAATGTAATTTATTTAAACCAAAACAAATTATATTATGCTTATCAAGATAATTAATGACACACAATTGTATCAAATGGAACATAAGACAAAATAAACGTGTATATCACAACTATAGTAAACTTAATTGTGGTCAATAATGAGCCCACCATCTTACAAGTAGTAAACACTTTCTTGTGAACAATGCAGATTGAGTGGAGATTATTGTAACACATAAACGAGCCTACAATCATTGCACACATCCAAGAGGCGGCTCAGCGCACCTATAGCTCACGACGCCCACGTTCAGTAGGTATAACGGGTCCGATTCTTGTCTTCAGTAATTCACTCATTCAATCATCAAATATTTCTTCAGTTTAAAGTGAAATTTTGTATTATGACGTACAAACACTCACGAACATTTCTTTCTAACTATCCTTTACCGTGTAACTTAATATTTAACAAATATATTATAAATGCATTTACCAGTCGGGTTCACGTTTACGTATGGAGCATTCGTGCGAAATAACACTTCACTTACTGATGTGAATGAAAGGAAGATCTTGACAAAAATAAGAGCAGAGTGACTTGAAAAGAAAGTTTAAAATGTTGATGTTACGAATTTTGTTACGCATGGAAAAAATTTGACAAAATTTGACAACAAAAAATTGAAAAATTGGACAAAAAATTTACTCGGCGCCTCCACCAAAGTTCTTTACATTTCTCAAAACTCATAAAACCCAATAACATGCGTTTTATTTTAATTATAGATTATTAGCTATAGAATATAAAAACGGTATCCTCTTTGCGTAGGTCATTTTGATATCAAAACACCTACTACTGACACGGACACACTGAAACTGACATTACTTTCTACCCACTTCATAAGTGGGGGTATGTGTGTATGTATGTATGTATGTATGTATGTATGTATGTATGTTTATTTGTTTCCTCATTTAGCCATTTTTTACATTCCGATACAATAATGACATTGATACAACACACTCCCAATTACAATATCACAATTACAATATTTGTTTAAGATTAAATAGACTACATAGCGAACTCACCCAACTTACTTTTTCCATTTCTTCCATCAAAATGTAGCTTCGGTAAAATTGTCAACTTTTGTTATGTGCCTTGTTGATATGATGGCAAGAAACAAATACAGCTTACAAATAAATATGAATTCGTCAACCTCTCCCATCAATCCAGTTCAATGAACCGCGAAGTAGCTCGTCGAGTCGACAGGTGGGACGGCCACCAGAAGAGGATGCAGTTGATGCAAACATACGCGCCTTTATTCAAGTAAGTGAATTAATAAAATATGTGAAAATGTATGTATTTAATTCAATCTTACTGTTAACATGTGCACTATGTCAGTATATGTTGTTATATTTGTCAATTACAAGAGGTGAGAAACCCCAGTCCGAGCCGGGAATGAATCATGTATACGCCTTACACGACAAATGATTGGATGGAATACTATAAGCTACTAGCAACACCAAAATACAACAATGTAACAAATGAATTGAATCGATGGACAAACAACAAGCTGTCAAAAAATAGTTTCTTCTAATTTTGGAAAACAAAACAAAAACAAACAAATACACATACAAAACTGTCAGTCGTTGTCCATCATTTAAAAGTTTTAAATGGCGAGCAGTTACTATTGCTACACTTGTTTTTATTTGTATGGTTGCAATTTTATGTTTTTGACAGCTGATTGTTTGTCCATCAGTTCAATTCATTTGTCCATTGTTGTAGTCTGGATGTGACGTCAGTGGCGGGTTCCCTATTGACAGTTTACAGGTGACGTCACAGTGGCCATACTAAAGTCATTGATCATTAAAGAAGATGAGCGGGTATGATCTTTAAATTGCATAAAAGCAATCTTTATAATTAAAAATACATACGAAATAGAGACCAAAATAACAAATTTACAAACAAATCAATTTTATATATAAAAAAAAAAAAAAAATCCCAATAAAATTAGTTTTTTGTTTCTACTACAACTGGCTTCAACTGTTTTTCCATGGCAACATACTCCAACATAGCACCAGTATGGCCGCCAAGCACCATTGTTGTAAGGTTCCTGCAAACCATCAATAAACAAATTATTATAAAATGCATCTTATATACGGACGTACACATATTCTGAGTACAAAAATATTTGATATTTCGTCCCGAATTAAAAACGTACCTAATGATGGCTGTGCAATATGGAGCAAGAAAAGTGAAACAATGAGAATTTTCCCCTGAGGCGCATTCGTATATATTTCTGTTCATAATGACGAGAGTTTGCACACGGTTTCTACCTTTGCTCTGTTTGAGATACCTTGTTGTGTAGAAAACATATCAACTAATGGGCAGTTGTTTCAGTCATCTCATGTTTCCTAAGATACATTTCATATCATTAAATATAGCAAATATGCCAAGGAACAATGGTGTATTATGCATTTGACAGGATGAGTAGGTCTCTTTGTCTCTGAGCCTATTTACCCCCTGAGCGCTGAGTTAGAGAGAATGAATTATTACAACTACAGAAAGTATACGGTTGGTATAAGGAGGTGAATCAAAACGGAATGAAGAGACTGACATGAAATACTCTAAGTTAACGAGTACACATACAAGCACGAGTACATTTAGTGTAGTTTTGTCTGGAAAAGGTTGTGTGAACAAACAATAAATGTCGAACGCATATATTGTTGTATATATAATTGATGGAGCTGTTCGTACAAATATTGTAATTGCCTCTGCTCCCAGAATGATTGTAAACGTACATCTTTCACAACAGATCGTAAGTATGCGTGTGCTCGTTCTTGCGCGTAACTGAGTCTGCACATGTATAATTGAAATTGTGCGTACGCAAGTGAATATGGATATTAACATGGAAAATGATTCTAACCAGAAATTGTTGGATCCAATATCAAAGAAAATACATGTTTGACTGTAGCATACGGGTAGCTAATGGTGTAAAATATAATTTTGGTTACTTTCATTTTCGTGCAACTTAAAACGCTACCAAAACAATACGTTACTCTAAACGTATTCGTACCTTATTCGTACGCATTCTAGCTATATGAACAAATTCGGGATGTGAACGAAACTTGATTTCCATTGTTAACGAAGAAAACTCGATTATTTACGGTTGGCTTCCACCTCGTGGGGAGGTCACAGCTTTCCGAAGTCTACCCTACCTATTGACCTTCCTAAATCCTGCTTGATTATTTTATTCCTGTCAGCGTCCCAGCAAAGTGGGGACAGGGACAGGGAGAGGGACAGTCACTGGAACAGCCCACCTGCCGGCAGCTGTGGCTGACAAATGATGTCTCGCTAATTGCCCAGCTCTCCACAGCTAATTGCGCGTCATTATCGACCACGGGGCGCGGAAAACCGTTTCACGACAAGAATTATTGTCCGCGACATAAAACACGTCACAGTCGCGCGGTTTAAGCTCCTTGACATTTTAAAAGCAGTGCTGAAAACCGAGAATAAAGGATTCGCAGAAAAATACGCATTCAAACATTTTTATAAGAAGAAAAGTTCATTAGAGATTGAAGCTTTATGTTTCCGAGTCAAATCAATACGATGAGGGTTGAATCGTGAATGATGATGAAGGAGGGGCCTCACGACTTTACGCCCACTATAGGCTATGCCATGACAAGAAACCCCTCGGAACTTCGGCACTTTCACTGAGCGCCTTATTTTCACTCTGTGCAAAGTTTAAACGACATACTCGGCACCGAAATCTCAGGGTCAAAGCAGAGCTTGACAACGTGAACATCAAGGTTTTTAACTCAAAATAACAAATGCTTATACTGTGGTTGGTGATCTTATTTTCATCGGAGAAAAATTGTTAATAAAACGAAGGGTTCAAGAACAAGCCTCTCTTCTCAGCTTGGCTCAACCTCCTATAAGTCCCCTGGCAGCGGCGCGTCGTACTTCTGAGCTGCTCAACCTATCACACAACTAGTGCCTAACCGATCTGTGATTGATGGTTGAGCAAAGCTTAGAAAAGGCTGGGTGGAGGAGGGTTTGAGTTTAGAATATGCTTTTGAAAGAACTATTTTGATGACTCAGTTTTCGTTATACAGTGTATTTTTATTTATTTATTTTATTGTAATTAAGGCCAGTGTAGGGCACAATGCCCTCTTTAGCCTGATGAGTGATGATTGGTGAATGATAATGAGGAAGGGAGGAGGGGAAGCCTGGTACCGGCACGTAGCCTACTCCTGTCTAAAAGTACCAAGGGGACCATCGGCTTTACGTCTAATCCGAAAGGACGGTGTAACTTTGACCAGTCATATAGGTTCCTCCACTAACCTGGACTGCCGAGCAGTTGACGAGAAGAACGAAACTGTTTCACAAGCTTTCGAACCCTCCAATCTGCTCTAACCAACGGTAACTAGTGTTTCAGAGGTGAATGGTCACCCATCCACCTCCTGACCTAGCCCAAGGTTGCTTAACTTCGGTGTTCGTATGGGAACCGGCTAAGCGACCGCGGCTAAACCGTTGGCTATACAGTGTAACAACATACGCACATAATGCCCAGTTCCCATGCTTTTACATCGAACGTTTGCGTCGGCATTGGCCAATCGTAGTCATTTACGTCAATGCTGGAATCGCCCCTTCGACGTTCGTCGACACCGGCTACGGTTGGCCAACGTCACCGCCAACGTCCGACAAAAGCATCAGAACCGGGCATAAGCTAAAAAAACATGCGTCGAAGGATATGTGGCTCAGAACTTCCTGGACTACGAGAGGTGAGTGTTTTGCAGAATAAAAGTTGGTTGCCGGGGTGGCCGGAGTGCTTCTTGATAGTGGATGGACTATAGACATGGTACGCCCATCCTGCACACGTTATTCTACGAGAAATGGGCCGCAAGGGGGTTGTTTACAAACTCTTATGAATAAGGGCTGCCAACCTTCGTAATTTAGAACGATTGTCTCGCATTTGTAAACACGGGTCTAGCCCCAAGTTACAATTGATTTCTGCGTAGTCTTCACAACGGACAAGGAGGGGATTCAAGCTCGTCAGACGAATATTGTCTCGCGAAAGTTCAATGAAATGTATTTTTTCGTTGTCACATCTTACACATTTTTTCTTCTTCGTATACAGATACATGTACATATATAATTTCCAGTTCTCATGTTCTATTTATAAAACTAGGTGTGCCTATTAAAACGCTCGTATTTTATTATAAAATAAAACTATATATTATACCAGATATTATTTTTATATGTTTTTCGTGATTTTTGGTATTTGTTCACCTGTTTTGAATGTGATATAGCACACTTGATTTACGCCATTTATCTGACAAATCCGCCAACTGTTTCAAGCTTTCAAGTCGCAGGTTAAGGCTCTAACTTCACACGTGTGGTGACACGCTGACTGTCACTACACACACTCAAACTACTATACCCCAAAACACACCAGAACATCACATTTCCTCTAGGGATATATATACGCTACACGAGATTATTTCATATACGTTCATATGAAGTATGAAGTGATAGCAATTGGAATATAAATGTTCCCTGGCAGAAGATCAAACTCAGATCCTCCGGATTCAATTAGCACGAACTGCAAGTTTAAGGGACACAGGGCCGTAGTGTACTGTTCTGTTAAGTCCTGTTAAATCCTTTGCAACCATATAAAATGTGTGCTATTCCGAACAAAAGTGCGGCTTGCGTTTCATTCTTGGTATCCTTGAAAATGCAATTAAACTGGTATGTCATAAACATTGCCATTCGAAGTAACGACGCAACTTCCATTTCGAACGAACTGTGGTACTTTAAAGGATTCATCCCCAACTGGTGCAGTCTCAAAACGATTTTGAGAAGAGCGCAACGATAAAAAATATCTCACGTACTACTTTGTAATATAGTTCCATGTTTAACTTGGTACGCCAATCACCAAGTTTAATACTACAGCTGATGAAAAGCAGAAAAATAACGTCTTTTCAAATCCCCGCATCCGAACCACGGAATAAATCCCGACTCCTACGAATAAACTACCTGTATTGAAGTTAATGACGGTTTTTGTATGCGAAGCAAATCCACGTTTTTCGTAACGTAACACCTATACATGCTTTTTTTGTGTATTGTAATGGGGTTTATCTAGCACAGCTTCTAAATTCATTCTAAAGGGGTGTAAAACGTATTCAACGTAAGACGTAGACGAACACAATTCAAATCTTTTGTTCAAAAAACATTAGAAACAATCCTGCAGCACTTTAGAAGTAAGGAACTAATTTATTTTGTTTCTGGTTTACAAAAATACGTACTAATATTACATTTGAAGAAAAGTGGGACAACTACGTCTGCTATCGCTGGCATCAAAATACTACATGCGCGGTGCCAAAGCGGTGATTTCCCGAACTAAAGTATCGCGTGGTAGCGTTGATCAAAATCTTTCAACATTCGTACGGATATCAGTATCTGTACCGAGGTCGTTAAATACAACAAATCGAATTTCGACCACCATATCACATTGTTGTTTTACAGAGTTGACCTTATTTTAAACTTCCAAGATGGAGATCATATTTCTTGTTTTTCTTCTTTTCTATCTTTCTTCAATATCCAACCTATATAGTTATTAAAGTGTTTACAACAGATGAACACGACAACACTACTGCATGACTGATGCCACGAAGCCATCTTGTCGGGTGAGTGAATGCGACGCTCTGATTGGTCAAGACGTTGACGCCATTTCCACTTCCGCCGCGGGAGCAGCTGACACATCGCAGTCATCGGGGAGGCAACGAACCGCTGGTCGACGCACTCGGTCGTTCAATCTGTGGTTTAGGGAACGTCTTGTAACGAGATACCCCCTCTACTCTACTCGCTACAATGAATAGGTCGATCGCTCGAACCGATCGACCGTACAAAGAGTGATGATCCGTTTTAAAGTCGAGGGTCGAGAACGAAAGTTATTGATAAAGATAAAGACTATAACGTACACGATAGGGGTCATATGCACAGTCAAGTGTCATTTGTTGCTATGGAATTGTTCTATTGTATGCTATTTTCCATAAGAACAATAAACTCCATAGTAACTATAAACACATCTCATACCTAACTTGAATGTGTATCTCGCTGGGCCAAGTTATTTACTTTTTAAATACTACCTCCAACAAATTTCCGAGCAACTTAAAATAACCCAGACGTAATATTTATCGGCGGTGATTAATAAAAACAGATGTATCACAATCATACTTGTCATAAGAATTATGCATTTTATTCTTCCAATCTTTGGTAACTCTTAAATACAGTAAGGGCCAGTCTTACAATCTCCTAATAGGAAAGTTATTTGTAGCAATTAAGCTATTTGGAGGATTTCAAGAGTTTTAATTGGTCGTTGCCATGGAGAAAACAAGCTTTTCGACGAATAAGTAGTTATTGGGACATTATAAGACTGGACCTAAGTGTTTCCTAAGAATATTTGACGAAAATAAGGGTCAATCCGGACAAAATCGCTGCAAATTTGTACACATGTCTCCTTTTCAAATCTAAAAAGTGCGTCGCGTACGCTCTTGAGTTATGGTGGCAAATGTGTTTTTAAAGAAGGATGCACAATAGCCCGGGAACGTTACCGTTAACGGGAACGGGAAGCTAGATCCTGTGTTATCTTACGACACGATGCACAATTGAGTTTCCCGTTCCCGTATCCCAGGAACATAAACGGCAAAGCTTTCCAAGTTAGAGTTCCCGTTAACGTTAACGTTCCCGGACTATTGTGTAACCTCCCTAAGACAAAAATCAGTTGTTTAAAATTTGTGTACCGTTTTCACATTACTTTTTGCAACTTGTAGTATATTCATTGACAAACCAAAACCAAATAACAATATTTGATCTTCATTCTAGGAAATAATAAAACAAAATTAAATTAACCATTTGAATTTCAACGAAAAGCGTTCATTACCTCACCTTTGATGTCGTCACAAGGAACGTTATGTATTCGTGGAACGTGTTACACAATTATTGCAAAACTCTAATACTCCCGCAGCTCGCTGAAGCAGAACTAATTTTGAGTGTTTTAGATTTAGATTCGTTTGTTCTGATATTAAAACTGAAATTTACACAGTTAAAACCCATCACTGATGTAGCTTCAACCACCATCTACTTATTATTATTCTATTTATATGTATTTCACCCAACCCTCGTAACTTATTTTACCCCAGTCCATCTGGGCGAGCACAAAACACAATGTTTACGCATTTTGTTTTTAACAATATTTTAATGTTTTTTATTTGTAATTTCCAACGCAGGAAAAATGTAAAAATGTTCAAATTGATAGTATGTTATCAAAAATTGATTAAATTCTCAACACAAGATTTCAAACCTGATTCGTATTTGATATCGATTATCGATCACCCGTGACGTAGCGCGTGTGTAAGGGAATAGGTGTAAATTGGCAGTTTTACGAGCATCCTCAAGTGTCATATTAATAATAATCTTTATTATAAATACAATTAAAAAAGGTGATATTAATTTTGCAAAATGTTCTTCCATATTACCTGTTACATGTGATATAGTTACTAGTTTACTATAATTACTACTTAGTACTTACCACACACAAAACAGAGCTAGAGTCGAGACCTCGGTTATAGTAGTGGTGATTGTGCTGTAGTAGAATATGATCAGGAGGGGAAATTTTCGGATGCGTGGCACTATCTGACGAAGTTGAATCAAGTTGGCGCTCGCTATGTACCTTAAGAACTAGATAAACAGTCCCAGAGTCAACAACTCAGTGTTATCTTATAATCCCACTTCTACGTTGGAATATATTAACCAGCATTAACTCGGGAGATATGAAAGGCAATTTGTATAACTAATTTGAACTAAGGTTGAATTAATATTATTTTGTTTTGTCATGTACGAGGGAACACAAAATACATTGTTGCATACTCAAAAAACCGAGGAAGTTATGGGAGTTTATATCTCGATTTATATTAACTTGTAAACACGCTGGCGTACTTTTGTTTTTCATCTGTATTTATCAAGAGTGCTTACAAATACCAGAGATCTGGACCCACTGTATCATACAGGATTGGTCTATGTCAAAAGTGACATAATCATCTGGATTGGTGATGATTACGGAATATCAAACACACAATACACACCTATTGCGGACATTTATCACAACAGCATCGATACATGTAGTGTGTGTGTATATCTGTGTGAAGATACATGTAGCATCTTTAAAACCCGTGTATTACACGTATTCTGAAAATACAAACAATTAGTTTAAGAGTAAATTGATACATGTGTAAATTTTGAAATGAAGCAATGGCATTTACATGGAATAGATGATCTGGGTTTGATTCCTGGTAGGGATAAACTTTGATTTTCGTTCCTTTATAAAAGGAAATAATGTGTTCTATTTTGTTTCGGAGCCTACTTCTTATATGTAGCTGTTGTTCAACTGATACACAAATGATTAAACGATACGGTTATGACGAGCCCGTTTATGAATTAAAATGCTCATTTTCGAGGATATCACACTGTAGCTCAAAAGTACAATAATTTTACTTTTAAATTAATAAAGTATTTAAATGAATTATTTATACACATCAAACAATCTATTCATATTAGGCCCGCTACATAACCGTAGTACCGATTTTGTTTACACCAAATCACATTTTAAAATCTAAATCTTTCCCTGAATAAATAGTTTTCCCCGGATTTCTTCCTCCTCTGAGGTAACATTTTTCTGTTGAGCTAAATCTGGGTCGCCTTAGATGTGGAGTGATGAATGAAGTGGCTTGTTTTATCAGCCGTGCCCTGCAACACTCTAAGATGGAACGAGACGTGATTAACATGTCACCTCGACAAAACTGCTGGGAAAACTTCGACAGATGGAATAAAATATAGCCGAGACCCTTAACTTTTATTCGACTCTGGCTCCAGCAAATACTTCACTAAACCAACCAATATATTCAAAGAGACGGAAGATTTAGACTTTAGAGACAGTATACTTTGCATTGAATCTCTCAAGAAGACCCACGAGCTTATTATACATTTCTAAAATAGAAGTTATTATGCTAATATACCGTTAACTTCAAAATTTGTTTTGTAAAAAACTTCTTTAATAAAGATAACTCAAATTACAAAACACAATGCGAACGCGACCGCAAAAACTCCGCTGGTGGAAAGAAAGTAGAAGATCACGCATTGTAGGCTATTGCATTAAAAATTGTGGGTTTAATATTTTATTTCGGGCAAAACAGTTCTGCGCGTGTTATATTAAAAAATGAGTCCATTTTGTAATACATGCATTATGATTGAAAGAAAAAATAGTTTTCATAGGGTTCATTTATAAAATACCAAACCGACATCCTAACCTTTATACGTACTTTTTATCGCCAGCTATTATACGCCCAAATGATTTAAACATTATTTCTTGGGAATCTAGATGATCATATATTAATAATTAAATGTATTTCACGCGTGTGGCTAGTTGCTCCTATGGTTTTATTCCTGCTTCTAATTAAGAAGATTAAGGGTTCTATTCTCCGTTCGGGCTGGGGAGTTAACTATTGAGATTTACTGAAATGATACTTTCACTTGCACACATGTGACTTTAGAGCCGTAACAGCAACGAGGCACATTATACAAATAGTGTTAATGGCCCACAAATGAAATCGGTAACTGAATACAAGTAGACCGTCAATACACATTTATTTGTTTATTACCACGATTGTGCACATGAAATAAAGACGATTTATTACACGTTGATATCCGCAAAGATGCACACAAAAATAGTCACAAATCGGACTTTTTGAAGGCTCTTTTGTTGTTTCAAACCTTACATTTTATTTTTGTTCTGATCTTATCTATTGTATTTTTAATTTAATTTGTATTCTATTAAACTAATCTTATCTAATCTAATCTACTCATTATAAATTGTAATTATCAACCTGTTATTTAAGATGATGATGATGGTATATTTTGGTTTACCTCTCATATTTAGTAACGGTGCTAATCGAGACGATGAGTGGGTGATTATGAAGATGAAAAAACTACATGCCCAATGCAGGATTCGAACCTGGAACGCCGGGACTGCGGTCTACATGCCTAACGTCTAATCGACCGCGGTAAACAATGCTGGCAAGCATATAATTAGTTCAGATAAATGTCTCTTTCTATCCTGTGCACCTATGCTTTGAACTCCTTAAGGACCAATGATTAATATGTAAATGAATGTTTTGTACACACCAATAAAGAAATACAAACACAAATGAATAAAAGATATAAACACGGACACAAGTATAAGTTTTCTTTTTGAGCGTAGACTACACATTTTCTATATGAAAAGACAAGCATGAAGATTGTGTTGAAGCCTGGCTATGCAATTCCCATAAAGATCCACAAACAGCTTTCGTGGCGTCGTGAAATATAAAATATTTCTTTCTTTCCCGCTGACATGTGTGCAGTCTTTCGAACACGGATGAAATTTGCTGCTTCAGGGGTTTTCCCTTCAACGTCGATGGTGGCTCTCGATCTGAGAGGTGGCCTGATCCTGAACCTCCAAACAACATCAAGTTTGGGTCAATGAATAACATATTGGCGGTCTTTTTTATGTGTGGTTTCGTTGAAGCTGGCTAGCCCGTCTCAAGCGACGAGCGCCGTTTCGAAGGACATATCCCGAAACAGTATTTCTGCTGTATCCGCATATTGAGTAGGATTATCATTTATCTCGTACGTGTTCCTATACTTTTATTCTCTTTCTTTTCCCCGTCTTTCTCTTTTTGGTCGCTTTCTTCTTCCACCCTCAATGGTTTTGGTCTAGAAAGTTTACATACATTTTAAAAGCTCGCCGTGTGCATGGAAAACTAAATGTAAAGAACGCTCCTAAGTAAACAATCGTTTATGGCTTCCACTCCTACAAGAAACAGATACGATGCAAGGGAAGGAGACCACTAAATTCAACGAATGGGATGTTTCCATAAAAATAAACTAGTATGGTCTACCGAAAAGAAACTACGTAAAATACGTTTAGGTTATATTATAAAACTTCACCCGAAATTGTCTATTCAAATTTTACTGTCGAAAAAGGACTAACAAATTTTATAAAAAAATCACTTTTGGCTGTGTGAGGTGTAATAAATGGTTAACAATTGTTTTCTATGGGTTCAGAGATCGTCGGCTCGATTTGAATAATAGTGCAGCCGGAATCATGTTTCTGTCGAGGGGGTCTGCGGTATTGGGGTCAACCCGCGCGTTAGCTCTTCAAATTTAGCCCTTCAAACCAAATTCGTGATACATACTTTTAATCTGAATCTGAACTGTTCCATACGCCACGCTCATTATTCTTAATTTAGCCAATCACAGCTCACCTCCGAGTCCCGCTTACCTGGCGATATACCTATGTATTATATGCTTTACTACTATACTTTACTATACGTGATAATATAACTATGGGCTGAGATTGCGCGAATTCTCAACTATATGTACCAGTACAGTAATAATTACCAGTTTATTGAAAATGAACTATACACACATAACTCCACGTCCACCCAGGATCTTTCTTAAGTAGTTGTAAACAAAGTTATTATTCTTAAGTGGTTCTGAACTACGCTTAAATCCGGGTATGTGTAACAGAACATATTCATGAATATCCACGGACTACCGAGCCTGCGGAACACCCGGTTTCGGTCGTTAAACATTGCTTTCAAGTGTTTTCAAATTGTCTCAAAAGCAAAGCATAACATAATGTCATCTTCTCTCTTTCTTACGAATGTTTTTTTGTTCCAAAATATGTTGCCGTTTTTCAAAAGTGTTTAATTACCTTTTGTAATGTAATGTTGCTGCACACCTTTTACATCAATTAATAACATTTGAAATACGTAAGTATTTATTGGAACAAGGAAACATTCATAAAAAAGAGCACTAAATTCTCTAGAGGATAACACGTCATTTTTGACGTTCTTTTGAGATAGTTTAAAAACATTTTAATGCAATTTTTACAAACCAAAATCGGATTTTACCCAGGGTACATGGACATACAGCCTTGTGGAATTGTTTGCTCGAATTAATACATTAAGGCGCTGACCACGTGCTCCATGTATCCGTCGGAAGTTAAAAGGTAACACCTCTCAATACCACTTTGACCTCTAAATGACTTAGAAGTTGATGGGATAGAACTCGTCGGCAGCCCGAAACACGGTCGAGCCAGAGTAATGTCCAACTTGTTCAACTTCCTAGAGAGCCGAGTTAGCGAGCTCCAATCAGAACGCACCTTTCAATCACGTAACCTTGAGTACTACGTTGATTGGCTGGGGCCAGTGTTTGAGTGGAAAACTCGTAGGAATCCGTCTATTACGGCAGTTAGAAAGACTGTAGGTGCAGGTCAGCTAGAATAGTTAAAAGGAGTAGGCGCTTGGCGAAACAAAGTTAATCCACTAATGCGACAAGGGCACGAAAAGTGGGGGCGAACTGGGTAGCGATAGAACGGGTTAAGACGAGGAAAGGACCGTGGTTACTGACAGTTTAATGTTGACCTCCAGCTGTCCTCCCGCAGGAGGTAGGGTAGCGTTTGGCGAGGACAGGGCGACTTGTGAGGTGATGTAGGCGCGTAAGTTGAGATAACAGTGATGACCTTGACGTAAACTCAATATGGCACAGAAAGTACGCACAATAAACAAAATATGCGAACATTAAAAAAAATACACACGACGGATGCGGCTACGTCAGACACGACGAGTGCGTAAATGTAACAAAGACATTGTTTTCCAGACGATAGTATATTCGTGTCAATGGATAGGAATCTATACCTGATCAGTTGGGTTTCGCCGCTGTCTTTGCGCTCGGTCATCTCGTACACAACACTGCTATACTCTGGGACTGGTGATACAGTGTAGTCCGCCAGTGACGTGACGATCCTAGACCTAGATAGCCATGGCCCAGACCAGCGCTGTTGCGCGCACAAAGAAAGCTGGCTACATGCTTACTGGTAACCGGCTGGGAAACGGGTTTATTTCATTGAGGAAAACTGAACGCTGACTAGCTGGAACCTGCTTCTATTGTGCATAGCGGCAATTGAAAGCATGGTAACATTCATGACGTAGTTCAGCGTAGGTAACCAGCTTTCTTTGAGCGCGCACCTTTACGTTACACCCAGTCGAAGGGACTATTAGACGGTCAGCTATCCCCCCAAATTGAACAGAATGGTCTCACTCGGCCGGACCAGTCGAGAGTAGGCTCAAAAAATTCGTAATTTTTAGCTGATTACAACAAAGGCAATCCGGAAAACGAAATCGGTAGCTTTTTCTTTTTATAGCCAAAAAACGGCAAAAAATGGCAAAAAGTAATTATTTAAATACTACAAGACTAGTTGACTGATAACGCTGGGACAGGTGTCGAACAATTTGTTATTCCATGTAAAATTAAGAAAAAGTAATGCGAAAATGGATATCGCTGCCGTTTTGCCCTGGGAGAATAAAAACGGCAAAAATGGCACACATTTCATTTAGAAGACCAGTTAACCGATAACACTAGGAGAAGAGTAAAAAAACTCGGTATTTCAAACTAAATGTATCTAATAACAAATAATGTGAAGTTCGAAAACATAAACACGGCCTTTAAAATCAAGAAACGGCAAAAAAAGGGCACCAATGTATCATAATATAGAAGACCTATCGACCGATTACACTGAGACTGGTGGCACGAACTCGATATTTAAAATTAATTCATAACAAATAAAGCGACTATCGTAATCGATAGCACTTGGCCTTTAGAGAAATCAGAAATCGGTAAATAAACCGGTAACTATTACTTTGTATAGACAAAAAGACGGCAAACAAAATTACAATTTGTGAACTTCATTACCAATTTCTGATAATGCTTGGAGAGATGTCAACAAATTTTATATCTTTTAAGGAAAGCGAAAAAAATGTAATTCGAAAATTTATAATCATAGAGTTGGGCATTAACCAAAAATAAAAGGGGGGGAGGGGGGCATAAAAGGGCCATTTAGTATGTAGTATAAGTGACCGATAAACTTCAAGTAACCCCTCACATTTTATGGGAGAGATATATGACAACACATTTCATACTTAAAGCAAAATACCCAACAAAATATTGTGTGTGTTACACAACACTCATCATAAGTAATATAACAATAATTGAAATCAGTAGCTCTTTAGATTTGAGAGCAGAAAACGGCAGAGGGCAACTTGTCAGATGTGCGACCAATAAAAATTACAAATGCTATTTAGTGTTTTAAGATAAATTATAAATCTTATATATATTTCATTTCTTTCTTAAACACAAAATTCACCAAGAAGGGTGTGTTTATCAAATCAAAGTTCAAACGCTCAAAATACGTTCAAAACAGTACATTGTGTTCTCAGACTTGTTAAAGTAACTGCAAATTTTATTACATAACTGTACCTTTGATTGTTGCATTGCCTATAGGTCAACTTTGCTTAGATAAAATATTTGTCGATGATAAGCCACTGTTTTCTGACTAAGCAGGCGATTTAGACGGTCAGCTATGCACTTTTGTGGTCTCACTCGGCCGGACCAGCCGAGAGTAGGCTCAAAAAATTCGTAATTTTTACCTGATTACAGCAAAGGCAATCCGGAAAACGAAATCGGTAGCTTTCACTTTTTATAGCCAAAATTATCAGACGTGAATGCGCTTCAATATCATATGTACTGCACTCGGGGAGGTGCCGTCGACCCAGAAACCTTACCTCCATGTCGCTCAACACTCCGGTTGCACATTGACAGATCGAACTACCAAGCAGCTATCTGGAAAACATCTCTCCTCCAATTCCAAAGTATCCCACTCCCATTCGACCATGGCTGGTGCCTGGAAGATGGTTCTATTGCTATCCAATGGCTTGCAACGAAACCAGCCCCAGAAGAAGTATTAGAATTAATATCATGCAAATGCAAGCACTGTTCTACAGCTAAGTGTCAGTGCAAGGAGCTAAAGCTTAGATGTACAGACTTGTGTTCCTGTCAAGAGCAATGCAAAGAGGTGGAAGAAGATACCTTGCTACCACTAATAGAGGAAAGCTATTGCAGTGAGGACAGTGACTGACCTGGATTTCTGAGGTATGTAGGCTATTGCTAAGCCCTCATTATATACGTCTTAATATTTTAAAATCAAAATATAATTTTCGCGTTACCGATGCGACTATATATGTGAACGTGTTTCTGTTTTAGTGAGTCTCGAAGCATAGCAGATATGTACAACACGGTGACGAGGATGCACTAGTTTGTCATGTACTCCACATTAAAGTATATAGTTTGTAAGTGCTTTAAATTTAAACATCATCTCACATGTGTGTTTTAGTTGTATTTACATTAGTGCTCCATTTAATTGTATAATAATGTATAAAATCATGAGCTATCATCTACATAACTACATGTGACGGCCTGCTTGATGCTTTGCAGGTTTACAATGACTTTTTTTAAACAAGTTTACATATACATGGCAAAAAAAATGTATATGCCGAACATGCACCTAATAAATAATAATATTATAGATTTATTATTATTATAGACAATATTTTAATCACACAACAAACCGTCTAGAATTTACGGAGTTGGAACACATGCCTTCAATATGTATTTTTTCCTTGTATTTGATCTTTTATAAATAACTGAAGACAATATTGTGATGTTTTTCGTTTTCGTGTAAATAAATTACGAATAAATATTGAACAACGGGGTTCATTTATCTTTTCCAATTATACATTTTTCTTCCTACCCAATTATCTTTTCCTGCAAATCGTATATGTCTTTGTTGCCGTTCTTCAAGCTCTTAAAATAATACCAACAATTTAAATGCGACTTACCTTTTATGACCGTTTCCAACTGCATTTGTGTTTATTCTATTTTGGCGGAAATAATAACACTAATATTATGACCGACCCCCCCCCCCCCCCACTCCACCTTGTTTTTGGTACCGTTTTGGCCCTTTAGTATCTGAAGTATCTGAAAGGTAAAAGGTAATGTTTAGAAGTTTGCACGCTGCTTACAATCGCATTTGTTGCCATCCCTCCCAGTAAGTTTTGTCAGCCAATTAATCTAAAAGACGGCAGTGCCCTTTTGGTGCCTTTTTTATCTATAGCCTAAAGGTACACATATTGAGTTTCACTTTATTTATTCTACATTATGCCTATAAAATATCAAATTAGTTTACCTCTCCCATTGTCACCGGTCAGTTGGTCGATAAAATAAATTGTGCCATTTTTTGCCGTTTTTAGGATCTCAACGCCAAATGGTACTGAATTCCATGTTCGCATTATGTTTTATTCATTTCTCACAAAATATCGAGTTTTTTGACACCTTGCCCAGCGCTATCACTCAATTGGTCTTGTAATCGGTAAAATTCCCATTTTTTACCGTTTTTTGGCTATAAAAAGTGAAAGCTACCGATTTCGTTTTCCGGATTGCCTTTGCTGTAATCAGGTAAAAATTACGAATTTTTTGAGCCTACTCTCGGCTGGTCCGGCCGAGTGAGACCACAAAAGTGCATAGCTGACCGTCTATATAGCCAGGTCTGGGACTAGGCAGTGCCTTATCTGCAGATGCGATAAGCGTCCAGAATTTTGTGTAGCGACATTTACAAGCTCAATTTAGTTAGGCGACATGAACCGGAATTATTATTCCTATGACTGACAATGCGATCACGATGAGGGTCAAGATTTAAAATAATTACTTGAAATATGATCTTGCAATATCGATCGTATCGTTTCTCTCTTGCACCAGTCAAATTGTTCCCCCTCCCCCAACACTATCTACTATAGAAGCGCGTTTTATCGAAACTCCTCACTATATCATCAGCGTCTCCTTCGATAATATCGTCTCAGGCGAGCGAAATCGCTCTATAAATTACCCGCGCAAATTGCAGTGTCAACCCTATATCCCTCTAATACCTCGCTATATATAAGTTAGTGTCATGAAGGCTATTCATGGGTATCATCTAGAATATTAAATGGACACTAAAAAAATGCACTTCCACATATTGAAAGATGGGTATTACAAAGAGTGGATGACGGGTTTGGTAGATAGATATTTCTTTATTGTTAATCAATAACATCTTTGGGTAAAAAGCACCCAACCGTAAAAAGCGGCGTTTGTTAATCTGTGTATTTTTGGAGTGGCCTCCAGAGTTAATTCCTGCTTTAACACAGAAACTCCGGGACATTGCATGAATAGCGCAAAGCTTTGTTTGCGTTCTCATACCAATTCGAGGCACACATTTCATTGTAAAATATTCCCTCTTGAAAACCACTTTTTGAAATTGAATAGATGTACACAATAAAATGCAAAACCAGTACCACATTTCACTTGATTTGTTCCTTATCGACAAACATGTGATTTTACATTTCGATATAAAAGTTTAATATGTGTGGGAGACCCGAGCGTTTTTACATAGTAGCAACCTTCAACGCAAGAATGTACGCGAACTTAAGATCAACTCGACGATATATTTTAGCATTTAGTGTTGCGTCGTTGTATGGGAACACAATATGTACCTACAACAGTGTCTTATAAAATAATTAACGAACTGATTGAGTTGAACTTGTTTTGGGTTACTATAACGGTTATTATTTTGTATTAATAAAGAAATATTTAAATAAAATAGAAGGTTCATCATGCAATGACAAACATGAAAAATATTAAATTTCTTTTCGAGATGAGAGCCAGCGCAGTTGGCCGAGGTCGATTAGGCGTAAACCGTGGTCTCTGCGTTCCAGGTTCGAATCCTTGCTTGTATATCGGCATTGATGTCGTGGCGCTTCTTCATCCTCATAGTAACACACTCATCGTCTCGATTAGCCTCGTTGCAAAAACATGTGACTAAAGCCCCAAACATCATCATCGTCGAGATGAGAACACTGTAACCCCCTGAGACTTGCATATATGAAACTCTAACCTGTTGATAGTCGAACCGGCAACTGGTGACGTATGTGCATGGGACACGGGTTGATTGATGGCGTTGCTATTCAAGTCTCATGAGACATAATCGACGAGTGAGACTGATGTGGTAATGCGCGCATCGGGATTTCAATTTAGTAATCAAGTTGTCACGACTAATCTACAGTGGTCACCACCTCTCGAGTAACAAAACAAACAATTGTGGTGACTATCTCGACGTGTACTGTACTACTAGTTTTGTAATACAACACATATATTATCTACATTATGCACTGCACTACCTTCATTATTAGTAATAGTTATTAGTATTTTGAATTAGTAGTTGAGTTGCAGATCTTGGCATAGAATGGACAGGCGACATCCTTACTTATTAAAAGTAACTCAATTTTAATTTTTAAATGTATTGAAAACGTAGTCAACAACATGTGTTTTATAAATAATGTATTGACAAATTATTGGGCAGTTGGTGAAATGGGAGAAAAAATGCCGTTCTTCATAAGTTTTTAGAAATATGGTGCGGACGTAAAGGTGCATTCACAATCTTTACTTGTACCTCCTTATACTGTGCTAGTACTATGGTTTAATGATCTTAATAGTACTAGTAAAGATTGTGAATGCACCTTAAAGGAATGCCTTCTTTACATTAGTCAAGTAATTTTTATAAATAAGTGCTCAGGTCACACTATATCTGCTTCAAAAGTTCACTTGTCCTGCAACAACATAAGACCACATTGTTTTTACAATCAAACGCTCTTCTAGCTATATGTATACAATATTCAAGATCTAAGGCCGAAATTACCAACCGTTGTGTAAATCGCATGTCCCACTTGTTTGTTTCTACTTGTCCTAGTACGCGTGTGGCCACCTTCGAGCCACAGACAACCACAGCCACAGCCTTGCTTTGCGTTGCGGCGTGGCTATGGTTTATCGAGCAGGCTCTGGTCCGACCCTTCTTGCACAACAAGCTCTTTGTTTTCACGTCCCTTTTGATCCCGGCGCTCTTTCTCTACTCACACAGCTTATGATATTACGGCATTGGTTTTAGCTATTCATGGAATATACGAACGATATCTCAACTATCTGAAACATTTATCAAACTTCCAGAGGTCGCTATAATATCGAGTAACCAACCCTCTTGGGAGAGCTACTGAATCGGTTTCAAAGTCTGGGTTGCGCCCCAAACTCGAATATGTAGCTGACTTTCATTTGGCAAACAAATTTATTTGTTGGAAATAATATTTTAAAAAAGTGTTGCACAAATATTTATTGTATTATTTTATTTTATTATTTTATTATTGTATATTTTATTATTTCTTGTATTATTTATTTAATCCATCTTTAGAAGCACGGAATAATTTACTTGTTCTTTATCGAAGGCAAGTTAAAAGACTTTTATATTTAATGTACCGTACTCGTACATATGAAAGATGTAAAACTTGATTAGATCGTTTGGTGCTGTAGGGCGAGGAGGGAGAGCGGGTAATGTGTTGGGATAGAAAGATTGCTACGAATAAGAACTGGAACACGGATGTAAAAGTTTGAAAACCGCTGCTGTTTCTGTACATTTGCTCACTTTAAAGCAGGAATACTCCAGTCGATCAGTAATTGACAATATTGAAACGCAAATGTGTTCTTTTTTAATTTTGTACCTAGTTTGTCTGTAGACTAATTTTTGAAAATGTAAAATTAAATTTCACCTCCGACAGCCAGGATTAAATAAAGAAAATACCATTTACTCTATGACGGCTATGACGGCTCCAAAGTCACCGTAGATACGTCTAATCCAGTGTCTTAGACCGATTTAACCAAATATTTAAACTTAAAAACCCCAGCCCGAATCGTGAATCGAACCTTGGACCAAAACAGTGGAAGCAGGAATAAACCCCCTATACAATATAAGGTTGACGAGTCAACATGTCACACGTGTCAGACCCCTACAGTGGCGTATCCCAAGGGGGGCTCAATCCTCCGCCCCCATGTCCTAAAAAAGAAAAAGAGTGTGTGAGAGAAAGAGAGAGAGAGAGAGAGAGAGAGAGAGAGGAGTAAAGATAGGGTAAGGAGTGAGGAAACCATTTTAACATGATTCCCATTTATGATATTGCTTCCTGCTTTGTATGTACGATTCAATATGATGTTCAAAATGTGAAATATGAAAAACATTGCTTTCGCCCCAGGCCCATAGCTCTTTGGGATTTACGACCCCCCCCCCCCCCCTAACCCCCTTGAAATTTCTGGGTACGCCACTGAACCCCTATTATGATAAACGCCTATTTGTTGTACAAGTATTTTATAGTGCTTGGCTACTTTCAAATGTTACGCCTCGCCACTGGTTGTAACTGCACCGACGGCACGCCACTGGTTGTAACTGCACCGACAGCACGCCACTGACATCACAGCATTCAGAACACATCCGCCAAATGCACTGCTAAAGTGAATCGTGTGTTGTCTAGAAGTTAATAGAAGTTAATCATATTATAACGTATTAATCCCCCACCGACCGAGGGTCGCTTGTGTTGTGTACACCACGTGGAATGTGATCACACGCAACACGTAACCATGCATTGTTAAGTGTGTTCTCGAATTATCTACCCATGACTCAACGCGGCAATGACTGATTCGCCCATGCAACCATCACTCACTGACTCACTCACTCACCCACAGGTGATGTATTCTCCACCCTCCCGCGTCGAGCATGCATCATCTCGGCTATCAGAACCATGCAGCTCTCTGGCCGTTGTCCCCTTCACTACCCCTCGCTATCACGTGATCCCGCCTCTTATCGCAAATCCCATGGATATGATGGGGACGATATATTTTATATATCAATACAATCTTCATTATCAACGCCTCTTCAATGTGTTTCGTGAGGTTCTGGTTGTTGTGTGAACCCAGTAATTACAATGTTGGTTTTTCAACGTATTTCCCAGTGGCGTACGCAGGAATATATTTCGGGGGGGGGGTTGATTAAGAAGAAGATGCATTTACAAACGAAGTCTTCCACCTGAAAGAATAGGGGACGTGGGGGAATGCCCCCCCATTAGTGCGCCGCAGGCGATTTTTTGTAAATACATATTTTTCGCATGGTTTTAAGTGTTTTAGAAGGAGTTTAGGTGGTTTGCTGAAAGAGATAATTTAAGTAGATTTTTAAGAAAGTCATTAAATTTATTGTACTCATGGTATAAATTTGACTTTTTTAGACGTAATTCGGCATTGTAGTAGGCCTAGGTTATAATTTTTATTTCAATAAGTCACATTGAAAAATTTGATACACGAAAGTTTTTATTAATTTTTTGATAAACCTATAGATATTTTGCAGAACATAATTAAGCTGGGATTTTGTTGATATGCTCTGGTTCCCCCTGATTTCCCTGGACACGCCAGTGGTATTTCCTATTGAAAATTTGAATGATTTTACCTTAGGTAGAGGAATGTTCAAATAAGCATGGCGTATGATATTATTGGCTTCGATAAACGCACCCTAGCAAAGGTTTATTCAAGTGATAATTCTCAATAAGCGTGTTCTTTATTTGACATAATTATGCAAGGCCTGGACCATAGGAAACCTCTTCCCTTAGGACGTAACGAAATAGGGGTGTTAATTCTTGCTTTTGGTCTCAATTTTACGTCATCAATCATCGGTGACGTGACAGATAATGTCAAATACTCACGCGCAACTTTATTAAAAGTGCACACTTGTTCTTGGTCTGGATCGATGTCATGGTGGTTAGAACAATCCTGGGTTGGCATCTCGTATTATAACATCTTGAAGGTTGCAATTGCTGGCAAAACTGGAGCTCGAATAAGACCTAAAACAAGAACCATGTTCACATGTAGGACCGAACTCAGAACCAGACTCAAAACTCTCATGGATGTCACTGTTTATATGAGTTATACCTTTATAAATCTGACCTTGATTTAACCTCAAATATCAAACCCAAATAGCCCAAAATCAAGGCAGAGTCTACAAACATATTATTTAGGAACAGATTCGTATTATCAAACTGGTATCATGTTTCTGAGTTCAGTATACTTCTATTTGAGCGTTTTCATGTCAGGACTCGCTTCGGTGTTTCGGTACGGTTTGGCTTTTTTGGCGGACCAGACCCAGACGGTTCTGTCCTATTTTCTAGGTGTTTTTATGGTGTACCCGGTGTACCGTATGGAAGAACTGTACTTAGTACGGGACTCAGTCCGCCATGTAAACAAGGCTTATACCTAGAACTAGACCATTAAGGCTATTCCTCCCCTTCGCGGACCGTCTTGAAACATTTTTTTTACAAGCTACAACAATAAATATTTTTACCCGAGTCATCTCGAGTATGACCAGAAGAAAATAAAAAAAACACATGTTGTTTTTACTCGTACCGGCCGTATACACTTCCAACTTTACGGTGCTGGCTCCACGGTTACAAAATACTTAATGTGACGTTTTAAATATTTTTCTCGATTTGAAATACTGACTATAAAATAACATGGCTGTAGCATAAACAGGGACTAAACTACAACATTTTTTGTGTACCGATAAATAAATTAAGGAGTAAAAATTTGTTACGAACAATGTATGTGAAAAGAACTGAAACCCATGCCTAAAACTTCTTAGTCATTATAAGGCATCCCGTATTTTTTGAGAATTGACTTGGAGCCTCCAGCACTGCTACTCATCAAAATGTCAGAGAGCGAAAAAGTACGCAATTAGTTGACGCTAGAGGAGCGAGGGACACGAACTTGCTTCCACAGTGTCTGTAACTCGACTACCCAGTAACTCGGCTGCCTGCTGATACCTCGGCTCGGCGCGGTGGGCAGGGTTGCCAAATGTTCAGTAGAAGAGCGCGCCAATGGCTCGTTTCAAAATCGCCCAAAAGCGCCAATACGCACTCTGTCGTGAACGTCGCTCACCAGCTAGTGTGCGAAGTTGATTTACACCATTTGGTTTTGGATGCGCGTAACAGTTCGTTAAGCATTAATTTAGCATTTGGAAGCTATTTACATTACATTGTAATTGTACACACATAACATGAAAAAATAAAGTTGTAAAGACGTATCATTATAGCACAAAAAAATGTCCAATTATTATACTTACTTATAATTAAAAAGACAAATGGAATGTGAGTTGTAGCAGATTTAAAGAAAAAGATTATGTAATACACACCTTAAATCATAGGTATTTATTGAACATATTGCATGCATACGGCTATTATAAGAATGTTGACATATTATTATTAAAACATAATAGTAAACACATTATATTTGAAACCATTTATCACGTAAATGGACTTGTTACTGGTTTTAGCCATCCTAACAAAACATCAACACAAAATAAATAACTATAACCTATATGCTCTATGCTAAGCATACCTATAAACCAAAGTAAAAAAAAAAAAAAAAATACTTGAGATGGGCAAACGTGAACTAAGCCTACCTTTGAATTCCGGTAAATCCTTCCAATCTCTTTTGTACTTTTTGGCGTATTTTCCGAATTTTCCCATTGTCAAGTCAAGTTGACACGTTCCCCGGGTAATCCCTTCTTCTTCGGTCAGTTCTTCTTTCATTTATTGTACAAAAAACGCATGTCGTAGGCGGGCCGTAAGACGGGCGGGGCTTGCGCAGGGTGCGAATAGTGTGCAGGGGCCGTATACCCACATTTTATATTTTTAAGCACCTTATGATAGACTTACATGCATTTATATTATATTTAATTATTTTGGCGTATTTTTATTTTTATTATTTTGCGGTTGACGGTTTTACCAGCCCAAAAAACCGCCAGTACAAGTAGGAATAGAGCCCAATTGGCGCCAAGAGCGAAATGATAATTTTACCCGCCAATAGTTTGAGTCGAGTAGCCCAATCGGCGGTAAATCGCCCAATCTGGCAACCCTGGCGGTGGGGGGGGATGTTAGTGTGGTCACATTGCGTCATATATCAACAGCTGATAATGATTAAACAATGTGCATATTTGATAGTGGGCTGGAATGGCCCAACCAAGAATGATAAATATTAGTACACGTCCTAAAGGATTGAGTTCTATGAGTAGTTTCACACAACGGAACTCAAGAACTATCCCGAAAAGGTATTAATAAAGAAGACACCTTTACTACCGATGATTAATGTCGGAGAACGTACTTCTATACAACCCGATGAGACCCGATGATAATGCTGGCAAATGTAACATGTATAGACCATACACAGTGAGTGCCAATTGCCGAGAATAGCAAACATGGTTGTGATTGCATTATTGGGTTTTTCGAACAGCAGATACGTGTTAGCTGACTAGTGATCATTATAAAGCAGCCCGATCGATGGCGAATAAGCTTCATGAATGATAATGATGATGGTAGATAGAGAGGAGTTAGAAACATACACATGTGACATAGCTTGAAGGATTACTGACATCTGACGGTGTATGTATTTAATCATACTCAATAAATAACCAAAAGTGTTCACACAGGAATTCGTTACCAGAATATGTGCATGAAATACGTGTTTTATAGTAGGCAACTATGATGTAATTAGGATGGTATATGATAGAATTAAAAAAAAAACGACTCAGATGGGAATCCAACTAAGAGCTCTCACTTGCCGAGTGGGCACTCTGACCACTGAGCTGCAGAGACGGCGAATTAGTAGTATGATGCATCATTAACAGAGCATCTACAAACAACAAATAAGACAGAACAACTAAGAGAGATTATAATGTTCTGTTCTGTAGCTCAGTGGTAAAAGTGCCCGTCCTGCAGGATGACCAGTTTTTTACATTTTACATTTTTACATTTTTACATTTTTTTGTATGTATATTCTTTGTTAGGGGGGTATACAAGAAACACATTCACCAACCACGTGGCATTTCGGAAGCATCCACTAACTTACCTACGCGAGGTGTGGTCTTGTTTTTTGTTCAGTGTTGATTGTTATAGCAAAATAATTATAGTATCCATTTGGAGGACTACGGGTATGGCCTCAAAACTTACATAGATGGCGCTGCTAAGCAACCTCCTTTCAGCGCCATTGATGAATAATAACAATAAAACAACACTGAAAAATGACAGCTTAACCACTCCTAATAGAAGTTTATTTTCTTGCCACCAGAATGCATCTAGTCTATTTTGAGTGCTTTATAAGAGCACTCAAAATAGACTAGATGCATTCTATTTTGAGTGCTCTATAAGAGCACTCAAAATAGACTAGATGCATTCTGGTGGCAAGAAAATAAACTTCTATTAGGAGTGGTTTAGCTGTCATTTTTCATTGTTGTTTTATTGTTATTATTCATCAATGGCGCTGAAAGGAGGTTGCTTAGCAGCGCCATCTATGTAAGTTTTGAGTCCTCTATCGTGGAGGCCCCTCACTGTTGCTATGGATTTGTTTCGTTGATGGGAAATAACATGCAAACAACTGTTACCTTGGTAACAATGGGCGCCCCTAGGTTTAGGGGACGACTGTGAATTCCAACCGACTGGCTTGGTGTGCGCATGCGCTTCAGAACTCATTACCCCGTTTGAAGTTTCATCTTCACGACATGTTTTTGAATGCCTTCAAGTTCCCCGTTTTATCGTTCATAGACAGCTATGTACGCAAATCCAAGCAGGTGTGCTTTGTTCACGAACATACAGCTCAGAGTTGTATCAAGCATTACCCCCTCCCCCCCGGCCCCCTCCAACTCTTTACTATTCCTGTATGCTCGTCGTGGTATATTGAAGAAGGATCACGTTCCCTTTACTGTTGATTTGAATGCACACGTGCTCAATAACTGAGCGTATTTCAAAAGCCTTCAATTTGACGAAACAAAGTTATGTAGGTCGAGGACATGTGAGCGAAAACGGTAGAATACAAAATCCGTCGCAATAATGTAGAAAAGGAAATCGGAAAGCAGTTTATAGGCTTATTAAGAACAAACGACACAAAATTTGTATTTATGTTTCTATTCAAAATAGACAGGCAGTTTTTTGTTTACACGAGTAAAAATATATTTCAAATGAACCTATAAAGTAATGGTAAGAAAACATAATTATTATGTCTGAGAAGACAAAACATTAATTATTCTAAGGAAGTCGTAGCTAATCCAAACAAAGGTACTGAAAATGACGTCGTAATTTGACCAGGAAGGACACACTTGAGAAGTGACATATGGTTGTCGCCATGATGCAATCATATTCTTGTAGAATATTGTTCGACTATGGGTTTTATACAGATCCTCTTACACGGAAGTGATATCGTTACAATCATAAATCACTACAACTTGTCTCGGAGGACCGAATAACGACGTGAGTCACGGGACTGGTGTGACAAGGGGACCGCATACAAAATAAAATAACGCGTAATCGAGTTTTGTCTCTGGGAATTGTCTGTCATTTTATTTATTTATGATGATATGATCTTTATTATTTAGGTTTAATTTTATAATTTTCTTTATATTATTTATATTGATTATAACGTATTAGCATTTCTGCTCTAAAATTAAATATTATTTTACACATAAGACTAAATAAATGTGTTTCATTTTTTTACGTATATTAATAATGTTTTAAATTTAGAATAATAAAAATGTAAACATTCTTAATTGACCTGTTTGTTCTACATGTTTTGTCTAAATAACTAGTGCAAAAACTTAAAACTAGGAATTCATATGGAAAATTTTAAATTGCACAGACGGCACGAAATCTCAATTGCCACTCAAAATCGGACAATATACAAACAATAAATACAATTATGTGATACATTATTGTCACAGCAGAAAAATATTTATTTCAATTTATTATTATTTTTATTATTTAATTTTTATTTATTTCAAGTTATCCCAGATTGATAGAAGTTATTCATGTGTACAAGAAAAAGAAGGAACCCAAGGAACCCAAGGATCACATTTTGTTTATTCAATACACCGGTACGTTGGTAAATGTTTTAAGCAAACATATATTATATTAATCGAATTTCTCCTTAAAATTTATTTTAGAACCAGGAAGTCAGATAATACAGCCTATGAGACATATTTTAATTTTTTAAATAGAATGTTATTTAGGGATTTGTATGATAATGGGAAATTGTTGTATTTTTTTGGAATCTATTATGCATAATGTAAGCTTCTTCTTGATAAGAGCTTAGGATATTCTCTAAGTGTGGATTATTGAGTTCTAGTTTTGTGGAAGTAAAGATCTAAATTAGATTTATGTTCTAGATTTGAAAGTTTGCTTTTTTGACAGGTTTGTGAATAAAAATATAAGTATTTTAGTCATATATGGGTTGCTGGGAGTATTTGGTGTTTGGAATACATTTTTGAGCGACTAGTAGAGTATGGCCTCAGGTGGTATCGCAGATTAAATACTGTTTTGTATAATGCTTTTTCTTGAATCTTTGGTTTGAGAGCTGTTTAAGAGCCCATATAACGTTGAGATACTCTACGTGACTATGAGAAAAAAAGTAGTTAGATTGTTTGAGTAGAATAGAAATGTTGCGCAATATTCCTGTGATAGGAAAGATTATTCAACAAAATTGTTTGAGTTGTATCTCCCATATTATATTGGAATGGAGAAGTAGACCCAACTATTTTAATGGGATACAAGTTAAACTCGATGTCTGTTGATGTATCCTTGTCAAGGGTCTTATAAAATGTTTACTGGTAAACATCATATGATTTGTTTTAGTTATGTTATGGGAAAGGTTGTTTTTAATTGGCTTTTGTAATTCACATTGTATTTGGTTAATAATTTCTTCAATGTGTTATCCAAAATAAAATAGGTTAGTGTCATCTGCAAACGATTAAACTTTGCCATAGTTATCCCAGATTGATAGAAGTTATTCATGTGCATAAGGAATAGAAGGAGCCCGCAAGGACGACATTTTGTTTATTTTTACAGAGGCACTCAGAGTGAAATTGAAATGGAAGAAGCTTGTCAGAGGAAAAGCGCTTTTCAAGAAAAAATGTCACATGATTTTTCTTCTGACACAACCACGCGTTGTGGCGAAGACGTTACATTGTTTTGTTGACTTGGCAACACTGCGCATTCGTAAACTACGCCAATCCTCTGTAAACTACTGTCGAAGAGATTCCTCTTGAAGGATTCTTCAATTTTAAAGTTTACGACTGTGAACTAAACTCAAACACGAAGTTTGGAAATGTCTCGGCCGTTCAAGAAATGTTCCTCGTGAGTTCTAAGACGATTATGAAAATGAATACGAATGGGTATACATCCGAAAGGCTTAGTGGTTACATCATGAGTTATGACAATCGGTACAATGCACCTTGTACCCAGTAAAATATGGACTCACCGTTGAAAGATAGATGAACAGAATCTGTGACTCGTTGAGCACGTGGGTTGATTCCGGCAAAAGGTCAGAAGGTTATCGATGAGAGATTGGAATACTTGCAACAGTGTAATATCAGTCGTGTCCATGCCACGACCACATAATAAATAGAATAATATTGTCTCCCTGCAAATCAGTTACTCCCACTATTAGAAGAAAATAAACTCAAATTTATTGATGTTTCCAGTGCTAAAATATTTTGTGATATTCAACAGACTGAAATGCAAACATTTTAATTTCACTTTTTAGACAAAATTGACCAAACATATTGTTCAACACTTCGATCAGAAGTTAAATTTGTGTCGTCTTTTTCATACGTGTCCCGATGCTGGAAATTAGCTGTACGAGTACTAAACTAAAACAATAAAACCAAAAAAAAAATTGTCATATAATTGTTTCTCCATAGGAAACCTGCCCAAGGACAATCTTCTGGACTGGTGACAAGGTACTGTGTTCTTTGGATAAGTTAGGAAGGGATGTCCAAAAGCTGATAGTATGACTCAAGCCCAGAATTCTCCTTGTGACTCAAGAAACCTAGGAAAAAATCTTCAATCAGGACCGCTGGTGGCTGCATGGTACGAACCGGCGAGCTCAAGAATCTGAGCCACCTTTATATCTACATGCTTAGTTGTCATATCATTTAGTTTTTGTGCCGTAATATAATCATTGTTTTGTGAACACGTAAACATATACTTACAGTACCGTCACAGCACATTCACCTCTGTATAACTAATAACGGATAAATGGGACGCTAAATACATTACAATAGCTTTATGCACTGAGCTCATAATAGCCTATTATACCCAATGTGGATAATAACTCTGAACGCTTAGAGCTGAGGGTGTATTATGAAGCTAAATGGATGCACGCATACATCGCATTAATAAAAATTACGGTCAGCCCATATTATTCGCGGGTATCTCGAAAATGTTAACCCACCCTGCTCGAGCCACGACTCCTGACTGAGCCAAAGTAGTCGGTTTCTTCTCGCTTTTGTTTCAAGCTGAGGAATCATTTTAGAGAAACGTATCATTTTTACTATTATCCGAGTACATCTAATGAATTTCAGCTCAAACCTGCAATCGATAAGAAAAGCGAAACGTTTTATACCTTGACTAACTATCATGAAAACATAACTAAACACGTTTTTCTGTTACCATTATTACCAACAAAGCCTGTGTTATTTTGTTTATTATTAAATATTCTTATTAATTACATATTCTACAATACAGAATAGCCTAAGTAATCCACGGTTTCAAGACTTACAACCTATAAAACGTATATCAGTGCCACTTTCGATTGAAACGATTTTCGTTTTAGTGCTTGGCTGAGATGTATCTGAGGGTGCTTCAGATGCATCCGTTGTTGGCCTGGTTGGCCAAAAATGGACCTGTGGTTGCTTTTGCCACTATCCTTCGTGAAACCTGTATTGCACTGAGTGATGATGACGACACTTTCAGGGTCTACTGAACGCACCCTTAGACTCCGTTTTATCTTTAAATCCTAATTTAGCGCACTGCTAGGACAAAATTTATATGAACGATCACCGGAGTTTTCCATTTTCTTTAGTATTCATTTTGTTGTTGATTATTTTGTGTTTAGCGACGTCCTCGACAACTGGGTCATATGACGTCGACTTTTTAAAAATTTATTAACATATACTTGTGATAAATGAAGATGTATTTAAACATTGAGTTTTTATCGATTTATCTTTGTTAAACTTTTATAATGTAAGCGTAATATACAGACACCAAATCACACGTTCGTGTAACAGGATACCAAAATAAAACATGTTATTGAGAGGATTGACAATATGGTTCGTACATTTCATTTTATTTGCCAACAGTCTAGGTTGGCTAACTCAACTAACAACCCACGTACTTGAGAATTTTGCTGTTACGATTTTCCAATTTCCTGCTGGATTTGTCAGCATCTATCATCGTACGATGTATAGGCTGTTCACGCCAAGATCGTACTCGGTGTAAATTGAAGTTTTTAACTAAAACGTATAAAATGAACAATTTGTTTGTGTTTATTGAGCCAGAAAAATTGCACAAAACATAAACAAATCAAATATTAATGTACCATATGTTAATAAAATATGTTCAGATATGACAAGAATTTCAAAGAAATACTAAACATTAATGGAGCATACTTTAACAAAATGTTTTCTGATATCTTATGAGATCTTTTAAGAACTTGGGAGGAAATGTTTGAATGCAACGAAAACACAACCCGACTGGGAATAACCCCTGTCTCTCTTCTCCAAGAGTGTTTCGCTAATAATTAGTAACTTAATTATTCCGTTTAATTTCCTCCACCAAAACCTGTTAAACTAAAGTTTGTTTAGTCAGTTCTAAATCAGCTGATTCGTTGTGCACTATTGTACGCACTTATTCCATGTGTATTCAGATGTAAACAATTACAATGTATGACGTACCCTTACACTTGACCTGTGTTGAGATGTAAATAAAACGAATAATAGTAAAACAAAATTAATGTCCTTCTAGCCAATGCTTACTAAGTAGGGTGAAAATCAGCATGATAACTTGTGGTACTCATATTAACGTTAAAAATATTAGACATTTAAAGATTATAGTATAGATGTGAAGGAATACCCAAACGTTAGTTTAAAAGAATAACATACCAGCATACAAATTTTAACTGGGGAACTTTTGGATGTAACTCTCGGTCAGGTGGTGGTGGTTGAACCAGATAAAGTTCACGCGTTCAAAAGTGGTTCCACAGCAACCTTGTGAATGCTGACGTCACAGATGAGAGAGTCAGAACCAAACACTGACATTTGGTTGGCCAATTCCGCACTAATCATTACGTCACTATCCACAAGGTTTCTGTGGAACGACACGGATCGGTTGGGTCAAAGCGACGGATCTAGTTGGTCAGCCTTGAGTAAGGCGAGCGTGGGCATCTCACTTGGGGCAACCGAATGTGCTCGCTGGTCCTAAGAGGATTAAGTCTATCTCAACATCGCTTGATCTCATTGGCTGCAAGTTAGTTGGTGCTCGCTTGTCGATTGCTTTAGAGTTAGACGGTGGCCGGCGACGAGAGAACGTGTTTGGAATTGCGACCGGTAAAGACTGACGCTGGGAAATTATCACGAATGGTCAGGTTTCGCCGATGTTTCTGTGTTTCACAGTCGATACTGTTTGTTGTGTTCTTTCACACTGTATGGTATTTTCTTCTGCGGGAAGCGTTGTGGGATTTAACTTCTCTAACCATTTGAATACAATGCTGTAGGCCTATTGTGTATATTTAATGACATAATCGTATTATTGCATTCAGTTCGAGGCTCTTTTATGAATTCCTATAAAAGATTATTTTACAATATTGGATTTTTGCAAATGAAAGCGGAAAAAGACTCTTACACTATTGTAACTAGGGATGTCAAACGATTAAATTATTATAATCGATAATCGAATTCACTTTCACCTCCATAATCGATTATTAATCGATTTTAATCGTTTTGTTAAATGTCGGTATAGTAGCAAGTTTCTTCCAAACTTCGGTCTGGTTTCGGTTAGTTTGAATTGCCCGCGCAAGCCACGAGCTCGCAATTCGACTTCTTTTCGACTATCGATATATTTTACGTCACGGAGTATTTTTGTTATGTTCTGTCCAAGATTTCGACGATAATTTCTGTCCTAGTTAGGCCTGAAGGGCTATAGTTATTCACTTCCCGTTTTTTTTTTTTAACCAATAAGTAATTAAGTATGCTGAATATGCGTCGTAATATTATTATTTTCATGTGCGGCGTAGCCTAATTAAAATTTACGTGATGTGAACTAAAAATCGTAGCGACTTCTCTAACCTTACTTCTCTTGTTATTTGTGAACAAACATAACAACTCGTATTTTTATAGATCGTAGGCGTCGAATGCTGGGTCTAGGGTAGGCCTAGGCGACTAGACACAGCTATTCAAAATATGACTGGAAATTCGGCTCAAATTGTGACGCAAAGTTATGCTGTTGCTGTTCTTAGGCCTAGGCCTACTGTAAATGAAACTGAGCAATAGCGATGCTAGCGCTAGCGCTCGCGCTCGAATAGGCGGCAGATCTTGAGAACTAAATTTAAAAAAGCGCGAAAATTTAAAATCGATTTTTTTTCTAAATAATCGATTAATCGTTTTCGATTAATAATCGATTAATCGAATCGATTTAATCGTAATCGTTGACATCCCTAATTGTAACTGTTCTGATAGGAAGGGGGTGAAAAGTATGGAAACCGAAATTATTAATAGATGGATAAATGAGTGAGCGATAACTAGACGAGGATATGTGTGATTGGAGGTGACCCATGGGCGGCTAACTTTAATAAGATACTTGCTAGGGTCTATATAGTTCCCATTCCTTCAGCATTCAGTGGTAATTTAATGAACACATACATTCAGCAAACGTAACACTTGCGTAACTATGATAAGTCTATTTCAGCTGTTAAATGTCCTTCGGTTATAGCCGGTAGACCTAGACAGAAACAGCTGATCCAACAGACAACGTTTATATGTCCCGGAGATGCTCCAATGGCAGAAACTTGTCATCCGTATATCGCTGTGTGCTTCGTTGTGTAAACAGGAAATCGAATCAATTCCTTCCGGAGTGGCAAACGAGCCCGCGCACACACACAAAGCACTAAAGTGTGGCTTGCAACCACCCGAGGCGTCCTGGGAGATGAAGTCATTACAATATTTGATCCACGGGCTGGCCAAGAGAAGATAACTCACTTAACTGTGAGGAATACAGTATATCCACCTCGCACGCGCTGGGTTATTATTAACTGGGGGGCTTCAAGTGTCTCAAAATTAATTTCCGAATATTAAAGCGTATATAAATTTGCACGCAATGCAGTGATTACGAACACATTAATATGTCTTATTTTGATCAATTTCCTTTATAAACGTCTTATCTCCCACTTCTCTTCACTACACACACAATTTATACACGCTGGCTTCAAAAGAGGATATGAAAACGGTTGAATATTTAGATTATTTTATCTAGGCCTCGATTCCGTAATATGTGAAAAGCAAAACGTGCTGGAGGGGTATATCTAATATATAATTGTATTACCAATTGAAAAATATTCTACAGATTTATATGGACGGGTCACAACTCACAAGGCACATATGATAATACGCTTACACCAAGAACAAACTAATCTGATTGGCTATAATTGTAAAGATTATCGTACTTGACCTATAAGTCATTCACGCAGATATTATTATATTGGTATTTTATCAATTTGAAATACAATTATATCGAAGGTAAAATCGTTCATGAACACTCCACACAAAAGTGGACGCCATGATGGCATAATTTTATTAGGGCCGAGAATCCTGGCCTAAATTGGACTGAAAATAAATGAGTATAGAGAACGGTTGAACTTACTTTGAGGGTTTACCGCTGTCTGGATAGTAATGCATGCGTGTTACGTAAATGTTGTAATACCGTATGAAACGGGAGAAGAAGAAGAAATAAAGAGTAAAGAAACCATGGTTTAGAAGGGTTAGAGGAACGAATAAGAAACGAAGCACGAAGAAGAAAAGTATACAAGTCTAGTGTTTAGCAGAGGCCGGCTGTGTTGTCACACAGAGCGAGGAACTTTAACGTTGTGTACAGAGGTCTGCGTGAAGTTTACAACTAAGACCCGTTAGATAACACGCTGAGGGGTAAGAAATAACGACGAGAGAAGCAGAAGGGTCGGTAGAGACGTGTAATGTGTCAAATCAACGCCTACAGGCGCCAACATACCACCCACCAAAATGAACATTTATTAATTGAAAGAAAAAACAAATAAACAAGAAAAGAACAATGTAAATTAAACGAGAAAGCAATATTTTGCGATAACGTTTGACATTGACACACAAACACATCACAATATATTTTATACATAATCATACTGATACAAATTTTCGACCCGGCACCTCCACCAAAGACTGAGTTTCCATTAGTTTTTAAAAAAGATTGTTGGGATTTACGTTTTAGGTTTTTCATCTTCAATACAACAGTTCACATCAATTTAACATGATTTTGCGCATACTCCCTGACTCGACCTCAGAAAAACGGCTTTGTTCGTAGTATTTTACTTTCCCAGTTACATTTTTTCTCATTTGAGATAATTGGCCATTTGAATGAATATATAACAATGTTCATAATTTTCCTTTGAGCCAGATGCGCAGTAGAGGTAATAATAGGACTTGTTTTCGGTTGCTATGGAGTTTGTGCTTTTATGAAAAATAGGATTTAATAAAACAGTTTCATAGGAACTATAAACAAATCCTGAACATAATTCAACTGTGCAACTGTTCCACGTGTTTTAAGTTACTCGTTGGTCTAATTACCAACCTCACATCGTAGAATCGTCCACGGAGAAAGCCTGCATAAGCCAATTACTGAAACTAATATATTTAATCACGTGATCCCCGTACACAAATTCGGTGGCCGAGCTACGCAAAGGCTGGAACTATTGTTCACACTAATCTCGGCGTCCCATCCTCTCACCCTCATTTATCTGTTAAATTGCCATGACATACCACAGCCAACTTGCCCGGTCGTCCCTCGAACAATTCGCTGACGTCACTAGAAATGCCAACGGCGCATCCGACCTCTAATCTAACCCTGTCCAAGACGCACCCCCACCCCCCTCTCTCTCTTTCTCTCGCTTTTAGAACCTCGTAAAAAAACTTTCATGTAGGTTATGAAAATATGTAAACCGTACAATTCGCCGTCAACACATGGATACTAATAATAGCAAAATGGCCTTTATTTGCGAGGTTAAGCTGATTGATAGCTTTTTTTAACTGAGCTCCTAAATATACTTGTGTGGAATTAACAAATTCAGCTAACGTTAAAATGTATTCGAATAATTTCTATAAACACAATAAAGAGTCTGAGTTCATGACTTACAAATTAAAAAATAATAATGGAATGAGACTCATCGTCTAAAGTTAAGTTAAGTTTAACACAAATTGTTAACTGAAAGTTTAGATTGCAGTCGACGTTCTACATAAAATAAATAATTGTAATCGAATTGATAAAGTTTCTGATGTCTGCACAGATATCTACATTAAAATGGAGAGCACCATGATAATTTCATGGATTTTAACGAGTTTTTTTAACGAGCTTGATTCAACCGATAAAAACTTACTGAAGCAGAACGTACTACCAAACGTCATTAATACCATTTTTAATTAAATAATAAAACTCTATATATACTCATTTTGCGTTGGTAATATAAATAACGAGGGTGTTTACACTATTCAAAATTAAATCATAAAAGTTTATGTTTGCTTCCAACAATAGTTACAAACTATTGTGACTTTAAATTTAATAAATGTGTTTTGAGTTTTATGACGATGTTTAAATTTTAAAACTATACGCATGAATTCTATAGTCAGTAATTAAACACATACAAAAATATGAAATTCACCAGGGCTCTCTAAATTAGCGGCCAGAGATTGCGATAATTGAGAAGCTCTCTACTCTGACCTGTGGTTATAACGAGCACACGCGGCTGGATTCTGCTCTTGATTTTAAACTTCTAACCACGACTACGAGTCTGTGTGGGAAACACCGAGCACGTAACTCAATTCAAATCTAGACTATAGAATCATTCAGGAATGGCAAATTTCTCAAAAGAATAACGTTTGTTTATTTTATTTCTTAGCGTATACGAACTAAGCTGCAGTCTAGATATTGTATTGTTGAACTACACGTCTCGAGGCTTGTTAGAAATCCAACCAGTTCGGTTTTGACGATTGAAAAACTCGTTCTTTTCGTGAATGTCTTATTCAACTCTTTGCGTTACTCAGTTGGGAAAGGCTTCGTTCTATATTCTAGAAAACCAAATGAGTTTAGTTTCTCTCAGATAAATTTGATTCGTGCAATATTATGTATATATGCGATGTGTATGCGATGTGTACACTAGCAATTTTACCGTCTCAAGTTTACTACATTCTCAAAATGTCTTGTTCTATCTTCCTACTCGTTTGAATTCCGTCACATATTATAATCTCATGCACATTTGATATGTTTATGTTATGTGCAAGTATGAAATATATAGAGCAGAAAGATACAAAAGCAGATCACAAATAACCAAATTTCAAAGAGCCTCCTGCACTACGATCATGTAACTTGATAAGATAATTGGTCGATAACGATGGAAATCGTAAACTTGAACGATCGATTGCTCTCTTATGGAAATTATGTAACCTCAAGCTGCACTGCGCGGTGAAGTGATAATTGAATTTACTTACGAAATGGAAATGTAGCACACAATTTAGGATTTTAGTTTTGCGGAATTATAATGAGTTACATTTTAGTGGTAAGCCGAGAAGATAATATTTCAATAAATAAACAGTAGGTTATAAATAGGGTAATAATTACGTTTTGAAGAAATGGCCATCATCACAATCTATCACAATTTCCTCGTACGCTTGACTTGGCAACAATGCACTTCTATGCTCCTCTATTTTCCCACATACTTCTCTGCCCCACATTCCTCGTACGCTTGTCTGCTCCTCTACATTAATCAATCAAAAGTCTCCCTCCATCTCAGAGTCTTCCTCTGCACCACCTTCCATGATACCATCATTTCATAGCGGCGTTCAGAACGTATGTTAATCAGTTACATAAAACAGTCATTAAAGATCGAATAAGCAATTGGTTGCCGGGCAATTCAATTGTTGTATCTGTTTTATTAATAGTCGTTGTTTGTCCGAAACAAAACATGGCCACCTGTTTAATTGGTTATTATCGACCAATTCAGTTACAATGACTGATTTTCAGTGTAGGACGTAATTCTGTTTAATATGTGCTTCGTCGCTGTGAGGGTTCCAGAGTCCGTTTAGATACGTGACAGTATAACTAATAATTGTCTTGCAAATTTGCGATTACTCTCTCCTACAAACTTTCACTTTAGATAGTTTTGTATTCCGGTTTACTTGATACCAATATTTACAAGTAAAAAAAAATTGTTCGGACAAACACGCTTAAAAACATTCACGCACTACTCACCGCGTTATATATCGGCAACATCCGTCGCCATCCTCAGACGCGAGGCAACCGCGACGGAGAGGAGACGAGGATGGAGATAGATGTTGCCGAAATATAACGCGGTGAGTAGTGCGTGAATCTTTTTAACCGTGTTTGTACGAACAATTTTTTTACTTATATTATCATCTTCCGGTTAATGAGTCCTGGTGTGTGTTATCAACATTTACATTGCGTATGAAAACATTTCTATTTCCACTCAGTTCAAGATCACTCTTCCCAAAAGCACATGACTTAATTATCATCGGATTAAAGGGAAGGTGTGTCTCTCCACTTAAAAAAGTCATATAAAAATTACAACGTGATAGTGCAAGAGGGAAACCACTGTATACATTAAAACGCTGTTTGGAGATTATATGTCATAAAATTCTAAATTCGTACACACATTCATAAAAGTTGTATGAGTAGGCCTACATTAGGTGCTTCATGTGTTTACGTGACGTGACCTACCTAAAAACTGTTTTCACGGTTTTCTATTGTAAAACACTTCGTAACAATAAGTTAACAGATTATTACATTAAGGGAACAATGTATGGTTATTTTAAGAAGATATGAAAGCAATGTGAAGAATTTTGTTATTGCATTGTACATTAAATCATTAATCATCGATAGTTTTCCAAAATTACGTGAAACAGCTTTTGAATCCGATATATCAGTTAATCTGTATGTAAACATATCTCGCTCACTGAATTATTATTGAAGTGTTTTAAGATTATTGTGGACAATCATGACTAAAACTTTGGGGAGCGAGTATTAACACCAGAAATCATAAAATGATTTCTTCGTTCTTCTACTGAGTTTCATTGCGATAACGTAAACTTCACAAATTACTTTTTATTTTTAAATATTGCGATGAACACAAGCATACATATGTGCTTTTAAATAATTTAACTTGCATTTAAGAGTGCTTTTACCATACTAAAATATATGAGATATCAGGGTATGATTTACATTTATAGTGAGACCCTATACCTACGAAACTACGTTTATATAAGTTAATATCTTCTACCTACAAAAATTACTTTCTCTTGTCGCGTAGTAGGGTTCTTTCTGTCATAAAGTCGATCGTTGTTTACATAAGTTAGCGTCATATTTCGCTGGCACGTATCCTGTACCAAACGATGCGTGCCGACACTGGGACCAGTAGCGTTTAATTAGGTCCAATCAAAGCGTTTGCAGGACCTTTAAGAATTTTGCTGGAGAATTCGTTCGCGAGATGAAAAGAAATTCCTCTACAGAGATTATAATCTCGAGGCTAAATATTTACATAATACAGCGTTGCCATCGTTCGTTTGCCTGGCGCGGTTCTGGACTAAAATATCAGGGGTTACTCAGGGTAGAAAAAAGACAGCCCAGTTGCCAAAGGCGAAACATTTTTTGGAGATTTTTATCCATAAGATGGTCTTTAAAGCGACCGGAGCAAGGAAGGTAGTAAAGTTACTGATAACAATAGTTTTTGGAAAACGATTTTCATATTATTATAATGTGTTTATTTTTAAGGATAAAACATTAGTCAATTCACACTGAATAATATACAACAAGCTTATAGAAAATTAAATCTTGATCTCCTTTTGTTATGGAAATTTTCATTCTATTATGAACTTATAATTGGTCGTGACGCAATGTTATCTGTTTTTTTTTTTTTTTTTTTTTTATGAAAAAGATGAATTAATTGGTTATTACTCTGAAAACCTGGACATTAAGCAGTCCCAACAGTTAGTTTCGGTACACTGAGATAGACCACAAAGAAAGGGGCGATTTCGCCAAAACCGGGACTCCGGTCACCCTTAAGATGCTTGGCTCGTTGGACTTTCAGGTTTATTTCTACATCCAACACAAAAGGTAAGGCTTTTTACTACTGAACTTACAGGTAAACGGTGACTTTGGACTTTGGAGTCAATATAGCAACGAGCTGTGGAATAAATTCTATTTTAGTATTTCCATTTTTTTTTTAAGAGTAGATAAACATTAATTAAAAACACTTTATTTATTATTCACCCAATACGCAAATAAACTGAAGTATCAAAGCGCGCTCATTCTCGCGTCCTTTTGGCACTCCCAATTGAAACTCGTTCCCTTTGAGAGCAATTCATAACACGTATTTGCAGACGAGTGACGTCACAGCCCAACACTCGGGTGTTATTCATTGCATTGCTGCGCCATTATCGTGATGGGGTATTTGACTATAGTGAGAGGACTTCCTTGTCATTGGCTTTTGAAGCGTTCGCATAGCAATACACTGATAACCGAGCACTTTGACAAACTACTTGTCTACCCACCTGCAGGGTGATTCTGAATGGGCGACCGGTCGAATTACAAGAAGGCGATGACTCAATCACCGCCTTGTATTCGCCTTCAGTAACGACCGCAAGATCTACTTGGGCCTAGCGGAGGCTCGTCGAGCTCGCAAGTAAACGAGCCACCGCTAGGCGAAGATCAAGTAGACCTTGTAACGACCGAAACCGGTGATAAGATTATCGTCGACTATACAGATTCGCCCTATACTGTATACGTATGTGAAATATCTCCAGTATTTAAGCGCTCTGGAATCAAGTGATGGCGGTTCGAAACGTTCAGATCTCGTTTCAACCAAGTGCACATTTATTCAATAATAAAGCTGTTACAAAATACCAGTGTTTTCGTCCATGGTATTAGAACTCTAGCGAATATTCGTTTTTGGTCAGTATTAACCTCAGGTTTCATAGTTACAACACTTCCGAATTTCAATATAAAATACATTAATCGAGGAAACCGTTGTATAAAATAAAGTGTGTTGATAAAAGATAATGAATGCGATTCTAAGGCTAGTTTTAAATTCTTAGTTGACTTTGAATTTAAAGGAATAGTCAAGTGAAAAACTAAAACACTACCATTTGTATATGTCCACCCTCAAATATGGAAAACATGACTAAAATATACCATTCTTTAAAAGCAGGCGGTTAAAAAAATAAAGAAAACGTGATTTTTGGGCTTGTTGCTACCAAGTAGCACTTAGCAACTCTTCTCATGGTAATTCCCATTTATCAAAAATGTTTCCTCGAGATAGTAAAGCCACCGCTAAAATAGGATACTTATCAAAAATCGATCAGGAGGTTTAATGTGCATAATTTCTCTACCGATAACATGCTTTTTAGTACAAACGTGTACATCTACAAAATGCGCTGCAATTAAATTTTTTGTGACTTGATGTGTAGAAAAGTTGCAATCTGTTTTGAGCGGCACTGTCCGCAGTCGCCGAGTGTTGTGGCTGGATTCGTATTACACAATGAGTGCTCTGTCTAGCGGGAAGGCGCTATAGCGAGCTCAGAACCGATACAGCTGTACTACGCTTTAGAAGAAAAATTCAGCAGAGCTGGCGAAGGGAATCTAGTAGAATAGCTAAATGTTCACAATTTTTTTTCTTGCATTGAAGCAACCTATATCAATTTTATTTTACACATAACTGAATTTCATGCACTTATGACTCATTGGTGATTTTTTAGTTTTTCACCTGACTATTCCCTTAAATATTTTTGCCCCGCCATGTAATATGTTCACAACCACATGTTTACGCATGTCATACACACACAATTGACAAACAAATGTGTCGAAGTAAAATAGGGAGCTATCAATGACATCGCGTAGACTTCGAGTTAGTTCATGACACAATAAACTACGTAGTCGCTTTATTATGTTCCAGAGAATATTTTCCAGAAAGAATATATAGTGTATGTATTTGCTTGACACACTTCTAAAGTAAATACTCTTGCATCGCAATATCATGTTTAACAAGTTAGGTAAATCTGGACTGGGATGCTAGTTGGATTGTTGATTTCTACGTCGTTCCAAGTGTATGTGTAGATAACAATATGGAACTGTTGTATTCTGGGACTGTCCACTGCTTATTGTAGGTATAGGTTGCTGGCATCTTATCCCTCCATTGGCGTATCCAAGTGGGGGGAGGGGGGATCAAAACCCCTCCATTCGCATAGAAAAAGTGGAAAATGACCGTTTAGCTATCAATAAAGTATTTTTGTATTAAATATAAAATATGATAGTTTTTTTTTAAACACACGCATCGATCGACGAAAAATATGCGAATTATTGAGGTTTCTATTATAAGCGGTAGTAAGAAGAAAATCTGTTGCCAGAGAGTTAGTAATTTAGTTTCAGTTGTCCGCCGTAAAACGCACAGATTTGCACCAAAATGACTGTGACGACATTTATTTTCCGGGGGGCAAGACCCCCGGACCCCCGGACTTATGTTTTGGTTCCGCTCTCTATGCTATGTGTTGAAAACCCCCTTGTCTAATTCCTAGATACGCCACTGTATTCCTCAACGTGTCTAGAACCACATCTTGCACGGTCACGAGTCAAGTGTTAGGTTCGACTTTTTCAATTACCTTGAGTATCCAGCGCCTCAATGCCGTAAAATGTGAGAAGCAAAACTTAGTGAGAACAATAGCCTGTATCTATTACACGGGAAAGATGATGTGAGATGAGGTAAAACATTTTGAAACCTATTGTTAAGAAGATATTGTTGTTAAGGTATTTAAGTGACTGAAACTTAACAACACAACAAATAACAACAAAGATTATACACAAACTAGTTTGAAATCTTTGATAACAAGATCGCTAAAATAGTATCAACTATGTTACCGATCGTGATCAAATACTGAACAAAACATATAAGCTATTGACGCTAGTCTTGGCCATTAGAATGGTTCTTTAAACAAAATATTCCATAAATGTGTTTTATTTTAGCAATCGTCCTTAAAGATTAAACAAAAATATGTCTCGCTGTCGAGTCCAACGGCCAAGTGTTCTCGTTATCGAGTGGACCACAACGGCTGTTGACCGCTACGATGTTAGTTCTAAACTGTTGCCCGGTAAATCAAAGATAATCTCACTAAAATAGTTTTCAATCGTTTTTTTAATGTTAATAATAATAATAACAACCTATATTTGGTATCTGCAGTCAAAACTGTACCTACATGACACAGAATAACATACAAAAACTTATATCAAAACGAAAATCGAAACAAATTACACTTAATACAATTTATATAAAAACTAAACAAAGTTACGAATACGAATACAAATGGTGCCTTAAGATAAAAATAAACCACCGTAATACGCATGGAACAAATTCATCAATGAGACTGGATGGTAACTGGAAACCCTACGGACTGAAGGAAATATTATAACCATTAGCGTATTTTTTTATTATTAAATCGATAGTTAGTAAACAAATTAATTATAAACAAAAACCATACTGATTATATATTGCAAGACACATTAGAGCATTCAGTATGTATAACTTACCAAACCACAGTGCGCAGTTGATTCGAATTCTCGATTTCGAAGTCCATTATTGAGATATAATTTAAAAATGAAAATTGTGTGCGGATTTTGACGTAGGTGCCCTTCGCTCTTAATATAATAATACACCGAGCACCGAGTAAGGCTTTGGTTTAGATTCTACAAAATATGAATTTGTTGAGTTGTATGTAGTTGAGTTGATTGAGTTTTAGTAATCTAAATATTTTAAATAAATTTGTACCGAGATGGTCCGATTAAAAACTTAAAACTCGTTATACCTTCATGGAAGTTGACTAATTGTTCAAAGAATGTCTTCATTCCCTCGACGTTATAATATTATTATTTTCTGAATAAGATCTGAGAAAAATGGTTATAACGATCGCACATATCTCCACTGTGCGTTAGAATGTAAAACATATTGATTACTGAGAGCACTTAAGTTGTATGATTTGCTATTGATATTGCTGAAACAGGTTCGTGGAATGGAATGATATATCTTATAAAATCTTTTAAATATCTGTATAAGATATACGAGTATCTATACGGAAGAGAACTATTTATGGTGTAATTTCTCATATTGTAAAGTAATTTAAAAAATGTATTAACGCTTTCCAATACCTATGATTTCTAAAGAGCTAAATGCATAGAAAATATCCATGATATTGCAGCTCAAATAAATGTGAAGGAATTGTCTTTCAAAAATGTAGTTTACTAAATACGAGATGTTCCTCTTTAGAAAGTGCGCATCCAAGGATTTTAAGCTTTTCATTTATAAAGTAGTAGGTGTTGAGTGTCTGAACTGTCGGGATTAAACTCCCTTTCAATCTGTCTTGAATTACTAATTCTAGTTTCATTTTCTTGAGCTTCCAGCTTGCGCACACATCTCAAAGCTCCGTAGAGAAACGAGGCTTAAAATAACCTAATTAAAGCACCTCGAGAAATACCTTCGGAACTGAAAACAGATAGACGTACTACAAGTTTGACATACGTTGGAAGAAAATCTGGATAATATGTTCCAAACTAAAATTTTGGATTTGTGTAACGAATTATAAATGTTTAATGCGAGAACTATATGTAACTGTACATAAATTATGGTGTAAAACAATATCTTAAACCTAATTACCCTTTGAGAGTTGAGTACCGTATACTTTCCAGTTTGTTTCCAAAGTATATTGCTATTGGGTGGTTTTAAAGAATATGGAACGCTATCTATTTAGTATTTAAGAGCATTGAACACAGATCGAGGAATCTAATGTATTTGCTAAGCAATTAAGAAATGTATTACTTATAAAAACTGCGAATTGTTCGAGACTAGATGTTGTGACGGTCTACATCGATAGACTTACAAAATTGGCGGAAAATTGATAGCGTACGGATCAAATGATTATATTGTGTGTGTGATGCCACTATCAACCACAAAAGAGTAGCTGAGACAAGAGAGTGTCTTTACGTTGTTTTTCAGTAATAGTATCAAGTCAAACCAAATGTAGAGAACAGTTGTTGAACTTGAACCAAACGCCATCTGAAACATTGCAAAACAACTGGTAATCACATGACAATTTTAGAACCCGGTATGAACTAGTTAAGAAGAAAAATGTTTTTCCTCTGGAGTAGTTGCGAACTGCAAAGTGGAATAATACACAAAAACGATTTCGAACCGTCAACCAACACTACGTACTTATATTAGTATTAAGATAGCATCAAAATATTGAAACAAGTCATGCTTTTGATGAGGTTTCTGTAAGATTCGTGCTTTGAATTAGTGTCTGTAAGTTGCACAAATAACTATTTTATCGATACGGTACTGCATTAATATTCACGCTGAATTTTACCCATCTTGCAACGAGAAGCACATTATTATGTATATCACAAATCAATCACATTAAATAAAACTTAATTGTAACACTGATCGAGTATGTTGACAAAACGTTAACCATGATTTTTTATTATTTATTCGATTAGCAATAATCGAACCAGAGCGACGAGCATGCGTTTTTATAGCGACGTAGCCTACTTTCAAGACATTTTGTGGTTTCTAATTGAAGTGTTATTTAACGACTTATTTTATCACCTACCCAATCAGAGTAACTGTAGTGATATCCGGTCGTAAATATCGTTGTCGCCTGGATACGTGTTATATGTCTGAGCATCAAAATTCGGCCTTATAGCTTATAGTAATACCAAACACTGTAAATTCGGGCATCAAACACTGGAGTTGAAACATTTATGTTTGTAAAATCATTGGAATTAAAAAATAAACTACTAACAAATTTAGAAATACATTAGAGATAAACATAGAAAACGTTGGGAATTACAGTAACAACAATAATAACCGATCACAGTTTTCGTTTATGGTTTACTTTCATTTTTTCCTCCCTGTTTTTGTGTCTTACGAACAAGAGATTGTAAAAAGTTTTTAGAAAATGTTATCATAAAATTGTGAAAAAATGTATTAAGAAGTATGGGAAAACTTTTACCGGGACCTTATTCAAATTCTCTTCCAAAGTCACGTCAACAACTCATCATACAACGTAGCTTCCATTAGCAAACTTTCTTCCAGAAGCCGTATTCGTTATTCAAGCTATTCACAGTACAACGTTTGCCACGCTTGGAATTAATATTCTGCTTCCGATTTTGCCAGAAACTCGGCAAGTAAAATAGTTTCTGCACAAACTGATCTTCTCAGTAATTCGAAGGGAAATTAGAAGTGACTCATTTCACGCGGTCGGCCATTCCGTTACCATTTAGATTAAAACAGATGAGTTTTACTCATTCATAACATAACATTTTTTTTATAATGAAACATAAAAATATTGCAAACATGATGATTTTTTAGGTTTTATTTGTTGACAACTAGGATTATCTAGTTCTATGAAAAAGTTCAATGGACTGGTTAATTGTATGCATAAATTGAAACATTAAACACAAGATGTAATAATAAAAAGTAGAACGGAATCAAAACATCTTTATACAGCTTGTCGTGGAAATGTAAAATTCAATCCAGAGAACATTAATATGGAATACTATAAGTGAGATTAAATAGCCAGAAAGACATGATAAATAATTAAGTATTTTCGATTATGTATAGGCCCTACTCACAACATTCTCAATTTCAGAAACCGAAGGCAAAAACGATGAATTTTGGTAAAACGGGTAAAATAAAATAAAGCAAAATAATTTTTTTTTTTTTTAAATTTAAAATTCAAAAATAAATAAAATATTATAGGCAAAAAATCTAATAGCTAAGACGTGTAGCTAGTGTGGGGGGGGGGGGAAGGGGCGTTCTTGTGCCTCAATAGCATTTGTGTCTTCAAGTTTTCAAATCAAAGTATTCCGTTACTATGATTAGAGTTTCTAATCTTAAACAGAGTATCGTATTTCAATATTTTATTTACATTAGTTTATAATATACTCCATCAATTAACGTTGAAGAAATTCAAAATTAACAGCTGTCGTGTTAATGATTCATAGATTAGATATGGTTTGGTAAAGCTTACAATTTTTTTAATGAGATCTAGATATACAATGCTGGAAGCACACAAATAAATCCTTACAGAAAAATATTCACTGCGATTAAACGATCATTTTCGTTTCAGTTCAACTACAGTTTTTTTTTAAATCTCTGCTGTAGTTTGCACACAGCCTTGATATGATGTGAGTAAGATGTTATGTGTTGTGTTATGTATGTTCTGGTGACGTAGATTGGTACATACAAGTAGTGTTAAGATAGTTTAATTAGCTATATTATAGAGATAATTTCTCAGAATTTTCTTTGTGACTGAACAAAACCACAGATAGAACCTTCAGTCAGTAAAGCCGGTAGCCGGAATCGAACCAGTTACCAGAATAAGTCAATCGTATCAACGCTGAACCACGTCTATCAGTCTGGGGCAATAAATCTATAGTCGTACGTTAGCGAAACCAAACCCGCAGGAAAGTTTACTGAGTATCCAAGAAACGTAATGACGTCGCTTGTGTCTTTGGTTGCCAGGCAATTAAGTCATGCCATTTGAATGGAGAGGGACAGAGAGAGAGAGAGAGAAGTTGGGTTTATTTCATTTCGAGGCTCAAGAACCTAATTGAGTGGCTGACTGGGCTGCCGGCTTGTTTGTCGGATTCTAGTGCAGGTCAATTAGATGCCGAGACGAGATCTCGACGAACACTCCCTTCTTTTCTATCGGCATTCGGTGAATAGCAGACTTGTATTCCTGACGCTCTGTTTTTACTATTACTATTTACTTTCCTAATGAACCTACCGTGTTAGTTGCAAACCTTTTAGCGTAGGGATGAACCTACATTATACTGGCAATGAGTAAATGTAACAAAACGTTACATAGTTTTATTTTTTAAAACTTGTCTGTTCTAAGATCTTAGACAAAGGACACAAGTCACGGTATTTCACAAAACTGGACTATTAAAACGCTATGTACAAATTTTAACTTATCATGAGACATCTCATCGTGAAATTTATAAAACAGTTAAATGTTATGCATTTTCGCAATTATTACTTACAACTTACTTACAATTATTGCTTACACTATAAAAGTATGAAGAAAGACCAAGCCGGGGGCCGGTACATAACAACAATAACAATAATAACATCGGTTTCTGAACGGGAGGAAGGATGAGCAGGTAGATAGTCATAGACAGTAACTACCAGCGGGATGATGAGGTATAGGGAACACTGGCTCCGGCTAGTATATTCGAGAAATGGACCCATCTGACCACGTATGACTCAATTAAACGTCCCCTAAATTGCCGCTGCACACTTTCCCTACTGAACTTCACAGGACAACCATCCGATTCACATAACCTTGTACCCAAAAAGCCAACAGTCAAGAGCAAATTGTTTACTTCGCAAACGAGTACCCTTCAGACACATATCCTGATAGACATCCTTCGCCCTCTAAAAACTCACGTTTATTTATAAACTAATTTATTTTCATATTTAACATAATAATTTGGTATGCACACCGAGTTCTCCGCCTGGCAACCATCATTAGAACTCGTCACATTTTGCTTCGTAATTCCCTCACTGCATAAGCATTAACTGTTTACTTCTTAGCTACTCAGCGTTCTTCCACAGGTTAAATGTCTGGTTTCATTAGTTTTTACGATTTCCTCACCGCCACAGTCAAGTCGAGTTGGGTTGTTAGATTTGCATTTCCTATTACTCGCCTCTCTTTGGATAAGTCGCCGTAAGACGGCGCCCCGTGAGCCAGTGTGGTCTCGAGGGAGGGACTGTGTTAACACTCTTTTCAGGTGACATAGGTCGTTCACGGAGTGACAACTCCCCATTGCTGCACATTCGACAACCTATCCTCGTGTTAGTCCATAGCCAACGCTGTCTGCAATTGAGACGTAAATTTGTGCCGATCGAAGGAATACAAAATCAGAATAAAGACAATAAGTGAAAAAACAATACCTTCATAACCTCAAAACATTGACAAAATACTTAATACGTGTTTTCATCTAATGTACTATAAATTTACACAATTGCTTATAAACTTCAATAAACACTGGGGCCAGATGCACAGTTGATGATTGGTTTGGAGTAAGTTATTCTTATGGAAAATAGCATCTAATAACGAAATGAGGTATTCTGTTTCAACTGTTTCTCGATCAAAGCAACATCACAAAGACGGCGGCTATTCGTATAGTTTTCAGTTCGACAACCATCAATAGCAAATAAGTAGCAAGCGCATACTAATCCGACATGATATTTGGATGTAGATTGAAAACGCGGGAGTGACCTGTCACAAAGCCATGGATGGCGTCTGAAACCATAATTATTCAACGTACTCATAGAAATGGGGAAAGGAAACACATTAGGGAATTCTCGCTTAAAAAGTTTTATATTAAGACCATTTTTTCTTTTAAAAGAAAAGAGAAACAAGCAGTTAGAATATACCTTTTATTAAACTAATTTAGTTATCGTGTGATAATGTCTTTTTTAGCTCTTCTATAGAAAACTCTTGACGAACTTGAGAACTCAATTACGTTGGTCATTTAAGTCCTTATATTTCATGTGAGCTAAAGTTGTCGGCTACGACAGTCGGTCACCGTCTGCGGAATTCCTAGACTAGAGAGGGCGTTAACAGAGGTTCGGGTATTGTTTTAAATAGAAGAGTAGTAATTATTTTAAACTTTGAGCTTGGAGAATAAATAGAAATATATACCATTTTTAAAAATTGATCTAGGACCGTGAGTCAAAGACCTCTAAATCTTCAATGACAACAATGCACATCAACAAAAACAAGCTTTCAAATGTTATGTCAATTGATACATCTTTCATTTAAGGGTCCTAGATCAATTTGAAAATTGTCTTCATTCCTGTAGATACAAATGGTGGAGGGGCCGGGTCAGGGCAGGTCTTGGAATGCTGCTTCTTTTAGAATTTTCTAGCGTGGCTTTTGTTAACGTTTTTTCACTTTTTCATATTTTTATAGGAACGGCACTTTTTATAAGATGTTTCACCAAAAAAATGGGAATGAATTTATCAGTAGGCCTAGGCTTGCACACTAGGAAATGCTTAAAGTATTGTGCATCAGATAAAAGTACGCATGACTATAGTCACAAATTAGACTGTCTGTGACCGTGGTCAGAACGACTGACGTTCGTCGCTGTGACGTGACGCGAGTCGATCTGACGAGTGTGGTATTTATATGGGATGGTATATATATATATCCCATTCACCGCTCTGGGTCCCAGAGCGGTCTTGAAACGCGTCAACATGGTTTAAGGTGAATGGGACAGACGGGCCGGAGCCCGCGGAATAATCGAATTCGAAAGTGTTGAATTTTATAATTAATTGTTTCATCTTTCACGTTTTGCAACAAAATATTGATTAACATATGTTTACTTTTACTCAACATCGTTTTTATCAAGCAATTTTAACTATGTTATTAGGCCTATAGTAAAACAGGATTAAGTTTTGTGCATTTTTCCAGATGTATCGTTTGAAAAATTGGTATACTAATATATTATTTATGATAACAATATTTAAAATAATATCTTGGTACGGTCTGCAGTTCATATAGTGTTAAGTTACACATTTAGTATTACACAAAATCAGCTCATAATGTGACCAATTACTTTCAAGATAACAGTTATTTTTATCTTATTTCCAGACACGTAGATTTAGCATTTAGTGACCAAATAGTATTCAAATTATTAAATATTTTTGTGTACGTAAATCTTAACCACATCATCATGTAACTGCTTTTAAAGAAGTGTTTCGCCAGACTAGTGCATGTAGAAAAGCCTAAATTATTCGCAAGCGAATATAAACATTGCAAAAGTCTTGTTCGGGATCCACCATAATATTATCCTCCGAAACATTGTTTAATCGGACAGCATTAGAAAAAATCAGCTTTGAAAATGGGTCAGAACAGAACACCGGTTTTTCATTTCTTATCAGGATTTCCAATAGCCTGAATGCATCCACGTCCCCTCATGAAAGCTTTTAACACACGATCGCAATAGCATAATGGGTTTTTATGGTTATCTGCCATTCAAGCAGATTTGAACTGGCAGTCAGCTCACAGTGATGTCGGTCTCACGGGGCTTAATTGTGATGTAGGTTGTTTGGGATAAAAGAAAAAATAGTACATTTTTAATGGGAATGTGAGGTTCACATTTGCTTGCAATTTACCCGTGGACAATGGATCTAATCATTTCACCACTGGGGAAATTTGTTATGTTCGGTTCTGCAATATCCGCAAAATTGGAATCCATTAATGGATGATTGAGAGCGATAGCGCCCGATCACATCGAACCGCTATGTTTTTATAACACATATATACCGGTCACATCCCAAGTTAACTCGATTGCTTTATAATATGTGGGTATCAATAAAATAATTTACTTGAAAGATCGATTTTAATGAACTGATATCGCGAGTCAAGTTGTCCAATGTCCATAGCAATCTTGTTGGGCATGGTATAAAATGCAATCAGGCTTCCAAGTTAGGTTTGGGAATTATATACATTGGAATTTAATCCGATAAAAAGGTCATGGTTCACAAACATAATTAAAAACACGTTTGATCCCAGACAAGAATTGATCAATGGTTGGTTGTTCTGCCTGCTGTGAAAGGTAACTAGAAAATTCAACGTCAATTGACATTTGGTTGATTACGACTTTAAATAAAAAATAATCCAATCGATTAAAAACGGAATTGATAGTTCACAGAAAACGTATAATTCAAATACATTCTTATTCGAGAAACACTGTCGTGGCCAGGTTTGCTTTTAAATCCAGAAATTGAGAAATCAAAGAGAAATTGAGAAATCCTCTTCGGGATTTCAAAAGGAAAATATATATTCTCAGTTTAACATGTTAAAATACCATAATTATCTGCATTGCAAAATCAAATTTATTTACTTCATTGATCGAACCACATTACAAGCTAAACCACTTTGAATGTGGTAAAACTAAAACAAGAATTAAACTTTCAAGCTTAATCTTCGGCAAAACTCAATTTTAATTTGTATCAAGCACTAACTTGAAAGAGGATTTGTCAAACCACTGATGAGGATGCACGCGTCTTCACAGAAACGTCAGGCTTGGTGGAGTGAACGAAAATCTCATTTTACGGATTATGTCTTATATAAGTTGTAGCCTACAACCACCGAAATCTCACTATAGTCTTCCCAAGTATTTCCAAGACGGTGCAATTAATGTATTATTAAGCGAGCGAAGCGAGCGTTTCCACTTGACTCTTATGGCACTTCGTTCTGTTTTTTTGTTTGTTAGTTTTTTGTTTTTTTTGTTTTTATGTCCGTCGATAGCGGTCGAACGGAAAGTCCGATCAACTTGAAATTTGGACCATCCACAAGCCTCGATGTGGATTGAAGGTGTATAGTTTTGAGGCAAAATCGTTCGAAAAGTTACAAAGTTACACCATAGTTACTGCAAAATATTTTTCTGAAACAAAATGGCGGCAAAATGTAAGATAGCCAGATTTTTTTACAGATTTTTCCAGTCACGAATATGTTAATGTAATGGCGATCTGATAAATATTGGCAAAGTCACACGAAAGTTACTCGAAAATATTTTTCTAAAACGCAGTAACGGCAAAATGTGAGGTGGCTATCTTATAGTAAATTTTTGTCCGGTCACGAATATACTAAAATAAACGCGATCAAATACGTATTAGAGGAAGAAATTACATTTCTATTGCTGTCAATAAGTGTTAGTAACGGTGGCGGACCGTGTTGAAAACATGACCACGAAAATTCTTAGCAACGCACATTGCACGGCATGCAACAATGTCTGGAAGTATAATAGCCATGGAAATAAGAACAATTTTTGCAATGCGCATTCTTGAATTGTTGTTAATTGTTGTTTGTATTAGCATTAAAATCTTTTCGCCAGAAAGTTCGTAGATATTGACGCGCTCGCTTATCAACGCGTCAAACAGAGCGTTTTCCTAGTACTATATACTTACAATGTTCGTAGTTACCATAGGTATTTGTGGAGTAAAAAATGCTTTTTTAAATTATAAATAAGAAATAAAAATGCAGAGGGTAATAAAATTGAAACCACAACAAACATACCTACCGCTTGTTTCAATATTAAAATGTATTTTAATATATTTGAACGAAATCTACTCTACGTACAGCCATAACTATAATAAATAAATACATATATATACTATAGCAGTAGCTCACCGTGGCTTCGCTCACTCAAAATGGAAAATCTGGCTCTTCTCAAAATAGACAACACGTATTTCTCTGTTTTGAAAGAAGAATGTATTATAGCTATTAAAATGTGGATAACTTGTCTGTTTTTTGTTACCAGATACCTGTTTTTTTATGTATCTCAACGATATTTATAATTTGTACAGTAGTTTATGTCATATGTGTTCTCCTCTAACATAGCGTACGTCATCTTCTTTCGACATGGTAATTTTCATAACGTAAGATTTCAAACCCAATCGGTCAAGATGTTTAAAAACTAGGAAAACGCTCTGTGTGACGCGTTGATAAGCGAGCGCGTCCATATCTACGAACTTTCTGGCGAAAAGCTCTCAAAGCTAATAAAAACAACAATTAACAATTCAAGAATGCGTATTGTAAACATGTTTCTTCAAACTCAAATCGGCCAAGGTGTTTAAAAATAAACAGTAATGGGCGCCAAACAGCCGTAAAACTTGAAATAATATTTTTTGAATGAAAAGCATATTCTAAAAGGAAATATTTATTGATGAACACAATTGATTGGTGTCACTGTTATTAATATGTGACGCACTTTATCGACAAGGATAACAATAATGACTCAAGCTCTCTACGTCATTGTGAATAATGTTAACTGGACTGGAAACCTTCGACTTTTTCAACAAGATTAATTATTATGGGTTTCAAATTTTTAGAAACACATTCTCCGTGATTGATAATCGTTGGTGCGACGTCCTACCACACCAATTGATTAATGAACAGAAAATCCTTGCGAGTTGGACGTGTAGCCATTTTACAGACAAGCATATCAGTTGTGTTTATTTAATTTGTATACGATTTAGTTGTATAAGACTGATTTACAAGTGTTACGCCGCGAACCTTATCCAAGCTACTCGATCAGTAATTTTCTCTCTCTCTCCCTCTCTCGCTCTCTCTCTCTCTCTCTCTCTCTCTCTCTCTCTCTCTCTCTCTCTCTCTCTCTCTCTCTCTCTCTCTCTCTCTCTCTCTCTCTCTCTCTTTTTTTTTCATATGCCTCTCATCTCTTGGAGAAAAAAGCGAGAGAAGGCTACTGATCGAGTTAATCGGATCAGGTATAACGAAACGCCCTAGGAGGATACTTGAGAACGCGCCAGAACTGCCAACTGAAAATGCTGGAGAAAGTTCTTTAGGATAATTACACAATACACAGTGTGGTTAAGTAATTCCAAATTGAAAATTGAGACATTATAATGACACTGACGATTAACGATTCACAGAGTCGTGGAAAGGCTAATAATGTAGCAAAATGTCCGTGGTTGCATTTTGAAAATACCCCCTTTTATGACGACCACGGCGTTCCGTTGCCAAGAAAGATACGTAAAGCTTAGTCGATCCCGGTCGTCTAACGGAATGCAACCCTATAGTATGTCTAAAAAAAAAAAAGAAACTCATTAACTCATGTTTTGCAGCCATAACGTTGGACCGATTTTTACACAAAACTACAAATGTCGTCCAATCCAGATCGAAGCTTCTGGATGGTCCATTTCCCAACTCGATCGGACTCTTCAATAGTCTAGATCACTAGACTAGACTAGGCTAGACTAGACTAGACTAGACTAGATCACTAGTGCGAAACAGAAAAACAAAAGACAAACAAAATACAAACAGAACTAGGGCCATAAAAGTAGGCATACGTATTTGAACCATACTTTTGAAATCCCCTTTAAGTTAGTGATACTCGAAACATAAACATGTTGAGATCGATACCTTTTCTTGACATGACAGTATAGGGTGTATTCACGGATTGCGCATGGTGGCCACATTGGAGGCCACAATGGCATATGATTGGTACTTCATTGTTACTATGTTTCAGCTTGCGTTTGATGCAAATTCAACTGTTCCCTAACTTTGTTTTGCTATTATTACTTAAAATCCACATAAACAAACTCTTTTGTCTCGATTACTCTTTTACTCGTTTACAAAGGCATACAGTAATCATTTTCGTACACTTTATC